>CM023481.1:341852402-342206336 GCA_013339685.2 Hyalomma asiaticum | reverse complement strand
TTGCAACACAGCTGTGCCCTGATGGCACCAGACCAGCCCAACCTCTCAGGCATTGCATTTGAAATGCTGGAGAAGTCAGCTTTGTTCTTTCACAAATGTTGGTCCCTGTTATAGAGTTGTATGCTCAAACCTGAGCCCAAAGCTATGGATCAGGTGCCAACAAACACATGCCGTATGCAAACACTAGTGTTTAAAGCTTGCTGCTTTGGTTGCACAATTGAGGGAAGCTCTGTGTGCACTTCAGTGATAATAGAAACTATAGCTGACAAGATTCAGCATGAATGTGGTGGTACGGACTTCTCACACGTAAACCGTTGAAAAAGCTTCTCAAAGCACTCAAATTATTTCTGATGACTGGGCTCTTCAAGTTGCTGTAAGTGAATGATTTCGTACATTTTCAGGACCTTTTATGTTCATTGCTTGGGCCGTAGTAAGTATTTGGGCTATGTTAACACACGTCCAAGACATTTATTATAAAGTTAAAAGTAGTTACAATGGAGCTAGCTGCCTTAGCACAGCAACCCAGGCAGTCAGCTGCAAACTCGTGCAGCAAGTAACCACTTGCTTGTTCCATGCAGTTCAAATTGCCGGCGCTCCCGAGGACCATCGGTCATCACCAGTTCTATGTAAAGCTTGGCAGCAGCATGGCGCCTGGTCGAAGAAAAGGGATCCACCAGTGCTGGAGCTGATCCGCACTCCAGCCAGCATCGATGTTGCCCTGCTCCTACATAAACGCTGCCCTGTGGAACGTCACGATGGAGCAATCCAGGCAGCTGCTACATTGGTGAGTGGAAAGTAACTGCTTTGCTTGTTGCATGTATGTCAGTGACTGCACATTTTAAATTTTATTTCCAACATCAGAAATACAGCAATGTTATGGGCAGTAGACAAAAGAGACTCTTCAATGGGCTTGAAAGCGTCCACTGACCATAACATCTGTCAGATGGCAACTTAACAATGCTCATAATCATACAAGAGTAGGATACAGTGCAGTAGTCGAGATTGACATGCACAATGTAAAAAGAGAAACGTAATTCTCATCGTGCATACCATATTTAATGACCATTTCTGGTTTTCATGTGCGAAAACCATGATATGATTATGAGACGTGCCATAGCGGAGAGCTCCAGAAGCTCTGACCACCCAGAGTTCTTTGACCTACACTTGATAACGCATGGCACACGGGCTTCTGGCACTTTCGTATCTATTGAAAAAGCACCCGCCGAGATGGGGATTGAACCCGTGTCCTTTGGGTCTGCAGCCAAACACTATAATCACTGTACCGCCATGGCAGACCAGATACCATAAGGCTACTGGATTTCTTCATCCATTGCAGACCGAATGACGCGCCACTTTCAGCTGTGAGGAGGGCAGCCAAGGCTCTCGCAGATCAGCTCTACAGGCAGCACACTGAAATTGGAAAGGGCATAACTGTTGTCATAGAAAAGTAAATTGATTATTTCAAGAAGGGCATGAATTATTTAATGAGAAGGGTAAAATATACCTTCTAGACAGAAATCACCTTGGTAAGGAAAGAGCTTGTTGAAGTCAAAAGTAAGAACAAGGAGATTGAGATTGAGATGGAGAACATCTGTCTTTCAGATGAAGTGAAGGGAGCTTAAGGAGAACTAGTGGATTTGAAGCACCACAGTCGAAGGAACCATGAAGACTATTTCTGTCTGTGTCAAGTCTGAAATCTGGATTCAGGTATAGATTCAGGTGTACAAGTTCGCTGTGCTCCAACAAAGGATAGGCAGAGTAAAATATATTTCACTTAGGTTCATGTCCTGTAAGGTCAAAGTGTGCTGAAAACAGCTGCAAGTTGGAGACATCTTACTTCTGGGCTTCTAAGGATTATGTTCCAATTTTTACCAATGAACATGAATGTCCAGCGAACAAAGTATACTTAAACCCCATTATGAGGGGCAGTGATGTAAGAGACAATTGCGTATAAAAGACATGATTAACTCACATGGTCGGCTGTCTTATCTCTTCCTCTGGTTGGACGTCTTTTGTAAGGAACACTCCTGAGGACAGTTGGGTATAAAGGACAAAATGTCTTTAAACCTTGGTTAACAGTCTTCCTGGTAACAGACATTATTTCAACTCTAAATGCAGCGCCATTGGCTGCTAGCTGAAGTGGATTCGTTTGAGAAACAGTGGGAAATGACAGGCAAGTAATGTGGGAAAGATTGTGATGGAGAAAACATGGAATTCGTTCCGAGAAGCGCAATCCACCAAGCAAATTGCATAAATTTAGTGAAAATGGCAGGTAATACGACATTTGCATCATGCAGAAGCCTTCTTTTGCGGTCAGTTCAGATGCAGTGTGCCTATATCAAAATAAGGCTGCATCAGTAAACGAAAACGCGGCATCCTGCTTATAAGGGCCCCCTCATATAGCAGACGGCAACTGCTGCCTGACACAGGACTCTTTGTTAACGGTTTCACCTGTACTACTGAGCAAAGCCCCGAGTGCAGAGTGAACGTAACTAGAAATTGATGTGCATGTCTGGTAGGAAGTTGATCATGTGCAAAACAGAAAATTTGCATATCTACATGTGATTGTTTTCTGGGGTTTTACGTCCCAGGACTAGATACGATTTAGAGAGATGCCGCAATGGAGGGCTCTGGGAATTTCGAGCACCTGGGGTCCTTTAAAGCGCACTGACATCGCACAGTTCACAGGCCTCAAAATTTCACCTCCATCGAAATGCAGCCGCTGCAGCCGGGATTTGATCCAGCGACACTTGGATTAGCAGCCGAGTAGCATAGCCAAGAGACTACTGTGGCGGGCCTGCATATGTACATGTGATGCATGCGGAGAGCCTTGCTAAGTTGAAGTAAAGATGAGAAAAACACAAGAACATAGATTTCGGTGATATCAAAGAAACACATCAGAGGTATGATTTCTTACCACTGATCCATGGCGACTCCAAGTAGTGCCATTACCAGAAACAGACCTGCTCTAAAGATATCTCCAGGCTCCTTTTTTTTCTTTGCTATATCACTGTGATGTCGATGTTAAGCAAAACAAATGGACCTGGACAATTCACATAAAGTGCTTAAAATATAACTGGTGGTCAACTAGAACAACCAAATGTATACGGAGTGATGGGAATGCAGCTGCAGGCGACAGCAAGGTAGATAGCATGATAAGATCAGAAAGTTCACAGGAATTAAATGGAACAGGCTAGCACAAGATAGGCCGAATGGGAGGTACAGTAAAATCTCGTTAATTCAGACTTCTAGGGACCAGAAGGAATGTCTGAATTAAGGATTTGTCCGAATTATAGAATTGTCAAAATAAACACAATAAACACTTGTAGCACGCTGCACCACATTCAGATCAGGAGTACGCAGTTCTGAAAGCTCGTGGCACACGTGAAGGTGCTGCTGCCACAGCTGCTGCGGAACAAACTATAGCCACGCTATCGATGTGATTATAGTGGCGCAATCTTGTGCGCATTCCAAATTGGAACCGAGGCGGTCCGTTCTTTACGTCAGAAGATGGGCGATGCGCAATATTTGTGAGAACGAGAGGGTAGAAAACAGCCAATGAGCGGAGGGGCAGTCTGTGTTACACTTTCTCATCTGCTGGGGGACCGTATAATAGATTGGGAAGTGTTTCTAACACATTTTAAAAATTTAAGTATTACGAATGACTAGCAAAATTTGATGGTGTTACTTTTTTGGCGGTATAATTTGGAATGCGGGACGAGTGAAACAAATTACATATTGCGGTTAATCCTTCAAAAAGGCGCTAGATGATGTCGCAGTTCTGCGAGATGTTTAGTGGTAGCACTAACCACCACCCAGTTTCAAGCAATATCTATAGCATGTCTCCACATGTATTAAAATTCAAACAGCCGAACTTTTTGAATGGTTGTTCATTCGAGCCATTGCCCAATGGAAAACGCTATGGTGCAGAGGGGACCTCGGGTGCCTGAGAGCCAGTGAGCTGCAGCATGGTTTAACAATTGTGCACACGTGACGACCGTGGCATCAGCTCGCCGATAGCCTAAACGCTGAGGGGCCTGTGACTAAAACGGTGGAACCATGGCAGGATTGGTGGCAGAAGAAAGTCCACGAAGCCCGCCACGATGCCGCCACGATGCCGCCACTGTCGCTGAAGCTCAAAGGTGAGTGACCATCTAATTGTCTGGGCAACTTGTCCTTCGACAATGGCATGTATTTCCAGATGCACTGGGGGAGATCGGGCACCTGGCTTCCGTGGGCGAGTCCTGCAGGTGACGGGCACTACACGGGTGTGCAGCCTCCAGGTTGGTCTGCCCTACCAAGGGGTAAGCACACTGCCGGAAAAATCTTGGGTGTCTAAACAATGCCCTAGAGTTTGTCATTATCTGTTAGAGGTACCTTTAGCGTAACGCAACACAGCTGGTGAACAGTAAAATAGCATAGGAGAGAGAGAGAGAATGGAAAAGCTGGTAGGTTAATCCAGTACAATCTCAGTTAGGCTACCATTTTGGGAAAATGGGGATTTTTGCGAGGGGTCTTTGTACTCTTTTCGTGCACATGCTAGAAGCATTCCAAAGATTCAAACGATTTACAGATGGCAACACGAATCATTTCAGCTACCCACCCTTCTAGACATTATCGACAGTCTTCTAGACGTAAAAACCAGACTCTAAGCAAATCGTTAGGATGCTACTGATTAAAAATAGCATTGAATTCCCTTGAATGTTTCCTGTTTGTCCACCAGTATATTGAATCTCGTGTTTTTTCCTGATGCAAATACTGCACCATGTGATTTTTCTTAACTCTATCTAGTCTATTTTTATCAGTTTGCTTTATATATGGCAATGAGCACATGCAGTGTTTATTAGTATGTTCAACGTTGCAAGTGTTGTAGATCATATGTGTGTTACGAATGATGCTTGTTATTACATGTATTACTTTATGTATGCTTTTCATTTATTTCTCATTCTTATTTGTTTTTATATAGTGCTTTGATGGCCTGCATGCCTCACTGCAATGGGAGCAAAGGCCTATTGTGAGGTTGTAACCTTTTGGCTTTGCTCAATTTTGTGTTCTTGTACAGGAAGAATGAAATAAAGAATGAGAATCGGTCATCACAAAAATAAAATGGCCACAGGGGAGTGCACAATGACAAATAATTACGAAATCATTAAGTTCTTACTAAATGTAGAATAATTCTGAATATGTGTACTGCGAAAGCTTGTTGCACAGCCAGCATAACGAACAGCCGCATAGCGAAGGGGTGTGCTTACGATACTTTCCAACAGGCTGGCGTTCCCTCGGCAGCACAAGAGGTTGAGGTCGAGACTGAAGAGGCTGTGGGCCCAAGCACCGCAACATGTAAGCATCAGCGTAACGAGTGTTTTAAATTTTGCTTAATGCATGTGCAGTTCGTAAAGTATTATTGCGTTTACTCTTTTCCTCTAACTACAGCGGTACAGTATCAACCTTGCGGAGCAGCGGGCACGCAGGGAGTGGCCACTGCACTGGTAGGTTACTGATAAGCAAGCTATCTGATAAAATGAGCTCTCGTGCATTTCATTGTACTAACTATAGAAATTGCTGTATGCTTCCAGTGTTTCGACGCCCTGTGCGGCCACGATGAGCTGACACTCTTGTGGTCATGGATGTAAAAAAAACTAGGCGTGGGTGTCACGTGACAATTTTGAAGCCTAGTCATAAAAATTTAAAAGAAAATCATGGGAAATAGGCCCTGATCACGTGATAGGCAAGCAGTCGATTTAGTCGACTGGAGAGTTTCGCGGTTTTGCTTTTGTTGCGTCTGCTGTGGAAGCTGCGTAGGCGGGCGTAGGTTTCTGCGCGTGGCATACACGGCGTGACAAATGCGCAAGCTGAGGCAATGCGCTGGCCAAGGCTGTCAAAGGTTCACACGTGTGACGCTGCCGAGTCTATGTAATGTCAGCCAGGAAATGCATCTAACTACTATCGTACTACTGAGCATTACGCTGAAGCGGCTTGCCGCTGCGGACGCCAGGTTGCCACGAACGAAGCTGTCTGCATGGTGAGTGGCTTTGTGCCCAACAACTAGTACCGCACTGAGGACGAGTCGTCATGTTTTGGTGTGCTCTCCAGCATCTAAATTTGAAAGCCTTTCGTCTTGCAAACGTCTGAAAGAAACCAAGCCGCATCTGCGACGGCAATTCTTCGCGTTTGGGGTTACTTCAATAGCAGTGGTGCCAGCGTGCGTGCATTATTAACATGTTGAAGAAATGTACAGGTAAGGGTGCTGCTACATCCGCTAGCTCATCCTTTACTGGAGAAGACATTGCTGATAAGCCTTCCCAAGTACAGTATGAACTGGTATGTTTGCCTGTGTTAATGATCACAAGGCTCATTTATAAAGCGTTTCCCTGCAACATATTGTTACGGGGAAGAAAGACTCTGGTTAATATATATTTACACGCCTTGTACAATGGGCAGAACGCAGGCATGCAAGATGGAGCCTCATCCGCGCGAACATCAGCGAACGTCGTCTTCCTCGGTGCTGTCTACATCGTCCTCTATCGCAGCGCTTCGTAGCATGACCCCCGGCGGCGAAGGCGCCGTCTCGGTGCCTGGCAGGTTCGGGTGAAAGCGCTTCAGGCGCACGACGTGCACGATATCAGAAGTAGGTCGCGCTGAGATGTCGTCAAGAGGTTGGATCTCGTAGGTCACATCAGTCACTTTTCGTAGGACACGGTAGGGGCCTGAATATGGCGACAGCAACTTCTCACAAAGGCCAACTCGCCGTGATGGTTTCCAAAGTAGGACCATGTCACCAGGGCTGAAGTGGGCATCGCGGTGGCGAGCGTCGTATGCGCGTCGTTGCTTTTCCTGCGAAGTCTCAAGACGACGACGAGCAATCTCACGCGCCTCTGCAGCTTTAGAGATGGCATCACGGGCGTATTGTGACATCGCGTCGGGAACGGTTGGGAAGAGCGTGTCAAAAGGGACAATGGGGTCTCGGCCGTACAAAAGAAAAAATGGAGAGAAACCAGCAGAATCATGGCGGGACATATTGTAGGCGAATGTGACGAATGGTAGAGCGGCATCCCAGTCACGGTGGTCCGGAGAAACATACATGGCGAGCATTTCTGTTATTGTTCTATTGAGCCGCTCTGTGAGTCCATTTGTCTGAGGATGATACGCCGTTGTGAACTTGTGTTTTGTAGCGCAGGAGTGCAAGATGTCTTACACTACCTGTGACAGAAAGGAGCGGCCGCGGTCGGTAAGCAGTTGTCGAGGTGCGCCGTGCTGAAGTATCACATCTTCAAGGAGGAAGTCTGCGACGTCAGTTGCGCAACTGGTAGGGAGAGCCCGTGTGATTGCGTACCGGGTGGTATAATCCGTAGCAACCGCTATCCATTTGTTGCCACCGAGCGATAAAGGGAACGGGCCAAGGAGATCAAGTCCAACCCTGAAGAATGGTTGCGATGGTATGTCAATGGGCTGAAGGCGGCCAGCTGGAAGGGCGGTTGGTTTTTTGCGTAGCTGACAAGATTTACACGAGGCGACGTAACGGCAAACGGAACGGTAAATACCGGGCCAGAAGAAATGACGGCGAACACGGTCATAAGTCCGCGCAACGCCCAGATGACCCGCGGTGGGAACATCGTGCATCTGAGCGAGGACAGTCTGACGCATTTGTCTAGGAATGACCAGTAGCAGTTCGGGGCCGTCAGGGTGCATGTTATAACGGTATAAGATGCCATCTTGTAGTGCAAACATACGGAAAGGTGTTGGAGTGGTGGGGCCTGCGAGTTTGGAAATGACGTCTTTGAGGTAAGGGTCACGGCGTTGCTCATCGGCGATGTTGCTAAACGTGGTAAGAGCTAGCACACAGGTTGACTCGCCGGTCTCAGGGATGTCTGGGGTGTCTACCGGATGGCGTGACAAGCAATCAGCATCTCCATGAAGTCTGCCCGTCTTATACACCACTGTGTACGAGTATTCCTGCAGCCGTGCAGCTGGATCTTTTAAGGACGAAAGCCAGCATAAGGCGTGATGATCGGTGATTACCGTGAAAGGCCGTCCATAAAGGTAAGGGCGAAATTTACTCACTGCCCAAACGAGGGCGAGGCATTCGCGTTCGGTGATGGAATAATTGCGCTCGGCCGGTGACAGAAGGCGGCTAGCGTACGCAATGACACGGTCGCATCCATGTTGTCGTTGCGCCAAAACCGCACCGATGCCGTGGCCGCTTGCGTCGGTGCGTACCTCTGTTGGAGCGGACATGTCAAAGTGGCCAAGAACTGGTGGCGAAGTGAGACACATCGTCAGCTCAGCGAATGCACTAGATTGTTCAGGACCCCAGACAAAGGTGACGTCCTTCTTGAGAAGCTCCGTGAGAGGGCGCGCTATGTGAGCGAAATTGCGCACGAATCTGCGGAAGTACGAGCAGAGGCCCACAAAGCTTCGAACATCGTTTGCACAGGTGGGCACAGGGAAGTCCTTGACCGCGCGAACTTTTTCTGGATCGGGACGAACACCCGACGAATCGACAAGGTGTCCGAGCACAGTAAGCTGGCGGCGGCCGAAGTGGCATTTCTTGGAATTGAGCTGAAGCCCTGCCTTCCGGAACACTGAAAGAACTGTTGAGAGACGCTCGAGGTGTGTGGCAAACGTCGGTGAAAAGACAATCACGTCATCGAGGTAGCATAAGCAGATTGACCATTTTAAGCCGTGAAGGAGCGCATCCATCATTCGTTCGAATGTAGCGGGAGCATTGCATAGTCTGAATGGCATGACTTTAAACTGATAGAGTCCATCAGGCGTGATGAACGCAGTCTTTTCACGATCCATTTCGTCAACTGCAATCTGCCAGTACCCGGAACGAAGGTCGATTGAAGAAAAATATTTGGCACCACTGAGACAGTCAAGAGCGTCATCTATCCGAGGCAAAGGGTACACGTCCTTCTTGGTTACGCGGTTAAGATTCCTGTAGTCAACACAGAATCGCCAGCTGTTGTCCTTCTTTTTGACAAGCACAACAGGGGAAGCCCAAGGGCTTGAAGAATGTTCGATGATGTCACGTGCAAGCATCTTGTCAACTTCCTCCTGTATGACTTGGCGTTCAGCAGACGAGACGCGATAAGGCCGTCGGTGGATGGGTTGAGCATCGCCGGTGTGTATTCGATGCTTGACAACAGCTGTTTGAGCCAGTGGTCGATCATTAAGATCAAAAATGTCCTGGTAAGATATGAGCAAGGAACGAAGCGCGTCGACGTGATGGGCCGGAAGGTCAGTGGCGATCATTTTCGTCATGCTATCTGTTATTGTGGAGTTCGAAGTAGTGCCGTCAGGAGACACTGCAGGATCAGTTAACACAGAAATATCGTGATTGCAAGCTGGAGCTAGTGTTGCAAGAGACATAGCTGGGGGTAGTACTTGAGGGAATAGTCCGAAATTTACAATAGGGAGACATGCCACATTGTCTTTTATGTTGATTAGAGAGTGTGGGAACATCACACTGCGCGAGCAGAGCACGGTAGCGTTAGGTGAAACGATGTACTCTCCGTCGTCAACAGGGGGATCAGAAAACACATCGATGTACGTCATGGCTAGATGCGGGAGGTGAACGTAATCCGTGGAACGGAGCCAACTGGGCGCTGGATCCGAAGGCTCAGCGGCATGCGGTAAGGCGAGCTGGATAACACCCCCGGAACAGTCAATAAGCGCCGAATGTGCTGATAAAAAATCAAGCCCCAAGATGATGTCATGTGGGCATCGGTCCAGGACGTAAAATAAAACAGAAATATGGTGTCCAGCAAGAGTGACACGGGCGGTGCACATCCCAGTAACAGCTGGTGTCGCGCCATCGGCTACCCGGACTAGAGCGATCGGAGCAGGGGTGAGAACTTTCTTCAGTCGAGCACGGAGGTTTGAGTTCATGACTGATATGTGGGCGCCAGTGTCAATGAGTGCGATGACAGGTGTACCATCTACGTCGACGTTGATAAGGTTGTGATGTCCAGGTAGTGTGAGCAGAGGAATTTCGGGTCGGGTCGTCGTGGCAGGCTCACCTCTCGGAGCTGCGCCCGTCAGTTTTCCGAAGAGCGGCGTGAGCAGGAAGGAGAAGGAGAGCGACGGCGCATTGGTGAGCGGGGCCGGTGCGAGGATGGCGAAGGAGAGCGGTTTGGTCGAGCTGGCCATGACTGCAGAGCGTTGTCGTCTTCATTGTGGAACGGGGTGCGGGGACTACCAGCTGGACGTCGGGTATATCGATAACTGGACCAGGGCTGCCAGTTGCCAACGTTTCCACAATGACGGGAAATGTGACCCACGCGGCGACAAGAGAAGCAGATGGGCCTATCATCAGAAGTGCGCCATTCTGCGGTGTTTTGAAAACGAGGACGAACGTATGGGCCTCGGGACAGCTCAGGTGCTCGGGGTGGACGGTAGTCTTGCCTGCTAACAGTACAAAGCGTCTGGAGTCCTGCGTTTGCCAGTTCCTGACGCACAACGGTCTGAATAAGCGAAACAGTTGCGCGCGTGTCATCGGAGGAACCTACTTGGAGGGGAACTGGAGAGGCCGCTTCAATCTCGCGGCGCACGATGCGCACAAGGT
Organism: Hyalomma asiaticum; assembly: GCA_013339685.2. Classification (NCBI taxonomy): domain Eukaryota; kingdom Metazoa; phylum Arthropoda; class Arachnida; order Ixodida; family Ixodidae; genus Hyalomma; species Hyalomma asiaticum. The sequence continues at coordinate 342,195,769 of CM023481.1, read as the reverse complement.
CGTCGGATGCTGCGGGGACTGGTGGGGAACGAAGGTCCTCGCAGGTTGATGTCGCAGCCGTGTTGGGAAGACGGGTAAAGCTCGGAGTAATGCGGCGGCTTTTTGCTTCTTCAAAGCGTCGGCATTCATTGATGACGTATTAACCAGAGTCTTTCTACCCCGCACCTCCACCAAAATGTTACGGGGAAGAAAGACTCCAGTTAATATATATTTACACGCCTTGTACAATGGGCAGAACGCAGGCATGCAAGATGGAGCCTCGTCCGCGCGAACATCAGCGAACGTCGTCTTCCTCGGTGCTGTCTACATCGTCCTCTATCGCAGCGCTTTGTAGCAATATATTATGAACTTCACATTTAAAATACTTAGTTATTATCTTACATATGCATGCGAGCTTTTTGCACAGATATTTCTTATTGTAAGATTGACAGATTTAAAATACCTTATAGTAAAAAAATGTTGAGCAACAGTTGCCATTTTTCTACACCGATGACAGACATGTTGTGTGAAATACGTGTGCAAGTGGTGTTTTAAAACCCCACAAAAGTGAGTGATGCTGAATGAAAGCCACATCTGCTGAAGCATGACCTTGTTTTAGACAATCTAGAATAAGTACAAGATAGCGAAAATTAAATAGTGCAGCTGAGCATTGTTATGAGAGGTTAAAGACCTCTCATATCTTTTTCAGTAAAGTAGGCATAAGGAAAATAGCCAATCATTTTCAGAACTATAATTCAGCCATGGCCCATCATCAAGTATGTAAATAATTCCTTTGCTAGCCTGTAACAAAATCTATGGTAATAAATTTGATAACATGCTGCACTGACAAGATTGATCAATTATCATATATGGGGCACTAGAATAATATTGTTACAGCGCGCCAGTGGTTTGAGACAGGCGCCAGTGGCTCGAGAGAAACGCGCAGAGAAGAGAAGAAGACGACGTTGCGTTGTTGAGACGATCGCTACTGCCTCGGTGCCTCGGCTTTGCTTACGCATTACAAGCCCCTGAAACCTACGTGGTTCGTAACAGGTTCGTGGCACGTTCTTAAGGGCATAGCCAAAGACGTGTACAATTTTCTCATTGGGAAGGAGAGGTTGAACTCCGTGTCCGACGTGATACAACACTGCCGCACGTTTGAAACGCTGAAGACGCGCCGGATAGTACCAAAATTCGGACGTTTGTCTAACGTCCCCACAGTGGCTAGCGTCGACACAATGTCGTCGAGCGATCTTTCCTCGACAATTCGGCAGATTGTACGAGAAGAATTGCGTCGACATGAGGAGATTTCTCAGTGTCCCTCTGATTACGAAGACATCTATGCGAGAGAAACCCAACGTGTGAGAGCTCCGGCAACTGCAGCTCCATGGCAACCTTCAGTTAATGTAGCAGACGCCACTGAACACCGAGGGCGACTGCCGTCGGGGTTTTCAAAATGGATGCCCTCCAATTTCGAACGGTGCTTTCGCCCTCCTCGTCTATCTCGGCAGTCGCCTCCTGACTACGGTGTCCGAGAAGATCGGCGCTACTACCCTACGCCTAGTGAGAGGACTGGCTATTATGAGCAGCAACGTGTGTCTCGACCTTTTCCAGTGTGCTACAGCTGTGGCATCGCTGGACACATTGCACGATATTGCAATAATCGCTCGTCAAACCAGCGAGAGCCCCCGTTCGTCCCTTACTCCCAGCCTTTCGACAGCCCGTTCTCTCCGCAACGGCCACCACACATGCCTACACGTGTACGGTACTCCTCGCCGGCCTCTGACTGAAGCGTAACGCCGCCACCAGCTCCACGTGTCCCACGGTCTCCATCGCTGCGCCGACGCTTCCGGTCACCGCCGCCGGAAAACTAGTTGGTGCGGCCATTGGGGGTGAAGCCGCAGGATACCAGGCATTTCCGACAGATATACCCCCGTCAGCGTTATTACTAAAGAACAAAGTTTATGTACTTGTTGATGGAGTGGCTACAATGGCACTTGTGGATACTGGGGCGACCATTTCGGTGATGAGTGCAAGTTTTAAGAACATTTTAGGTCAGAAAGTGATGTTTTCTCCAAGTCGTGGTGCGACGTTCTGTGGTGTGAGTGGTGATACGTTGTGTCCTGTGGGTGTTTGTACCGCAAACGTGTTTTTGTGCGGTAAAGTGTTTCCCACGGAATTTGCAGTGATAAAACGGTCCACGCATGACGTTATTTTGGGTCTTGATTTTTTGACGGACTGTGGAGCAACTGTTGACTGTAGGAGCGGGAACATCTCCGTGCATGGTAGTTGTCCGGCTACGCTCTTCGAGAATTCACCCCGGACCGACTGTATCTTCTTTGTCTCTGAGGACACAGTTGTTCCCCCGTTTTCTGCCATGTGCGTTCCAGTTACGTGTTCCAGTGACGATCCTGCCATGTTCGATGCCACACTAGAACCGATTCATTCAGCATGCATAAAAAAGAACATTTTAGTACCTCATTGCGTGGTATCTGTAGTTGAAGGACGCACAGGAGTATGGACTGTTAATAGTTCAATGGAACCTGCAGTATTGCCCCGAGGCATGAAACTTGCTTTGTTTAAACCCGAATTGTCTGCGACCCTAGTTGCCTTTGTTGATACTGCTGAAGAGAATGCGCGTTTACGTCCCAAAGGTTCCGACGATTCGCAGCTTTTACGAATGATCGACAAGTCACTAAGCCCAAGTGAGCGTCATGTACTTCTGGACGTTCTCGCCAAGCACTCGGAAGTGTTCGACTTTTCACAGAGCAGCAAAACACCTTCAATTCCAGCGTCTCGAATACGTCATCGGACCAACACCGCGTCAGCACACCCCATACGGCAGAAACCCTACAGAGTCGCACCATCCGAACGCAAGGTTATCAACGAGCAAGTGCAAGAGATGCTGTCGAAAGGAATAATTCAAGAATCGGCGAGTCCCTGGGCCGCTCCCGTCATCCTTGTGAAAAAGAAAGATGGTACGTGGAGATTCTGCGTTGATTATCGCAGATTGAATTCTGTTACTAAGAAAGACGTCTACCCGCTCCCGCGCATTGATGATGCCATAGACTGCTTACATTCCGCTTCCTATTTTTCTTCTGTTGATTTGAGATCCGGATATTGGCAAATCCCTATGCATCCAGACGACAAGGAGAAAACGGCATTTGTTACGCCTGATGGGCTGTATGAATTTAACGTCATGCCGTTTGGACTGTGCAATGCCCCTGCGACATTTGAAAGATTCATGGACACCATTCTGCGTGGTCTGAAATGGCAGATTTGTATGTGCTATCTTGATGACGTCGTCATTTTTGGGCGCACATTTCACGAACATAACACTCGTTTGGATATCGTACTCGACTGCGTTAAGAAGGCCGGTCTTGTGCTCAACTCGAAGAAGTGCCGTTTTGGCGAACGCCAAACACTGGTATTAGGACATCTCGTGGATAGACACGGCATTAGACCTGACCCGCAGAAGACAGCAGCAGTTGAATCATTCGCACAACCAAAATCTGTGAAGCAGCTACGCAGTTTCCTGGGGCTCTGTTCATATTTCCGGCGGTTCATACGTGGGTTCTCGGATGTTGCACACCCCCTGGCGAATCTTTTACGCAAGAACACCCCGTTCCACTGGACCCCTGAGTGCGCCGCCGCTTTTCGCCAACTGAAGTTATTATTAACTTCGCGGCCAATACTTCGGCACTTTGATCCTTCATTACCAACGGAGATTCACACAGATGCAAGTGGCATTGGCGTCGGCGCCGTCCTCATTCAACGCGCTGACAACAAAGAACATGTCATGGCCTACGCGAGCCGCTCTTTAAGCAAACCTGAACGCAATTATACCGTGACCGAACAGGAGTGCTTAGCGGTAGTATTTGCCGTACAGCGGTTCCGCTCGTACATATATGGCCACCATTTCACCATTGTAACCGACCACCACTCCCTGTGTTGGTTGGTGAACCTTCGGGATCCATCCGGTCGCCTCGCGCGATGGGCGATGCGCTTACAAGAATACGTGTTTACTATTTCCTACAAGAGTGGCCGTCGACATGCCGATGCGGATTGCCTTTCTAGGATGCCACTACCTACAACAGATTGTGACGCCGATAACTTCGACCTCCTTATCGCTTCTCTGTCGCGTGACTTTCCCGACGCTTTGACTTTCGCCGCCGAGCAGCTGCAAAGACCCCAGTTTGAAAAACATTTTCTCAGCAGCAGAAGATTCCATGACCGAAAACCCATACTGTATCCGAGATGACCTTCTTTACAAGAGGAATTTATCCACGACTGGCGCCCGCTTTCTACTGGTGGTTCCGGAATCCCTTCGATCGTCTGTTCTGCATGTTACACACGATGACCCCACGTCTGGTCATCTTGGAGCCGCACGAACGCTGCATCGTACCAAAGAACGATTTTACTGGCCTCGAATGCGCAAGACGATTGATGTCTATGTAGCCAGCTGTACACAGTGTCAGAGCCACAAGCGACCAACTGCTGCTTCAGCCGGTCAACTACAGCCAGTAACGCCCCCCAGCTCCCCTTTTGAAAAAGTTGGCATAGACCTGATCAGACCGTTTCCGTGTTCTTCAAAAGGCAACCGGTGGATAATCGTGTGCGCCGACTACCTGACACGCTACTGTGAGACAGAAGCCCTACCGTCCGCCACCGCAACTGAGGTTTCTGAGTTCATGCTGCGTTCGATTATACTCCGACACGGGCCGCCTCGCGTGATAATAAGTGACCGTGGTCGCCAGTTTACGGCCGATGTCGTCGAAGAATTACTTCGTTTGTGTGCCTCGAAGTTCCGACATTCCACAGCTTATCACCCACAGACAAATGGTTTGGTTGAGCGTACGAACCGAACATTGATTAGCATGTTATCGATGTACGTCGCTTCAGACCACAAGAACTGGGATGAAGTATTGCCATTCGTGACGTACGCTTTCAACTCTGCGAAACACGAGACCACCGGCTATAGCCCTTTCTACCTCCTGTACGCTCGTCCACCTCGACATACGCTGGATACAATCTTCTCCTTTGTTGTTCATGACGACGCGGCCATCGCAGAGGTTTTGTGTCGTGCAGAGGAGGCCCGTCGACTTGCTCGCATACGTACGTTGGCTTCACAGGACTGTTCAAAAGCACGCCATGACAGTCACCACAGGAATGTCACCTATGTTCCCGGTGACCTCGTTTGGCTGTGGACCCCCGTACGCAAGCGTGTCTTGTGCCAAAAGCTACTCGCGGAATACGCCGGACCATTCGTAATCTTAGAGCGTCTGAGCGAGGTGGCCTATAAAATTGCACGCCTCACTTCAAGCGGAAGACGCTCATCTAAAACTGACGTGACGCATGTCGCCCGTCTAAAGCCTTTCACATGCAGGCAACAGGAGCGACTCGCCCGGAGGGCTTCGTCTGGGAGAGGAGAAATGTTACAGCGCGCCAGTGGTTTGAGACAGGCGCCAGTGGCTCGAGAGAAATGCGCAGAGAAGAGAAGAAGACGACGTTGCGTTGTTGAGACGATCGCTACTGCCTCGGTGCCTCGGCTTTGCTTACGCATTACAAGCCCCTGAAACCTACGTGGTTCGTAACAATATTCTTGCTCGTTTGTCCTTACTGGGATTAAATTTCAAAATGTAAGAACATTACTTGGCCACTACAATTTGTACAAACTTGTTTTTTGAGTTAGTGTAAGTCAAGTAGCAGTTATTTGCATGCCATCTGTTTTATGGCTGAAGCATAGTAATGAGAGAACGTATGTGGACAACATGCTCGTGGAGGCCGTGTAATAGCTGAGCATATCAGATTTCATACACAACAATACAGGTTTGCTCAATGTCAGTTGAAAACACCAATGTGTGACGAATGTCTTTTCTTTCTGAGTTTCTTTTTTTCATCTAATTGACAATATCAAATATAACCCACAGGCTTTTCACAACATTTTATGCGGTGTATTTGTTTGACTGGTCATGACGAGCCATGATACATGCAAAACAAAAGTGGTCTTTTGTGTACGTGCATACGCTTATATTTTGTTGAATCAAACCTAATGAGAAGCAATCTGGTGCTGTAGGCTGCTAGCTTCTCTCACGAAAAAGGCGCACATATTGTTAGTTTGACCTGTGATAGTGCTGCAGCGAACTTATCAATGCTGCGGAGCCTTGGCTGTAAGATGGACGTGACTGAGCTGGATGCTTCTTATCCCCACCCAGTTACAAAAAGGCCTGTGCTTGCCATGTTGGATCCTTGTCGTATGTTGAAGCTGCTACCCTATGTGATAAAAAGGCTATTATCAATGCGAATCAACAGTTTATATTTAGGAAACACATTGATGGGCTCCATGAAGTCCAGAACACAAAAGGCTTACATTTGGCCAACAAACACAGACAGGCACACATCATTTGGAAAAACCAACCCATGAAAGCCTCGCTAGCAGCTCAAACGTTTAGTCAATCAGTAGAAGATGCTACAGGGGAATGTAGGGCTAAAAAATATCAAAATTTACAATTCCTTGCCAACAGAAGAGTTTATCACACATGTTAACGTATCCTCAATTCAAGACACCCAAGGCATAAGGGGTGGAAAAAGCCACTGTCCAGATAATGAGGCTCGTGTCACTGCGCATTTCCAAGAATTGAAGGCCTACTTTTGCTCACTCAGGGAGTCTGCAGCAGGTAAACTAATGACAGAGACTAACTGAAAGACAAGCTTAATTGTGCTTGTGCTATGCCTAGACGATGTTATCAGTCTCTAAAACCACTTGGTGAAAGAAAATGGACTGCTGGCATACCTTCCAACTTCCAAGCTCAGTCAGGACCACCATGGGCTATTTTTCGTGCAGTAAGGTCGTTTGGGCGTTGCAACCAACAATCCAACAGCAAAGCAGTTTGCAGTAGCGTACAAACACCTCGTAGTGCACAATGAGGTCAAGGATATCGATGGAGGAAATTGCTTGCCATTAGAGCACATCGAAATCCTCTTTGCAAGCTCCTCTGAAAAACCAGCATCCCTTGATGTAATTAATTTGACTGCCCCTCAAAGAATCCCTGCAAGCAGTGAAAAACTTACTGAAGCTATTTCGCTAGGTCATGGCTACTCTGCTGACCCACGGAGGGTGTCTGAACTTGGAGATGCAATTGTTTCACACATAGCAGGGTTAGTAGCTCGCAGCTGACTGCTTCGCCTTCAGTGTGATGAATGTGCTTCCGTGCTGAAAGTATCAACTCCCCCATCCATGCCTGCACATTCCCTGATTTGGCAAAAAACACTAGGCAGGCTCATCTATGCTTCCCATCTGATGTCCTGAACATCTACCGAAAATGTGAGAAAGAGCTGTGTAGAGCGCTTGTGTGCTAGCCACTACCTTCCCAAAGGTAGTGGCTAGCACACAAGCGCTCTACACAGCTCTTTCTCACGGGTCCCGAAACGTCTCTGTGTTTTTTCACCTTGACTTGGTCAGTGACTGCATCTACATCCTCATCATGATACCTGACCAGACGAACTTTCGTCGAACTCTTCACTACACTACCTTCCCAAAGGCTTGCAGCTAAATTTGCCGTGGCCACTATGGCAACCCTTGTTGGCAAGGGCTTCTTTAAAGTGCTAAATCAGCACATGCTAGAAACCCATCCACTTGAGTACCACTCATCGCATCTGATAAGGGTAATCATAGACAAGTACCTTGATGTGAGACTGCGCTATGTTGCCAAAATGACGACAGACCGTCTCCACCAAGAAAAAATTGGGTAAAAGCACACGAAGTTGACACTTTTTAAGGACCAATAAGTCTAGATAATGTAGCAAATTTGTGCGGTATCACTGGATAATTATTCAGTAACTCCAAATTTTTATGTGAGAACACGTTATCGACGTGAAGGGTCAAAGGCCAGTATTACATTATTAAATGAAAGCAAAGTTAAAAAACAAATTAAAAACTCGTGTTCCTTAGAGAATCGGCAAGCAGTGGTTTCTCAACAATGTATTGGAGAGCTTGTTCACTTGACATCCAAAGAGTAGACTGGCCTTTTTTAATGTTGCTACGACAGTCTGTGGCAGCTAAGTTGATCATAGTGCCTGCAGCCTTTTGCATAGAAGCAGGGTCTTTTTTGCTTGATTGTCTTTCTGGTTTTAGCATTCACTGCAAGGACCACTGGTTTTAGTGATGACATACACTGCGTGGATCACTAATGGAGTGCGAAAAGGAATCCCTTTGAAACGGGGTTGTTATGGACATGACTGTACAGTTCTAAGAGGACTGGGCCATGATGGCAGTCAGTAGGTGCAGCTTCCTCATGGTGAACCAAGCTGGTGCCTCATGTGTACAAATGCAAACCTACCATTTATCATGGTCAGTTGCCCTGTGGGCACACTGAAAAAGCTTGGTTAGGGTGCATGAAGTTTTCGAATCGGTCACTGACATGTAGCATTGTAAATAAAAGGTGCTTCACTACTGCAAACAAGCAAAATCCTAAAGACTTGAGCTCTAAGAGGTGTCATAGTTGTGGTTCCTCAACATCTGCCTAAATAAACTGAGGCACACACTGACTTTTGCATTCCTCCTTCTTTGGGATGTGACTACTTCTGAAAAACAGACTTGTGACATTGTACTTATAAAACAATACTACCACTAAGCAGTCGTGGCAAGCTCATGAGCACTGCATGCAGACATCAGGGGAGAAATGGGGTGCCTTATTGTAGCATGTTTCTTGTTCTGCTTAAAGTTCTAGCTTGAATCACTTGCGCACAAATTCTGCTAAAGCATTTGTTTTGCATGGCATCAAAGCAAACTGTATGAACCATGACTGTAGGATGGCTAGCGACCTTTCGCTAGAGCGTACTGTGTAATGATGCGGACATTCTGTGAATGTTCTTAATGCCTTATTCATGAGACAAGTGTAACCTAGAGGACAGCAATGCATTTTTCAAGGTTTACTCCGGCACATCCTTCAGCTGATCTTTGTCAAATTTGTCTCTTCGTCACCTGGAACACGATTGGTTTTACTACCAAAATATTCATTGGGTTTAGTTTACTCTCTTTACAATCGCCTTTTATGATTTCGTGTACACTGTGACAATGAACATTTGGTGTATATATTAAATGAAGTGTAACTTGATTACTGTTTTTATACTCTGTCAAATGCACATTCATTTGGGGTTCAGAGCTTACTAAAGCTGTTTCGCTCTGAATGTTGCAATGATTTGGCTGTGCTTGAACAGTGTTAGCATTTTTCTAGGTGTGCAATAAAACATAAGCTGCTTTTTACTTCTGGCAAAGACCAGTGTAGTTTAATGGCTGCAGATTTTGTTTGTTCTTTCACTGCACCATTTTTTTTTTCAACTTTAATTTTGTGATATACAACTGCCCTTTAGAGATGGTTGCATATTTTTGCCTACTTTTGTAACCAGCGCCATCACAAAAGCCTCCAACTATTTGTGAGCATAGCACACATATTATGGCCCGTACGGGTAAGATTGGATACAGTGTCTCTGTAAGCAAAACCTAAAGCTACAATGCAAGAATACCTCACCCTACTGTCCTATTTACATGAATGTATTAGGGGTGTTCATTGTGTAACATTATTGTATAACATTATTATACATATGTCCTCTAGCATTCAAATATGCTCACTAATACTGATGCCATGGACCAGCATCACGATTAGCTTTTTCTATGTGATGCTTGCGATTTTCTTTACTGATTTACCTTCTACAATATACCCCAGTTATCTTGTTTCTTCCTGTATTTGTGTGAAACATGCTGGCACCTGTACGTGCAATGAGCATTGAATAAATAACAAAACGATTAGAAAGAATGTGCATCCAAGTATGGTGGCAACACAATCAATCCACATGCCCACATGAATTCCAACCTTTCCTCTGGAAATGGCTAAGCCAATTTTTGTCATGTTAGCGGTGAAAGAAAGATCCCTACCACAATGTGGGAGGGGCTGTTGTGGGGCTAATGTCACATTCAAAAGTGCCACGGGTGTGCAAGAGGGGCACTCACACCCAACCAAGTCACACCAGTCACCCTTCCTCTATCACCGATGTCCCCACTCTTCACTCGTGCTTCCTTACTTTTTTGTGTTTCGGACACTGTGGAGTCTCACTGTTATTAATTCACCCCCCCCCCCCCCCTTTCAACCGTTCTGATGTAAAGGCTTTGCCATCTCCAAGATAAAATCCTGCCAGCACCCATGGACTAGTCCACATAATGCACGATTTCCGTCCCTTGGCTGTATTGTGTAACGGAACTGTACACCTGAGGAGCGTTTAGGCAGCATAACGATGTGGCAACACACTCTGCTAAAAAACAGCCCGTAAATCTGAATAAATGGCGACGACCTCGGCGTGCCGAGCCAGTTAATGCTGTTTATTTGTCTCAAAACGAAGCACACACATCGGAGACTGAAAAAATGGAAACGCGACATCGATGTTCCTCAAAACAGCTGTAAGTGCAGAACAGCAGGACCAAAATTTGCTAGAAAACACACCACAGTTAAAGTGCACAATTGATTTCACAAACCTTAAAGTGGCAAATATGGATCGCGGTCCAACGCTCTGCACAGCTTTCCGCGCGAGAGCGCTGGCAAGGCTAATGACCACAGTAGTGAGCGTAACTGATGCCTTATCATTTATGTAGACACGGGTCAGGCACGCCTTTTATCGGCCTTTCGCCGTCCTTCCATGCCGCATACGCTGCTGCAAGTGGCAGGCGCCACTAAATGCTACCAGTTGCCAAACAACCAACTTCGAGTGGTCCGGCAACCTTGTGGGCTTGATCCTACCAATAAGGCACCGCTCACAAGGTCCTTGAAGCGGCGACAGAGGAGGTTGGCTTGCCGAAGCTAGTGAAGTCACATGACACCGCCTCTTAATTTTTTTTCTTCCTCCATGTTTGTGGCCATGTGCTCGCAGTGAGCCCGCAGCACTGTTTAGGGTGACGAGATGCACCGGGTTGGTAGAACCTTCGGTGTCACTTTACATCGAGGACATAAATATTTTTCATGCTCTGTTATCTTAAGCGAATTACAAATCAGAAAAACAAACCAACTTGGAACGTAAATAAGAAATGTGCTATATTCTGAGGGACGGTACCATGGCTGGGCAAAGAGCAATAGCCGGGCAAAAGGTTGGTTAGCCCTGAAAAGTGCTGTTTAGCGGTAAGAGATGCATTTGAGTAGATGACTGAAGAGTAGTTCCAGCAGGTTTATTGCCTGTCCAAACGAAGAGGGCATAGCTTGTACACGATGCTTGACACCACCAATGGATGCAGTCGGGCCAGTGGCTCCTCACCAGAGAGAAAATTGTTGTGCACTTTGTGAATCTTGACTACAGCAGCTTCCAGTCGCCAGCCAGTTGCGAGGAATCAAACTCACGTAACTCCACCATGATTCTTGATTTCAGATTCTTCGAAGAATCAACCAGTTGATGAGCAGCTTTGCTGTCTCTGCACGCAAAGGGGCAGCAGTCAGAGAGAGGGCGGCAGCGGCTCAGGAGGGCATCATGAGTGAGCTGCACTCCTTGGCACAGACCATGGCGCTGCAGCAAGAAAGAAAGTAATTTCTTATTTATTTTCAGTATTGCCCTTCATTTATTGTTCCTTGTGTTTTGTTAGTTCACTTCGTTTAGTTTTAGTTTTAATTTCATTTTAATTTTATGCATTTATTGATCATTCAATTTCAGTTTGATTGTTTCGTTGTATGAGGACTATCAGCAATACAAGCGGATGTTTCGACTGAAGGTGTCCTCCAATTTGTGTAATGTAGTTTTTTTTTTTCATTTATATTAACCCTGCTGCAAGACCAGCTTGTTTCATTTTATTTGCATAATCCTGAGGCGACTAGACAATCACACTGCAAGCATTACAAATAGTTGCACTTTCTGTATACGGATTTTTGTACAGTGGTATTTGTGGTTTTTCTATGTTTTGTAGCTCACTCCACATTATGAAACATTACCGTGTAGTACAGGCACGTTTTAGTACCGTGATGCTTTCATTTCTGCAAAGTGAAACTAAGGTGCAATGACTGCAGGCTGATCTTTTTTAGGGACACCACACTTTCATATACATACCAAACTAGTTGCTCTCCAAGTGCTCTACTTTCACAAATGAAAATGGGCATCATCACTGTACCACTTATTTTTTGAGTATGTTACACAAAGAACCCAGACAACGCTCGACGTCCTGAGGTCATACTCACATCGTACAAACGTCGTCACGGTGTTTACTACGTCCTCGACGCGTCCTCAACATGGTAGTCATTGGATCATCCTGAAAGCATCTCGTTCAGTACATTTCTAGGACGATTGCTTATCCTAAGAACGTCCAATGCAGGGCATTTTGAGGACATTCCTTATACCAGTGAAATAAAAATGTGCATTGAAATTTTAGAGGCGGTTTCATCACGGATGCGTATTAAACACGTAAGTCAACCTGTTGGCCAGCTCATTATTTTTATGTTGTCTTGTGCGTTCATTCGAGCATTTAGCTTTAAATTATTATGAACCATTTTATGCCTGTTTGCGCATGCAAAATGTGTAGTTTAGTTCATTCGTGACTAACTACTGCTGTGTTGTGAACATGAGAACGCTTGTAACCAACTCCCAATGACCGGACTGTCATAGGGTGTCAATAGCTAAGGCGGCTAAAGTGTCCAACATTTTGCTTCCGGGTGGCAACGTTGACAAACAAGTCAAAGCAATCTAAGCTAAGACGATCGTCAAGCCAATGTCTACTTATGGCACATGGCACATTTCGTGTCAGCAGGTAAGAATCTCTTTTTTCATGTTTTAAGTGGAAGAAACCACGGACAGCTCATGTAAACGAGACAAGGATCGCTGGCGCTGATTCATGCTTACGCATAGTAAACAGGGCTGGCAGTAACTTATCTGCCAAACTAGACAGCATCGCACGCGAGACTGCGGTGTGCTTAGTGTCAGATACTAGAGGCTCTGTCGCTCTGCGGGTTGTATTTGTGTCGGAAGGGGAGTCATTAGAAGCTTTTTGCGCTTGTTTGTGACACTTTCCTGCGTGGTCACGATTGTAAACACGTTCAACATGCTCCCAGTGGTCGATGTGAGCTGTCCAGTTGCGCAAGTGTCGAGCTGCATCCACATTAGTGCAGACAGTACTGCCCGGCAATAGCTTACTGCAATTACAAAATATTTCTGAGGAAGCAAGCACAGGCTTTTTGTTGTTGTTGTTTGCCTTCAGTGCTTAGTTCATGATTTTACACGGTGGCAGTGGCAATTGACGGTACACAAAGTCTCAGTCATAATCTCGAGACGCTTATCTCATGAGCTCTCGTAAGAGTGCAAGTAAATGTTACTATATCCCATGCTGTATCATGCTGACATGAACTCTCCCTGTTTTGTCATTTCTGTCGTGCTGTATGTCCTACTCATTATGTCTTTAATATTTCCTCTACGACCGTGCCACTCTTCAGAGGACCCCGATGAATAGTTTCAACAAGCAACCTGGTTTTGTCAAGTACATTTCATATTTAAAATTCTGCACTGTTTCAAGCTTGAACTAATAAAGTGTTTTCTTGTGTCACTGTGTGTTTGCGTTTTGCTCTAGCATGGCGATTTACTGAGCACTGGTTAAAAAGGCTTGTAGTAAGCTCTAGCAGCAGGTGCAAGCCAGGGTTTCAAGCCTGAACGGTAAACAGTCATATTTAATAGATTTCCTGTAGGTGCAGCACACCTCTGAAATGCTCTGAAAGCATCCCAGAGATCCCTGAATGCAGTCCTGGATATGTCCTGAACGCATCCTACAAAGATCCCCCAATGCGGTTATGAGGACGTTTTGAAGATGTGCTGAGGCCGGACAAATAGACCACTTGAGGATGGTTTTAGGTTCATATCGGCACATCCTGAGGACAACACAACGTACTCGGTAGGACAGCCTCAGTATGCACTCAGGATGTGTTAGCGTTGTCTGGGAAGGGATCATCACAGGAAAAACTAGGCAGACAGAAAGAGTGCAAACTAATCAAGTGGTTTATTCTTTCTTGAAACAGCTTATATAAGCATGTTCAAACATCACAAAGGAAGGAAAGAGGGACTTAAAGGGGGGTGAAGGGGAAGCATACAATTCAGACCAGCTCACACCAACAAATTCCTGTGCAAAAACTTGTCTTCAGCCTTATACAAAGTTACAGAAGTGTCGCTTACGTACTTATCTCCTTTCTCTTTAATGAAAAATGCTTCCAATAGTTCACGGCCTATTCTGCTCCAGCTGCTTCTGAGAATTGTTTCATCTTTTTGAGCAACTCGCATCCCATGCACGTGTTGCAACGGGCAGGCAAATTCACTCCTTTTTTTTTTTTTTTTTTTTCAAGAGACGAGGCATGCTCCCCTATGGCATGTTCATTCACGCAGCACCCTGTTTGGCCCACATATGACCTTCCACACTTGAGGGGTATTTCATATGCCACTTTCGTGGCACACTTCACAGAAAATTGGTCATGTTGGATTCCGCAACCGCTGCCTCGGGCTTCCTTCCCGCTAACCCTACGGCATAACCCGGCCAGCTTCTTAGGTGCCGAAAACACCACGTCGACACCATGCCTATTTGTCACTTTTTTAAAATTGTTGGCGACCTTGTGCATGTATGGTACAACAGTGGGCTTCTTTCTCAGCAGGAACTCGGTGCATCCAGATTTGTTTTCTTTCTTTTTTTTTTTCATCTTAAAGGGCCCCTAAACAACCCCGAGGTGTAAAATTTGTTTTAAAGATATAACTGCGCTCCTGTGCGGTGTGAACATGCTCCTGCAAGAATTTTGCGAATAGGTGCAATAATAAAGAAGTTACACGTGTTTAAGTGACCGCTTGCGCCGGTTTCGTTTTCTCGGTCGGCCTCCCCACCCTTCTCTGCTGAGGAGAGGGTAGGGGCAGCGCGCCGTCGAGACTCCGCCCACTTTTGACACGTGACCTGACGTGATCATTTGACGTCATTGACGCTTGCGCTGCGGAACCGGTTGCTCCCGTTCTAGAAACGTTGCGTTGCTCCTGCGCTCACGCCGGTGGGATGGCCAGGGGATCTGACAATAGACGTTTCGACCAATCAACGAGATACGACTACGCAAAGTTGTTCGCGGTGCAAGATGACGACACCTAGGATGCGAGCGCGACTGGTCAGTCGCCGGAAAGAAGCGCGCGAATTGTTTTTTGAAATACGGCGTCTGTGTGGTGCGCAGCGCTGTCATATTCACAGAATGTGATCGCCGCAACCTTCTCTATGATTGAGTTAGCTTGTTTGGGCGGCTTTGAAAAAAAGTAGGAGCCTGTTTAGTGGCCCTTTAAGAAGATTCTCAGCCACTGCTGTGATTACCTCGCAGGGGAAGGCAGCCGAAATCAGCCTGCTAACTTGATTGCGGAAACTGTTGTGCATTGCATGCAGACATGATTTAGTGAGGGCGGAATTAACGTACAAACTTGCAAATGCCCTTTTTATAATCTTCGAATGCACAGAATCGAAAGTCAGCTCTCTCTGCGTTTGTGGCGCATATTTCCAGCAAACATGACTTGTTCCAAACTGTACATTACTGTTTAAAAATTGCAGCGACCCTTTAGAAGGAAGCTCGTGCATAACTTCAACCCTTTTTCATGAAGCGTAAAAAGGGTTAGAATACTACTCACCGACTCTGAGCAAGCCATGGAACACTGTCCAGATAAAAGTATTAAAAAATCATCTGCATATCTAAATGTCTTGGTAACACCTTGATTAGCGAGAGCGAGCTGCAGTGTGGTCAGTGGCGGCTAAAAAAATGTGACATAGGACTGAGGCGACATAAGACCCGATACAAATGCCCTGGCGCTGAATGTAGAATTCACTGTTATAGGAGATGAAGGTGGCCTGTAAATAAACCTCTAACAAGGACATGAAGCTGTCAAGTGACACACCAGAAGCGTTTCGCAAGCTCATTACACTGTTCATTTCAAAGCAGTGTCTGACAGCTACAAATAGTTCACCATGGGGCACCGAATAGAACAAGTCTTCCACATCAATGGAGAATGCATAGCGTACACAAGCACTGGAACTCATGAATCGCACTAATTCGCCAGAGTTCTTGGCGGCAAAAGGGTTGTCAACGTGCAGAGCACTCAAATGTTTTTGCAGAAACTGGCTAATGAGGCATTGCCAAGAGCCCTTCTTGCTGACGATTGTTCTAAATGGCACCAAGTCCTTGCGAGTCTTTGCAGTGAAGAAGACGGTCAGCGCTTTCTTTCCACACCCAGTTATTGAGCTTGCAAGCCAGTTCAAGGTCCTTGCACCTTGCAGTGGCTCTGCTCTTGATCCTTGTTGCACTTGGTTAAATGCGCACAAAATTTTTTGCGATGGTTTCATCGGCCTTCTTTCTGAACTCATTTTCTCTTAACACGACAAATCCCCCGTTTTTTGTCTGCTTGAAGTAACCGCAGATTGTTCTGTTTGAAAAACGTAACGACGTTCCTGGTCAGATCCTTGACATCCTTGGCAGGCATTGTGTTCCCAGTTTTCCTTAGGGCATCTACACCTTCCAGAAGGGACCTTTCATGCCCCTCTTGATCAGCTTTACTTGAACTACTGTGATTAATTGCTAGTAAGTCATGTACTGTAACTGAAGGTTCGAAACTGTACTTTGGTCCTTTCCTGATAATGCCAGCCACTTCACCAGGCAGCACCACATCTCCCAGGGCCACGAAGCTTCTTGAACCATTGGGAACGCTGGTTGTTACTGCGGAGCGCTTGTTGAAGGCACTTGGCCCACCAAAATTTCGTCATCTGCACTACAAGTCTTCTAGCAGCTCATAGTTTTATCTCGGCTACCCAGGCAGGTACCGCCGCATAGCATAACATCTTTAAAATATCTTGTATCCTCCGAACTTGGTGCCATAGTTCCATTCTTAAGTATCTGCAGATATGTATCAAAAGGCCCACACGTGGTTTTAAGAAACCAAACATTGCACTTACATCTTCTGGTATGATTCTCTTTCGCAGGCAGAAGGCAATGTACCTGGCGTGGCACGGTGAGGTGACGATGAGGTTCGCACAAGCTTTGACTTGGAAGGGTGAAGGAGACACATTCAGAAAAGGGCCCTCTGTACTCATCAGGTGTCATAGAAGAACTTCTTGCTGGTTGAGTTGGTGCATGGCTTATTTTTTGAGTATGTTACACAAAGAAGGGACCATCACAGGAAAAACTAGGCAGACAAAAGGAGTGCAACCTATCAACTGGTTTATTCTTTCTTGAAACAGCTTATATAAGCATGTTCAAATGTCACAAAGGAAGGAAAGAGGGCCTGAAAGGGGGGTGAAGGGGAAGCATACAATTCAGACCACCTCACACCAACAAACACCTGCGCAGAAGTGCTTTTTCAGCCTTTTCCCTTTCATAAACATTACTCCACCTTGCGGGTTTCCGCAGAACTCATTCGCCATACTTATACAAAGTGATAGAAGTGTTGCTTATGCACTTATCTCCTTTCCCTTTAATGAAAAATGCTTCCAATAGTTCATGGCCTTTTCTGGTCCGGCTCCTTCCGAGAATCTTAATCTTTTTTCGCAAAGGCTCGACTGCCATGCACTTGCTGCAATGGGCGGGAAAATTTTCTCGCTCTCTAAAGGGTCGTTGCAATTTTTAGGCAATAACTTACAGTTCGGAACAAGTTATGTTTGCTGGAAATATGCACCTCGGGTGCAGAAAGAGCTTCCGCCTTTTGATTCTGTGCATTCGAAGATAATAAAAAGGGCATTTGCAAGTTTGTGCCTTAATTCTGCCCTTACTAAATCATGTCCGCATGCAATGCACGAAAATTTCCACAATCAAGTTAGGCTGATTTCGGCTGCCTTCCCCTGCAAGGTAATCACAGCAATTTCACTTTGGGAAACGTGTCGACCATTCTTGAAACTTTGCATGCCGACACACACATTTGAGTGACTTCTGGAATTTCAAAGATAATGTGAGAACGCGATATGACGTGTGTATAAAAGCCAACGCATTACGCCGCTTGTCAGTCTTTCCGTCGACTGACGGCTGTTCACACCGCTATTGTTGTGCATTATCATTGGCTTTGTTTTGCTGGGCACAAGTTCGCCTGACATCTTCTGAGTGCTTCGTCTTGAGTGCTGCATGCGTCACGATCATGTGACAATATGCTTCCCCTTCATCCTCCTTTGAACCCCTCTTTCCTTCCTTTGTGACTTTTGATCATGCTTATATAAGCTGTTTCAAGAAAAAATAACCCAAGTGATAGTTTGCGCTCTTTCTGTCTGCCTAGTTTTTCCTGTGATCGTCCATTCTTTGTGCAACATACTCAAAAAGTAAGTCATTCACCAACTCGCCCAGCAAGAAGTCTAGTCTACATTGTGAGGTGTGTGGAAAGCCTTTAGTGGGTTGCGAAGGGATCCTGTTCAAAGATAAAGTAAAAAATTTGTTGGTACAACTTTTCTTACTGGTGGCCAGTTATTGCTGGAATAAATTACAAGTGTGGCACGTTGTGGGTGTTGTTAGATTGCAGAGCCTATTATTGATTTCATGTTGTAATTTATGTTTCAACACAGCAGCGAAGCGCACTCCTTGTTTTGCAAGTATGAGTCATCTGTTTTTTAGCATTGCACTGCGATTGCAGCAGAGAAAGAAATGCTTCTAGTCAGCGATTCATAACACTGAGAAGGGAATGCACACACTTGTCAATCTCATACTTTTTTGCAAAGCCACTCAAATGGGACTGCAAGTTTTATGTGCCGTGGTGAAAATTAATGGTGTGATGTTGACGCTGCAATGTGATCGCATGGTTTGCTACATGTAGTGAGACGTTCAAGGTTCGTGATACACTTATCATAGTGTGTGATAAAGTTGGGTTTCGTATTCTTTGTGCTTTACCATTACCTTACATGTACCTATTTGGCCACAATATGATGACTGCAATCTTGTCGCAGCAGACACGTTGGCAAGGGGGGGCCCAGGGGGGCCCAGCCCCCCCCCCCCCCCGAAATTCGTCAAGTCAACCATTAATGCAGTGGTATAGAGGCAAAAGTACAAGTAGCGCCGTGCGCATTTAAACGAATGAAAAACAAACGATAGCCTAGGAACTCACTAAGAACAGCTACCCAAGAACCTTCATTCCGAAAGCACTTCAATTCCGAAAGCACGGCTACGCTTGCCGAGAATTCAGCGTCCGGCTCCTGAATCAATGCCACTGCAGGAACACCACACTCTCCCATATGTCCGAGACGTTAGCCAAACCATCGCCTCTACTGTCAGAAAAGAAGGCATCCTAGTGACTCACAAGCCTACGAACACATGTTCTCTACATGTTTACAAAGGCAGTTACCGAAGGAGAGAGCCCAAGGCACTGTATACAAATATGTGATGCGAGCTACATCGCCGAAACGAAAAACCTGAAAGAGACATTTCGACAGTGCAGGAATGGCCTCTGCAATTTCGCAACAGATCGCAACCCGATAGCTGAACATTCCCAAGATAGCGACAACAGTATCAATCTTCCTGATACAACGGTCATACCAACTGAAACCAATTATCGGGAACAGTTACTGCTTTGTGATTGCAGAAAGAGACAGTAAACTTCTCAACACAGGACATTTTAATATATGTAAGACAAGCTTGTTGGAAACGAAATTACGAGAACGAACAAAATGTTGCCATACGGCTTCGAAACCAGAGAAAATGACGTTATCTGCCCGTACTTTGTACGACTTTTCTTCGTCGCATCAGTTATGTTTAAGAAGGTGGTTGATTGATTGTGTCGCATTTTCTGGGCAAAAGCGACCATGGCTACATTGTACAAAACGAGGATTCTCATCTACGGTCAGGGCGCTCGGTAGTTGGATTGCTTCAAGTAACAATGCAAGGAATGACAGGACATACAGAAAAGGATAGCATTGACTCCACCGGTGGATTCCCTGCGGAAATGTCTTTCTTAACGAGAGGAGCGGTGTCTTTGTTGCTGCAGAGCTAGCAGGCGGTATAATGCTGGTGTCATTTATACAGTCGCGTAGTGGCGGCAAATTAGGGAGCATCCAGGTGCTTTGTTTAACTGATAGCTGCGCGGCGTGGGAACACGCACGCGTACGGCTTTGCTTTGCCGCTGACGCAGAGTTTTTCCACGACGGGACGGCGGAAGCTAAATGAAAGCTTGGAAAAGGGGACTTTGGTATGGAAAGCGACGGCTTCGACGACCCATTAACCCGTTCAACTCCCCTGGCACCTCTGCGAACCCCACCACCCTTTTTCCGCCGCCTGCACCGTGAGGGCAGGCGCCTGCGTAGCGGAAGGAGTAAAAAGGGTAAACAAACAGAGTAACCAGGGTCGCTTGTAGTTCTTCGGAAGGGTAATTTGAGCCACGTTCATTCCATAGATAGATTACCTGAATGCTTCCCTCAAACGGCGCTTTGCAAACCATCGGAAAACACTGCAAAGTTTGCAATTTGTGTTGCCAAAGCACGCCTGCAAGGACAAATTTGAATCTGTTCAGCCGGCCTTCGATTTTTACCTCCGAGATATGACAACGGCGCATATCGTTGCGCTAAAAGGTGAATGGGAAATGTGGAAAACTAAATAGAAAGCCATGCAAGAGGAGGAACTTCCGCGCTCTGCGACAGACGCTTTACCTGAATGTGACAATGCCCTTTTGACGAACGTTCACACACTCAAGATATTGACGACAGTCCTAGTGAGTACAGCTGCTGCAGAATGCAGCTTCTCGACACTGAAAAGAGTAAAAACATGTTTGAGGAACAGGACAGCTGAAGAGGGGCTTAATGGCCTGGCTCTTATGTCCATTCACCGGATGCAAGTCAGTGTCGACGAAGTTATCACTGTTTTAATAGAGAAACCACGACGCATGAAAATTGCAGCGTGAACCGCTCTTTTTGGCCAAGCTACGTGGTCGTCTTTCTTTTCTTTTGCATTGACCTTTACTATATTGTAAAACCATTCACAATGTCATTCTGTATTATTGCTTCCTAAAACGAATGTTAGCGTTCTGCATCTTTTGTGTCATGAAAGCATCCGTGTTTTCGTTCTTTGTGGTTCAATAAAATTGTTTTCGCAAATATGTCTGTTTTTTCTTTTAAGAATTGCTGCCATAAAGTGGCTCACGCTCTTCTCGCACGCCTGTAGTTGAGACAAAATGTGAGAAATTGGGTAGAGAAAGCGTCCGACACATACATACAAAGAACTTTATTGTGAGACCAGAGGGACTAGTTTAAGGAGGTCCTTGGACCCCCTCAACCAGTCGGTGGCTCCACCCAGGTCGGCACCGGAAGATGAGTATCCTCCGCGATGGCCCGGGCCCTCCGGACAGCCAGCAGTTGCAGACCCAGGTCCGGGCTGTGTAAGCTCCGCCGCCACGAGTCCTCGTCACAAAAATCAGTCCCTACATTCGCGGGGCACTGCCAGAGCATGTGTGTTAGCGAGCAACTCTCGAGGCCACAACGAGGACACTCTTCTGGAAAGTCCGGTGCTAACCTGCGATATGTATGCGGGCAGAGATACGTATCCGTCTGTAGGAGCCTAAAAGTGATTCCCTGCGCTCTGTTGAGCCTAGCATTAGGAAGGGGAAAGCGCCTCCTACTCAGCTTGTAGTTAGTCGTAATCTCATGGAATGTTGTCAAGGGATCCTTTCTGAGGTCAATGTTCCCTCCAGACGCCTCACCACTCCCCGCACGGTTCGTGCATTCACGTGCAAGGGTGTGAGCGCTGGCATTGGGATTAACCCCATCAATGCCCTCGACGTGCGCTGGAAACCAAGAGATATGATGACCACCGGCCCATCTCGCCTGCCTGCGACTACTCCGAAGGAGCCATGCCGCCTGCTGCAAAATTAAACCTCCAGAGAAGGCACGGACGGCCGATCATGAATCCGAGTAAACCACACAAGGCACCTCTGCCGCCTGAAGAGCTAACGCAATGGCGATCTCCTCCGCAACTGTGACATGATCTGTGCAGACTGATGCCCGGGCCACCAGCTGCCCTTTACCATCGACAACCGACACGCCAAAGGCCCTCCGCGTACTGTATGCCGCAGTGTCCACAAAAAGCGCCGCTTTAGCATCGCTACCTACACTTCGAAGTATAGCCCGGGCTCGAGCCTCACGACGGCCTGCATGGTGCACAGGATGAATATTGCGCGGAATAGGATCCACCTGAATATCCTCCTGCTCGTCTCGTGTGAGCTGAACCCCGTCAGATATCTCCACCCTAGGAGCCGCAATGCCAGCCTCATCCAAGATCTTCAAACCAGCCTTAGTGCTGGACAGATGAGCCACCTGTGCCGCAAAGTGCGCTTCAATCAGTTCATCAACCGTGTTGTGCAATCCCAGCTCTAAAAGCTGCTCAGTGCTAGTCGTCTGTGGAATTCCCAGAATCCTCTTAAGCCCGACCCTGATGAGCGTATCAATCTTCTTCTTCTCTGTTCTAGTCCATTGAAAATATGGAACCATATAATTAACATGACTAATAAAGAAAGCATCAAAAACTCTTAGTAGTAGATCCTCTCTAACCACCACGCTTACTCGTAATCCGAGAGATCAGGCGCAAAATGTTGCTCGCCTGACCCCCCAATCGCTTAATGGCTCCTCCATTACAGCCTCGCGCGTCAATCCACAGACCCAGGATTCTCACAGAATCCACTCTCGGAACAACCGTCCCCTCCCGAGACCACAGCCTCACCGGAAGAGAATCCAAAGGCTCAAGGTTTCGCATGCCCTGTCGCGCCTTCCGAAAGAGTAAGAGTTCCGACTTCTTTGGAGAGAGCACGAGGCCCGTACTCTCGAGAAAACGCTCCGTGACGTCCAGCGCCTCCTGCAGGGACTCTTCAAGCGTGGCCAGAGAGCCACCCTTACACCACACGGTAATGTCATCAGCGTAAATAGCATGCCCAATGCCAGGCACCCCCGCTAGCACTTCCGACAGCCTGTGGAGAGCAATATTAAAGAGTAAAGGGGATAAGACCGACCCTTGCGGCGTGCCCCTCTCCCCCAACTCCTCACTCAATACCGAGCCAAATCTAAGACGCGCTCTCCTCCCCGCGAGAAAAGATTGCGTGAAGCTATAAAATTTACGTCCCAAACTCAGCAAAGAGATCTCCCTCAGAATGTGCTCATGAGCAACCGTATCAAACGCCTTAGCAATGTCCAACGCCAAGATCCCCTTGACATCACGCGTAGGATTATCTAGAACGGCCCGCTGAATGAGGAGAAGGGCATCCTGTGTGGATAGCGTTCGCCGGAACCCGACCAGATTGTGTCTGAAGAGTTCATGTTGCTCTACATACTCTGTGACCCGATTATGAATCGCATGCTCTGCGACCTTGCCCAGACACGACGTCAGTGAAATCGGACGCAGGTTGTCTACATGCGGTGGTTTACCGACAAATATTTTTTTTATTTCCTGCACATCCCTAAGTGGGCGCCTGAATTTGCATTGTTTTTTTTTTTCTCTTTGTCGCTCCTCTTTCCATCACTGACTCTGTATATGGCCCTTCTTCATTCAGATTGCGTGGTTAGAAAGTATTCTTTCTCATGCGCACGCACTAGCTTTACTGCAGTGTCAAAAAACTTGCTTCCCATCTCGGATTAACTCGCCTCCTGGGCTGCATTCCACTCTGTTCTCTTTCTCGTCTAATAATTAAGCGCCTTCTATATTCCCGGGCAAGTTTTTTTAAGCATCGTCTAATAATGACCATGCTGTTATTGATGCTTTTGTCCCCCCCCCTTATGTAATACCCTGAACAGGGCATTTAAGGGTGAATAAATGATGATGCTGATGCTGCTGATGATGATGATACTTTTGGGCCCACCACGAAAAAAAATCCTGGCTACGTGCCTGTGTCGCAGTGCTCAACGCTAAAGTTTTACTTCGCGTTTTCAAATTGCTTTTATGATGCTGTACTTGCTCGCCTCACCTGCTTGTTCATACTTACGAAAGCTTTCTTGCATCTAGCACAACAGGTGGCTAGCAAGTATATAGCCTGGTTCCCACCAGTGTAGACTGGCGTCTGAGTTAAAAGGACGCAGCAGTGCAATCATTCTGTAGTGCTTATGAAAATTGTGCGAACA
The DNA here is from genome assembly GCA_013339685.2 of Hyalomma asiaticum. Classification (NCBI taxonomy): domain Eukaryota; kingdom Metazoa; phylum Arthropoda; class Arachnida; order Ixodida; family Ixodidae; genus Hyalomma; species Hyalomma asiaticum. Next base: position 342,171,717 of record CM023481.1, on the reverse strand, counting down.
TTTTACTGATGCACGGTGTCGATCATATATACTGTTTCCATGAAGTCTGTCATGATGGGTGAACGGATGTGTACACTCCATATTTCATGTGACATTTAAAGAAAAAGCTGTTCGTTGCTATCACATTTCATGTTGAACTAGGAAAGGAGTACTTAGTGCCAACTCCTCAGTAATGTAACCACAAGTTTCAGCAATACAAACCGATGTCTGGTGCATTGTCCTGAGCAGAAAGTAACAGCTGCTGCATCTACATGTACAGCAAGTGCCATGTCATAGGATGTACACAACACATGCCAGCTGTTGTGGCATCGTATTTGTAATGTTTCACTAGGAAAGAAGTGTTTCATGATGTGTATATTACACACAAGTACCTAGGGAGCAGCAGCAAATCCTCACAGAAAAAGCGGCATGACACAGTGTCTTAAAAATGCTTAATCATTACTAATACAAAAAGATGGCATTCTTCAAGACCCTTGTTGGCAGGGCAGTACACTTGTTTCGGAGCCCATGACTTGGCCATTCTTTTTTAAAAGAATTTCTTGTGTAAGAAGCTTGATTCGTTAATGTTTCAGTTATCATAACCTCTCAGATGTTTTGCTTTGGAAACATGGACAACCTATATGGAGGTACACTTGATCTGTATATGTATTTTTGCACTCTACGTACTGAGCTGCAATAGCCTAACTGTGTTACAATGCGCATAAATTATGTATGCTTTATGAAAACCCACCATTCCTGCGTACTTTAAAAAATGTTCACAAAAGCACTGCGCTGCTGCCTTCCTCTGAGGAGCACGTCGCATGGTTCCAGCGCCTGTCGGTCCCGTGGCTGCTCTGCTGGTGGCACTCCCCCGCCAAGCTCCTCCACTGTCCGTTCGCCCGAGTCCAAGGCAATGTTGTGGAGAGCAGAGCACGCATAAATGATTCGCACTGCTCGGGGCTGTACAGCATGGTTTGAAAGCTCTGCAAGCAGCGAAACTTGCCCTTCGGCACTCCGATACATCGCTCCACAAAACTGCACATGGACCTGTGCTCCCCCTTGTACTGGCGTTTGGAGGTGCTGGCGTCAGGATCGCCAAGCACTGGCGTAAGCAACCATGGCTTGATGGGGTATCCTGAGCCTCCTGTTAAAGAAAATGATGGCCCAGGGTTGATACAGGTTTCAAAGAGGTAAATTCAAGAAACTTTTGAGGACCATGCCAAGCATATATGGTAGTTCACACACACTAAATTTTTGTTGAACAAAGGAAACAATAGTCACTTCACTTATGGCACATGAAATTTCATCCTTGTGGAGGAAGGTCTGAGGTTCAGGGAAGGTAACGTTTATTTATTTGCATCTGAATGCCATCGAATGCTTTCAGCCTAAGCTTTACCGGTCTTCCTCAGGCTGCTTACTTTCATTAGATGCGTGATACTGCATTGCTCCTGCACTTCCATCTTCAATGTTTGTAGCAATATCAACTGCTTCAAGCTTCTATTCCTCCGTCCACATGCCTTCAGCTTGGTCCATGATTCCATGCTTCTTTTGTTTGCTTCGAGATTTCCTGGGACTGTATCTTTTCTGATTTTAAGTGTGTATTGCAATGGTGCCTTGCTGCAAACGCAATGATTCTGCCCTTATTTCGTGAAATGAAAGTTCAAAATTGTCCGGCTAGCCCTGTGCCCATTATGTCACATACAATAGAAGGTGAGGTGTGTGGAAAGCCTTTAGTGGGCTGCCAACGAATTTCGTTCAATCATAAAGTAAAAAAATTTGTTGGTACAACCTTTCTTTCTGGTGAGCCGAAAACGCTCTGGTTTCCTATGGCCAGTTATCTTATGGCTTTTGGATTATTGGGAGTGGAAGCAAACTAGATGGAAAGTAATCGTGTGCGGAATGCTGTAAGCAATGAAGTTTGCCGGGAACACACTCAACCACCATGAAATGTGACTTGCACTATCAGGCCTCCTTTTTTAAAGCCCCAAAAATAAGTGAAGGGTTTCTAGGATGGAGAAGAACTTGCAGGACTTTCAAGGCCTGAAAGGCAATTCAATTCAAGGACATTCATGGATATAAGGGTCTGTGTGCGCCCTGTCCCGCCATAGTTCGTGTTATGCATTTGGTATGGTTACCAAGCAGATACTCGCCAGGCCACAGTTGCGCTGCTAGGTGCACACGACATTTTATATGTCGAGCATCACCATGCATCACGTACGTGATGCATGGTGATGCTGAGACATATAAAATTCCTCGATCCTTAACATGAAAACCGCGAAACAAATTTGATTGCAGCCAATCCATTCACCCAGTACCTCATGACCACTGTGTATTTTCTAGAAATTCTAGACAGAAAGTCCATGAAAATAGGAATTTTCTAAGTTCTATATATGTTCGAGAGAGTTTCCTGGCACCCGTAAGAATTAAATGCTTCGCCACTTCAAGTTATGACATGTCACGATGTTCATGTTATGACCTGTCACTTATGTTTGTCATGCAGTCATGTTGTGCCATACCAATTTTCGTATACATCCCTTTAACAAAACGGCCAAGAGAGCACCAAAACCGTGGCATGTAAATCATGCCGCTCATGACATGCACGTCGCGATTTTCAAGTTATGACGTATCATTTGTGTTCGTCATGCAATCATGTTGCGGCATACCAATTTTCGTGTACATCCAATTAACGAAGCGGCCAGGAGAGCACCGAGACCATGGCATGTAAATCGTGCCGCTCGTGACATGCATATCATGATTTTCATGTTATGACCTGCCATTTATGTTCGTCAGGCAGTCGTGTTGTGCCATACCGATTTTGGCATACATCCCATTAGCGAAATGGCCAAGAGAGCACCAAGACCGTCGCATGTAAATCATGCCGCTCATGACAAGCATGTCATGATTTTCATGTTATGACCTGTCATTTATGTTCGTCATGCAGTCATGTTGTGGCATACCAATTTTCATAAACATCCCTTTAGGGAAAGGGCCAGGAGAGCACAAAATCATAGGCGGATAGATAGATAGATAGATAGATAGATAGATAGATAGATAGATAGATAGATAGATAGATAGATAGATAGATATACTCAATGTCACTGAAGTTCGCTAAGAAATGCTTCGCATTAAAAAAAAAACTTAAAAAAAGAACAGCTGTTTAGCCCACAACACGCTCGACAGCTCCACACATCCAAGCGTGAGCGCGTGCGCTCCAAGCGTATGGTCCGCCACACACCAGAAGAGGAGAAAGGCGCGGGCGTGCGGGTTGCCAGACCGCTCCTCCTCGCCCCGTGAAAACAGTCTATAGCTCTTCATGACACACGACAATAAGTTTTTCATGTAACCATATTCCCCCCCCCCCTTTTACTTGTCTTAAGTGCTTCGCATATTTGTTTTATTTGTGTATTAACTCGCTTTGTGTCAATTTATAATAAATAAAGACGTTTTATCTGGATTTATTGTATTTGGCTGTTTTGGGCTATCTTATGACCTATGTTAGGCTACTTTTGGGCTATTATATACGTATGCCATAATTTGGCGGGTCATACTTCGAGCACCTGGCAACCCTGTTCATTTTCAGTTGTTCGCTTCCTTCAAGTTCCTTGGCGCGTGCGGTAGGCGGTTGCCTTTCTGACATTCGCAGGTTGTCGCTTGGCACCAATCAAATTATTGGCTGCACAGCTGCGTTCTTTTCTGCGAGTTGTACAAAAAGCGGGCGACAGTTTTTTTTTTTTTTTTTCACATTTAGCAGCTGCATGGGCAGACTTCCTTGCGCATGTGCATGAGTGAGAGGGAGGGACGATTTGTTTAAGCAGAGCCAATATAAAACGGGTGAATTATAATCTAACTGCACAAGACGTCGTGGTAGCGCGGTACCGCGGCTCTAGGTCTTCATGTCTTTCCTGACACGCGTCCATAAAAGTACAGACTACATTGGGCATGCTACCCGTAGCTTCGCTTAGTGCGCTGATATTTCTTTAGAGTTGTATAAAGGTGGACTGTTATTAGGGAGAATTTTGTTCAGGCATTTTTGAGCATAATATTGTTACGCACAAACAAGGCTACCTACACCTGTATTTACAGGCTCGAGTTTAACCGTGCACAGCAAGAACAGCCAGCGTTCGGTTATCACTTCGTCGTCGTCTTCTTCGGGCCAGGCATGAAGGACACTCGCGTATGTGCCGTAGCAATATGCCTGTGTATACTTCCTTCATGTGCAATATTTCAAGTGATGGGTTGTAGAAAAGTGCAGCTGTGCTAGGTAACCCGTGCTCGAGTGTATTATGGGCCCATATAGTCGTAGGGCCCTCTTTTAACTGGCTGTATATTGTGTGCTTGTGTTCATGAACTCGAAGATGTGCTACTCAGGTACATGTGAACACTTGATAGATAGATAGATAGATAGATAGATAGATAGATAGATAGATAGATAGATAGATAGATAGATAGATAGATAGATAGATAGATAGATAGATAGATACGCTTAAAGTCGCCGAAGTTCGCTAAGAAATGCTTCGCATTAAAAAAACGCCACGAGATCTAGAAAGGCTGTTTCAATTGCATATTTGCAGTAAGCGTGTGTACTTACAAGTATACTTTTCATCACTAATTATCGATAAATAATATTTTAATTAGTCAGCATTTTGATATTGCAATAATAATTGAACGAAAATTATAAGAGTTGTATAGACCACTGCAGATAACCCCGCAATCAAGCATTTGTCTGATGCTTGAACTTGCGTGGCTGCTTTTTTCGAGAAAAAACAAAACATAAACAAAAGGCCGCAAAATGCGCGTTATATAATATAAATGCCTTCTCGCTCGCTGCTACTCCAGTACTCTCGAGGGACACTTGGTGGAAAAACGGCTGCATGTGTTTGTCGCCGCAGCGCGCAGTCATCGCCGTGTATACCACCACACGAGGAATGGGTGTAGTTGGCACTGCATTAAGGTGCCTGAATGGTTTGCCTCGCCACCGGAGCAGGAGCGAGGGAAAACCAATGACACTCCTAGTCCTGTAGCATCCAGGGTGGTTTCAGTTTGCTCAGAAACTCGCCAATGCTATTAAATAACCGAATGAACGATGCGTTCAAACCGAAACAGGTAGATGCTTCATGCAGCATATGCGATGAAGTCACAGCCTCCCAGTCATCAGAAATATGGAGCTGGTGCCAGAAAAATAAAAGCGGCGACGTCATCTGACGACGTATTTAGTTATGCCACGTTTTCTTAACTTGTCAGCGACGATCAAGTATCACTGTTATATAGCTCTTGACCGACCGCCTGCTCGGGTAGGCAGCGTTGAAGGTAAGGATGTCAAAAATACAGGGTGGCCCGCACGGAAATCTGTCAAAAATTTGTAAAATTCATTTTCAGGAAAACTAAACGATGTTCAACTGCCTGGCTTATCATATATTATTGCAGTTCGTAGGAGAACATATATTGAAAACTTCACTGAGATCCGTGGGCACTGAAAAATCGCCGGAGTTGCCCTTTAACCAGCTTGGTAGCGAAAGCGACGGCTGCTTTTTTTTTATTTTATTTTTCGATTCCCTGCCAGGATGATCCTGGCATCCAACTGCGAGCACTATCGCCGAGGGCAGCCGTTTAGTATATTACACGGGTCTGAGTGGAGGACGACGAACGCCAACCTGTCCATTATGAGCGAAGGTGGCCGACAAGCGACAAATAGCGTTGTCAAAATGGATTCAATGGGGCCCTTTAACATCTGGAAGTCTATCCTGTTTTGGCGAGTTTACCTTCGGTTATCCGTACTCATCATGTGGGCTGACGAGATACATTTTTTCCTTCTCTTAATGCCGACTATAGAATGTCAGCTCCCCCTGTCTGTTGATGCACCCTGTTCTCTTCATATACGCCTGCCAATTTTCGTTCTGTCGCCTGCTGTATAGTTTTTAACTTTCTCTGGAGCTTCTTTATCCTCCGAGTTTGTGCCCCGTATATCATTCCTGGCAAAATGCGGTATAGTTATACAATTCAAAAAAAAAAAAAATCACAGCATATCCACGGGGTGAATGATGATGAGTGGGCGAAGCTCCGGAGGGAATCATCGGTAAACCGTGAATCATCCGTGTAATTTGCCCAGTCGATCATCATGTAAAGACGTGAGAAACACTGTGTGTATAAATCAACTTTTATTTGTTCTTAGACGATGGATGGCTTGCGTTCTAGTAACATTCTAGTAAGTAGTTACATTCTAGTAAGGGGGAGAGGCCACAGCGTCTTACGCAACCCCTTACACAGGCCGTAACGCGCACCGCGTTTGCCGACGCCATCACATGACTGCTGAGAGAGTATAAGGCGGAGAGGCCACAGCGTCTTACGCAGCCCCTTACACAGGCCGTAATGCGCACCGCGTTTGCCGACGCCATCACATGACTGCTGAGAGAGTATAAGGCGGAGAGGCCACAGCGTCTTACACCAGCTTCTTACACAGGCCGTAACGCGCTAGCACAAACGCGTTAGAAACACGCAGTCTTTCGTTAATGTTGGGTATTTAGTGTCATCGTGGTGCATGTGTCCATGTGCACTTCTTGGCGTAGTGCATTCTCTCGTCTGCACTCACACGCGTCGGACGCAGGAATCATGGGCTCCCGTGGAGCGGCGGTCCTTGGCGGCCGCGGAAACAGGATGACTGTTGAAACTGATCAGGACTTTGAGATCATCATGCCGAATCTGCCAACAGGACGTGTTGTTTTGAACACGGTGTTTTTGCACGGAGATATTCGAGTTCGACCGTTCAAGGTAGAAGATTTCAGGGACGCTCTGGAGAAGGAACGCCTGCTTTCTGACGTAGTGGCTTTGGGTGCATACCAGATAAATCATGTGTGAGCCGTGACAATGAACAGTCCGGAGGCCACAAAGCATTTGGCTCAACTGAAGGAACTCCAGGTCAAAGGGCGACGCTGCCTTGTCATCGACCCCCAGGAGCAACAGGTGAGGCTACGGCTTCACTGGCTGTTGCACGGAGTAGCGGACAACGACGTGCGCACAGCGCTAGCGGTGTTCGGCAAAGTAACGGAGGTTACACGGGAGCGTTGGACAGTACAAGGCGTGAATGAGAAGAATTCGACAACCCGGACGGCACTTATCAAGGTTGACGGCCTGCCTCACCAGATTAGAGTCGCTGGTGAACTAGCCTTGGTGGCCGCCCCAGGAAGGCCTATGCAGTGCCTGCGATGCAAGGGTGCGGGACATGTTCGACATGAATGTAAAGTACCACAGTGCTCCCAGTGTCGCCGTTTTGGACACGTAGCAGCAGAGTGCGTCCGCTCCTACGCTGTGGTGGCGGGATCAAAAGAAACAGACGCAATGGAACACATCATGGACGTAACGGAGGCCGACGATGCGGCTAAAGGTAGCGGAGAAGGCGTTGCATCAGGGAGTAATTGCACTGCCGCAACAGTAGCAGGTCAAGTTAGACCTGTGGAAACCGCAGCAAGACTGGACGAGTCGACAGACGACTTGGCAAGGGGTGCCAGCAGCCAATTTTCCGAGAAAGCAATGCCTTCGGCTAAGCAGGGAGGCGTCTCTTGGGTCGCCTGTTTGGACTTTGGCTTGGATAGTGCTGCAGTGGACGCTACCGGTGTACCAGAGTGTGCCGTTAGAGCGTCTGGCCCTGCTCCTGAAAGGGCGGGTGGCGTCGCTTGCAACGCCAGCTCTGTCGGCGGTTCGGAGTGCAGCGCACGGGACGCCACTGGCGTCTCAACGAGCAGCGGCAGCAGTGCAGCGATTAAGAGACCCCTGGAAGAACCCGCGAGCCAGGGCGACAAGAAAGGCACAAGCCTGAGGGACCACCAGCCAAGACTCCAGCGGGCAGACGCACAAGCCTCAGACTAAGACCTGGTGGCTCAACGGAAAAAAGAGTTGTTGAGAATCCACCAACTGGTGATAACGGGCCGCCGGGCGGACCCGGAGGCGTCTAGCGTTGCGCTGGACGCGCAAGGTAAGCGGCATGCTCCGGGCCTACCTCATCCATAAAGCTAAAATGGTTCCCGAGAGGTCACTCGGCTTCGCTACTTTAAATGTCAGAGGATTGGCTTCTAGGAAAAAGCAAAGCCAGGTGTATCGGTTGATGTTGGAAGAAAATCTTGATGTATTGGTTGTACAGGAGACAAAAGTTGAGGGGGAGGAGGCGACTGGGAGCATGGTGCTGAAATTTACGTCCTGTTATTTCTCGATTGTAAGCCATGCTGTAGGCAGGTCTGGTGGATGTGTTTTGTTTGTTAAGAAACTGCCGCGATTAGTTGTGCAAAATGCTTATTCTTGTGCTTCAGGACGTTTAGTAATTTGCGACATTTCCTGCTGGGAAGTGAACTGGCGTATTGTTTGTGTTTATGCACCAAGTTCGGTACAAGAACGGGTCAACTTTTTTTCTGCATTGCAACAATTCATCGGCACTGACAGGAAAGTGATACTGGTTGGCGATTTTAATTGCACACTGAAGGATAGTGATAGGTCAAGTCGTCAAAAGACTAAAGACAAAAGCAGTGATGTCCTAGCACAAGCTGTTGCAGATTATGAGTTGGTAGACATAGCCGATTGTATGGAAAGCTCTCGACAACCAAAATACACCCACTTTCAGGGTACCAGTAATGCCCGATTGGACAGGCTGTACCTGTCGGTAGATGTGATACCACAGTGTAGCGCTTACTACGTTGTGCCAATTTCATTTTCTGATCACTGCCTCGTAAAATGCCAGATAGGACCACAGAAAGAAAGCAATAGGTTTTCATGGGAACCATGGAAATTTAACTCCAATCTACTAAAAGTCGAGTTATTTAACGTCTCAGTCATGAACGAGACCAAGAAAATAAAAGAGGCACACGTCAAGCAAATAGGGGAAGAGTGGGAACTTCTCAAGCAAAGAATAAAAATAAATAAAAATAAAAAAATAAAAATAAATAAAAAGTAAAAAGAGAGTTCCAAGTGTTTTAGCATTCGAAGCCAAAAAAGAAGATAAGGGGCTTAGATCGATGCTTTGAAAGCTTACGGTGCTGGAGTGTGAAATACCTGGAGTATATGCTGAAGATCTGCGCAATATTAAACAGAAACTTGAGCTGTATGAGGAGCAACGCTATCGTGGTGCACTTGTATGAGCGAGAGCAAAGGCTATGATGTTAGATGAGAACCCAACGAAACGCGCGCTTGAACAAGAAAAAAGTTACGCTAGACGGAACCATATAGAGATTATCTGTACTAACGGCGTAGAGACGGCCGACCGTGAAACCATAGAAAGTGCGTTTTCTAGTAACTACGAAGCGCTTTTCACTGCCGCACTTGTTGATGCGGAAACATTTAAACAGGTTTTTCTTAGCAAAATGCAGCGGGTGTCCAATGAAACCAAAGCAGCACTAGAATTGTCGATATCAGAAATCGAAGTAGAAAAGGCAATTGATAAGCTCAATCCCGGTAAGTCGTCAGGGCCTGATGGTCTCAGTGCTTCGTTTTACAAGACATTTAAAACAGAATTATCCGATATACTTACAGATGTATTCAATGAGGCGAATTGGATACGCTTCCTCGTTGTTTCAGTGAAGCTTATACAGTTTTAATACCCAAGACAGACCAGAGTGATAAGTTAAAGTTGGTTTCATCATATAGACCGATTTCACTGACCAACTGTGATTACAAAATTTTGATGAAAGTTCTAGCACACCGACTCCAAGGTGTCATTAAAGAATTGGTCGGCCCTCACCAAACATGTGGAATTATGGGTAGATCCATTGTGACTAATATTCACAAGATTCGATCTGTGCTCGAGTGTTGCGATGCTACTGACGGAAGTGTAGCGATACTTCAGCTCGATCTAGAAAAAGCATTTGATCGTGTTTCTCATGCTCTCTTGCTTGACATCCTAGAGCACGTCAATGTTGGCTCTGTCATTAGAAATGGGGTGGCTATGGCATATCAGAACTGCATAACTCGCTTGATAGTTAACAAGTCATTGGGACACTCTATTAGCATAAAGCGTTCTGTTCGGCAGAGCTGCCCACTGAGTCCCCTATTGTTTGGTATTTACATAGAAACTCTGTGGTTAGCAATAATTGAGAGCAGTAGCATACGGGGATTTAGGTTACAAACATCAGAAGTTACAATCCTGGTGTATGCAGACGATGTCGCGGTATGTTGTATGGATAAGGAAAGTGTTGCCGCTACTGTTGCAGTAATGAAGAGATTCAGCAATGCAAGTGGAAGCCTCGTAAACTGGGGAAAGTGCCTTGGGTTTTGACATGGACAATGGTTATCAAAACCAGACATTTTCGCCAATGTTAATTGGGTAACAACTCCTGTTAAATATCTAGGTGTCCCCCTAGAATTTTATAAAACCAATAATGAATTCGCGACTCCATCTAAATGTTCGCCACCTAGCGGACGCTCCTGGAACTAGCCGATCCAAGGTCGGCCTCGAAACGCGGCATAGTATCGCATTACCGCGCGCTGTAGAACACCTCTGTAGTTCCTTAATCGACGACCATGCCGCCTCGAAGCATCCCGAAAAAGAAAGAATCCTCATCAAAAGACTTTCGTTGCGTGCTTCAGTGCGTGTCATCGCGATGCAAAGACAGCAACACGTCGTTTCATCGGTTCCCCAAAGAAGCAGACGACGCTTCGCGCAGAGCAACATGGATTCGGAACTTGCGCATCGGCAAGAAGGTGACGGGAACTATGCTAGTTTGGTCCAGGCACTTCACTCGCGACGATTACTTCCTCCCCAGTGAGTACACAGATTGTGTGTGCGCGCGTTTATTATCATGCGCGCTTTTCGAAGAGCCGGAGTGTAGTTTAGTTTAGGCAAGCGCGTGAACAAAATACCGACATCGTTTATACGTGTACACGTGTAACGTTTTCTGAGTGTGCCTATGCTCAACTTGAACCGCGGTAACATTATTGCTGACGTATGTACTTTTGTCCGCATGCATTGTAGTAGGTAGATATAAAGCGAGCGCTTGCCTTCGTTCGCCGCCTTCGTCCCATGCGCGCGCTGCGCCTCGTAATTTGTTTGGTGGTTATGGAGGTAATGTGTGATCGTTTAACGTAGCCCGTTTGCATTTCGAGTTCATCTGGTGACAATTCAGGATTTATTGCGCTCGTTCCAACTTTTGAGCCCTCGACCTGTTCACCGCGCCTCAAAGTTTGTCTTCCGGCACCGTGCATAGAACTGCACTCTCTCAACACGTTTATAAGTGACGCATTTGTACTCAATGGAGCAAAGCCGCGCACAAGTGCTTGTATCTTTCGGAAAGGCCTGCTACGCATGAACACGTACCTACCTTCTTCAACTTCAGGATCGCTGGAAAGGCTCTTTATCCTTAAGAAAATCTGATGCGGGTCTCCGAACAAGTGCACGGCGCAATTTTTTCCGCTGTTTCGCCGCTCAAATCTTTTAGACCAATTAATATCAGATGTTCGGCAGCAAGAACCTTTTCGCATTCGACGAAGCATCGTGATTCGAACCCACAATCACGAAACTTTAGCACAGCGCTGAGCGGAAGCGTGGCCGTGACCCTGGATATAGAAGCCATTTTTGTTTTTTCTCAGCAATGTTGCTAGATGAAGCACTTAATACTGGGAAGAACAAACAAAAGAGACACAGTTGAAGGTAAATAGGTGGAAAGGTAACAATCTGTCAATGTTTTCTAAAGCTACTGTTTGCAACCTCTTTATTGTCTCCAAACTATGGTATGTTATGCAAGTACTACATTGTTCACGGACCATCATACAGAAGCTTCATCGAATATTCGCAATCTTTGTTTGGGCTTCAAATTGGGAAAGGTGCAGTATAACTAATTTGTTCAGAAGAGTGAAGGATGGGGGGTTGGGATTACCACACCTTTTCATTAGACAGGTTGTTAACAGGTTCTTCTTTTTCACAAAACAGATGATCCTTTCCTGCGCACTGCATGTGTGCCAGTTGAGGTTGATGAGAGCATTGCCTGAATATGTGGTTGGTACTGAACACATGCCAGGGTCTATTTGTGGGTTCCTTAAAGAGGTCATTTTAAGTGTTCGTTTTTTGTCTGTTAGATTTTCTAGCGAATACGTTTTCTCCGTGAAGCGTAAAAAGCTGTACAAAGATGTATGTGATTCAGCATTCCCAGTCCCCTTGTATAGATCCATATACAGTGGAGGCCAAGGACAGGACGTCCTTAAGCGGGTGAAAAGAATGGAAGTAGCGCCTGCTGCAAAGTCATTCTTTTTTAAACTTCACACAGGGACCTTATCTGTGAAGACATTTCTAGAAGATCGTTGTTTATTTACACCTTGGGGTTCAGATTGTCTTATATGTAAAAAGCCAGAAGCCATCGACCACGTGTTTTTACATTGCTGGGAGGGCGTATATTTTTTAGATGTCCTTCAAAGAACTTTAAAAAAGGATTTACCTTTAGATTCATATGGGATCAGATTTCTTCCAGTTGACGATGAAGAAGGCTTGCCGCTAGGTTTAATTATGTTAACGGGCCTCCATTGCCTATGGCGAGCTCGCATGGCAGGGTTTTATTGTGAGCTTGATGCAAGGCCCGCGCGACTATATTTTCGAGAATGTATATTAAAATTTGTTGAATACCAGAAAACGAAGGAATGCCAACCTGAGTGGTTGTCCAGGGTCGTACCCTTGACAACGCTCAAGGAATTCTAGATGATTTTTGTCCAGTTGCACTGAGTCTATTTGTTGTATAGACCACCGAAGTGTGCTTTTTTATCGGGTGTGTACAAAGAGGCAATAAAAAAAAAATTCTTGGCGTAGTGGCTAGCGCCGCGCGTTCGGAAGCGAGGGGTCCCTGCGCACTGTTGCGCACTGTATAATGTGTGGCTGTGACGCAGGATTCTCCGAGACTAAGATTCTGGGCAGAAGCAAAAGAAAAACTGCACGTGAAGTGTTGGAGGCTTTTTACATTGAAAAAGATAAGGACCACTGTGTAAGCACCCCGTCGCTATCTCTGTTTCCTAGTGAAATGCAGTTCATAAGATCAAGACTATAAGATAGAAAGAGCAAGAAGGAAATGTATATGTTGATTGTGTTTGTTGGCTTCACATGATGTATGCGCGCATGTGCCACATGTATATATTCAGCCTTCGTGCGTTGAATAAATTCAGTTGGAAGTGAGCGCTGTGCGTGGTGGATGACTGGGTGTGTGGGTGTGTGTGTGGAAGTGTCGTGTGGTTGCGCTCAGAATAAGGTTTAGAGGGGTCCCTGGTTCGATTCCGCGCTTCGGACACAACTTTCGGAATTTTTTTTTTCATAAAACTAGACGTGGCTACCTACTACTACTACTACATACTACAGAGGACGGACAGACCCACACCCTAAGGAGCTTCGCCCCTAAAAGATCTGAAAACTTTCCTCGCATCCATTCCATAATCTGGATAGTTTTGATCACCTCTATTACTCCCGTTCCCTTTCATGCCTTCTCACAACCTACTGTTGACGAAGCATCGCGTCATCATCCTACGTTGCTGCAATTAGATCTTACTGTATTGTTTTTTTTCGTCGCTTATTTTTTACTATCTATCACCATCTAATTATCTGAAAACTGTCTCGGAGAGTTGAATTATCTTTCTTTTGTATGTTGTCTAATTTCGGCTTTTGTTGCTGTTTTCTGCTATTGTTTGTCTTAAGTAGAACTCCTTTTTTTGCCTGCGATGTATTTTATTGCTTATTTTCTGTACCACTGTTTACTGCATCAACTTTTTTTTTTATGTTCACTACTGTATGAGGTCCCGATTCATTCTCTTACTATGGGACCTCCTTCTGTACACACATATTTTTAATTAATTCGATAACTAAATAAAACTATTTCTGATTCTGATTCTGAATTTCCGCTTTAGGAATAAAGGTCTCTGGTCCCGAGTTGGGAATGCCTGCAGTATGCGCACCAGTCCATCCATAATCTACAGTGGACTTTTAGACGTGGCTTTGAGTGGCAAAGCAAGAATGAAAAGCAAGCTGTGTGCAGGCTTTCTGCGAGCGATGCGAAGGCAAGAAAAAAGAAGAGAGGAAGAGGTGAAAAAGGAGAGGAAAAAGGAGCAAGTGGCCCACCCAGAATAATGAGCCTGCGGCAAGAGTCGAGTGGGACGAGCAAAGCGCGGCGGCATGCTTCGACAGGGGCGACGCGCTCCAGCTGCATGGTAGTTTCTGGCCTTCTTGAACAAGGTCGGGCGCAAAACAAACAAGGAAAAAAATATAGGGGGGGGGGGGGGTGATCCCGAAAAAGTATCCCGAAAAAATTCTCGATAATGCAATACAGCGTGCTCGGTCCCTGGACCGGGAAGTCACAATGCAGGCAGGGCAGAGCAACAGAGACGAAACGTTATGTCCGAATTTAGTTCTCACCTACTCCGCTGCAGCCCGTCGTGTAAACTCTATCTTACGCCACTTTAATATACTTAAGCAGAGCAGTCGACTCTCCTCTGTCTTTCAAACGGCACCTAAGGTGGTTTACCGCAGAAATAAAAACCTAAAAGACCTACTCGTTAGGGCAAAAACACAGAGGTCTGAGCGCCACAAAGAGTGCAGACCATGCAGGAAACCTCGATGCAAAGTGTGCCCACACATGGTGACCACAAGTACGGCCGAAGTCTCTCATTCTGACTTTATTTATGATATTAAGGATGATATTAATTGTGATTCGAGCAACGTCATATACAAAATCCGGTGTGAAGTTTGCAAAAAGGAATATATTGGCCAAACAGAAACCGCATTCCGCCTGCGTTTCAGCAATCACAGGGCACATGTTACCGGCCTCCATCCCTAATTTGCCATTTTCCAAACACATAAACTTGCCCGGTCACTCTTTTGAGCGCATCAGTGTTGTGCTTCTACAATCCGGCTTTCAGCACACACGAGAGCGCGAACAGCGCGAATCCTTCTTTATAAATAAATTCAGATCGTTCTCGCATGGATTTCACGAGAGCCCAGGGCGGCTCGCTTTCCTACGCAACCAATCGTAACAGTCAAAAAACGATATTTATTATTTGGCTATATAGCTAAACTGGTGTCGACAGTACATAAAGAAAAATATCACTCCCAGTGAGTTTAACGCGCACTTCCTCCAATATTTCTTACCCCCCCCCCTTTTCTTTTCTCTCTCTTTTTTCCCTCGTTTGTGTGGCGCCCGACCTTATCTATTGTTCAAGAAGGCCAGAAACTACATGCAGCTGGAGCGCGTCGCCCTTGTTCAAGCATGCCCCCGCGCTTTGCTCACTCGACTCTTACCGCAGGTTCATTCTGGGTGGCCCACTTACTTCTTTTTTCTCTCCTTTTTCACCTTTTCTTTTTTTCGTTCCTTCGCATTCCTCGCACAAAGCCTGCACCCAGCTTGTTTCTCATTCCTGCCTTGCCACTCAAGCCCTTATCCCGTTCACGTGACTTGATAGTTCACAGGTGGCAACGATTAAAGAACCAGCCGTTGCCCCTCCGGGGTCTTCCTTATCTAGATCGTTTTTGCCCTCTCCTCATGTCGTCTGTCTCGTTCCCTTTGAGCCACCCACGTTGGTCGTCGTTTGCTTATGTGTTTATTTATTTATATATTTGTTTGTTGGTTTGCCACCTCCTTTCACTTGTAACTCTGCCTTTGCACTTGTATTCGGATGGCCGTTGTGCTTATTCGACTTCTACCTGCGAAGAAGGCTGGTCCTCCAGCCGAAACGTTAAGAATAAAAAGAATTTTTTAAAGAGTCTTTCTTGGGATACTTCTACGCAGAAATTTTGGTCTGTCTGTCTGTCTGTCTGTCTGTGTGTGTGTGGGTTTGTGTGTCTGTCCTGCTGCGAAAGGTGAACCCCTTCCTCAACGACCACCCAGCTTGAACTGGTGGCTACCTTCATACTTCTGAACACAGTCGGCCAAAAAGCAAATATTACGCATATCTGAGGCGCAACATCAATACGTATGTATTGGACGGTGTGGTCCTTTAGTAGAAAATACGTAGATGCGTAATTCTAAAGACCCTAGTGCTTGCTAGGATGCGCAAAAGCGGACGTTTCCTGTACTAGGCAAGCTTCTTGCTTTTCCCGTAACCATGGCCAGATGGCGCCCTTAGCTCGCGCTCGTGCCGAACGGAAGGCAGGGAACGGCCGCCCGCCACTCCGGCCGGTCCCTTTCTCTCCTCGCGTCTCTTCGTTTTCCCTCTCGCTTGCGCAACTCCTCGGGGGGAATAGAAACACGCGAAACGGGACTCATGTAGTACGGCCGGTAGAAGGCTATCGTCTTTCGACGGCATTTGCAGCGTAGCACGTAGATACGCGGCCAATTTTTTTATCTGTTAACATTGCAGTTTACTTCAAAGTTCTACCGTATATTTACTGACGTTTCGGCTGGTGGACCAGACTTTGACAAAGGCTGGTCCACCAGCCAAAACGTCAGTAAATATACTGTGCAAAAACCAACGTGCGCCATACTACAGTGCACTAGAATATGGGTAGTGGGTACAGGAGAGGGCATGCTCCACGCGCCGGCGTGAGGCGGAGAGTGTTGACGGGTCGCGTATGTATGCGGCGGCGCTGCGGTAGCGTGGGCTGTACGCTCGGCGGCTGCGCTCAGCAATACCCCCAGCACTCCCGCCTGCTGCAGTAGCAGCGACTTGCGTTTGCTTTTTTTTACTGTCCTGTTTGCGTCGCTGTGTCGTGGGCTGTTGTTCTCCGCTACCTCGAGCTCAGAATGAAGTGCTGTAGCTCGAACTCGCGTTTCCTTCGCTGTTCTGCAGCTACAGCACAGTCGATCTGATGCTGTTGCGCAAAGCTCAGACTCCTTGTTTAGGATGCAGCGAGAACCACGAAGTGCTTAACCCCGATGCTTACATCCAGCATCGCTAAGTTTGGTGCCGCAAGAAGTCTTCACTTGTAAAAGGCCTTAATGTGTCACCGAAAGCACCAAAGCAAAAAAAAAAAAAACAGAAAAAGAAAACTTGCACGCGAAGTTGAGTGAGTGCTCGTAGTTGTTTCTTCAGCCTATGTTCTCTGAAAGAACACCACGGGGTCGTGTCTCAACAACCATACACAAAGAATTTAATATATCTGACCTCTGGAGCGAAATAGTCTCACATACCTTGTGGGCAGTGATGTGTACTTTCAGCCAGTATTTTTTTATCAGTATCAATTACATATTTTTTACCTACTCAAAATTTTAAATATCGCTTTAATCCCTTATATTTCAGTTAGAAAGTTACAGCTCGCTTCAGATAAACCGGGAATGATTCCCTTCATGCTGAATTTTGTCACATTTTTTTTTACCAGTAAAGACGAGCAGCCTTGAAGTATATACATGGAATGCGAAATGAATGCGCGCTGCAGGCGATATTTGACAGTTACATAGCTACATGATGCATCTCGAAACACGCTTACGCTTATCTCGCTGCCATTTAAGTCGTGACACATTTCGAACCTCCTTGCGTGGCGAAGACATGTACGCTGCGACGACAAACGCATGTAGCCGTGCATTTGCGAAATCATCACTCGGGACGCTTGAGCAGCGGTGCGCAAGCATGCGTATTTATAACACGTATTTCGCGATTTTTTTTTTTCCTTTTCGAAATGCTTGATGTCCGGGTTGTCTGAGACGGACTACTACTTTGCACGGACTTGTTAGCGATTAAAGCAGTACTTATGAAATCTACTGATTACAAGGAATATTAATTGACACTTAGTCAAAAAATGTAGCCGTTGTAAGTACACACGTACGACTACTGCAAGTATGAATTTAGCTGAGAAATTTTTTCTAGAACTTCTGCCTTTCTCAGAAATCTAGTGGATGATGGGACGCCCTATTAATTATGCACTTTCGGGAACACAAAACACCTGCACGGCTGTAAATAAAGAATGGGTATGTCATGAAAACATGTCTTTCTTGTACTTCCCTTTTATAGAACACGCAAGTGGCTATTTGTTACTCACCAACGCTTTGGTTTCTCCGGAGGGTAGAAAGTTATATGTTAAAGCCGCTCAGTAACCCTCTGCAGCCAGGGAACCGCGCTATTAATCAATGACAGCACCGGACTTTGGAATTAGCTAGAAGGTCGCACCACCAGGTCTGTCCTTTGCGAACCCGGAAACATCATAGGATGCATCGAATGATAAAAACGGTCTATCCGGAAAAAGCTACGAGTTAGGTCTGCCAACCTAACACCTATTTTTGGCGGACTTCTGGGTGGCCGAAAAGTTGTGCAAAGTTACATATAATCTGGGAATATTCGTTCACGCGAAATTTTCACTTTTTCAACATCGACTTCTCGCGTACGGAATGATGCAAGGACGAAACTTATTAGGTATAGGGATGCAGCGGTTTCTCCTTTGTATGCCCAGTAAAAATTTTCATGTGCTGACCCCGGCAAGACCGCGCCGAGCTCCCAAAATCAGCTCTCAATATGTTGACAAACCGTTTATCATAGGAATGTTCTCTATGTAAGTAGATCGTCGTTTAGAGAGACAGCGCACACTTAAAGACACTGAGCGCCTCTGAGCAAATCCGGTCCCATCGAGCCATGCTGTACGGTTTTACGAGCCACAATATCATTTACGTATGTCATTTAGCCCGGCGATTCTTGCGGGCAGCAGTAACTGTTTCACGGGACAGGCACTGAAATGGGGAGCAACAATTCCATGCTGCGACGTAACGCACAGCGCGAGTATGGTGCGCGAGCCTGCTCGAGCTTGGTGCTGCATACAGCCCATGCTCTACTGGCGCCATCTCGTGCCGTCAACGTGAGAAGCGTCGAAGCGTCACTCCCGGCCGCTCTCTGAGCCCACTACCCGTATATTCTAGTACACTAGTACACTATAGCCGTACTCCCTTTTGTTCCTTATTGTTCCGGGGCCAACGTGATTTCCTTGCCGCAACTATATATATATATATATATATATATATATATATATATATATATATATATATATATATATATATGACGAAGGCCTGATGAAGGCCGGTCTCCGGCTGAAACGTTGAATAAACGCTTTCCGCATTTTTGTTGCCAATTCCGAGGGTCTACTACTCATCTCTCTCTCTCTCTCTCTCTCTCTCTCTCTATATATATATATATATATATATATATATATATATATATATATATATATATATATATATAATGAGCAAACAGACAATGAAGGCTAGGAAAGCATAGGGGAAGTTACTTGTGGTATTGTAATTGTGGAGAAAGTAGAAAGGAATTCAAGTGGACGAAAAGACAAACCTTGCCTTCGGTGGGACCCGAACCCACGACCTTCGGATGTCGCGTCCGATGCTCTACCAACTGACTTTATTGGGCAGCAGCCATCTCATCTAAGTTCACGTTCTACGTGACGCCTCCTGGCAAGAAAGTGCGTTCCACGCACGCCGCCTTGGCCATGAGTGGCGCTGCCTAACACTCCCAGGATAATACGTACATAAATACACAGTAAAGGGGACGGGGGGGACGGCCGCCTTCGTAGCTCAGTTGGTAGAGCATCGGACGCGACATCCGAAGGTCGTGGGTTCGGGTCCCACCGAAGGCAAGGTTTGTCTTTTCGTCCACTTGACGATCGTCCGCGGAAGAGATATCCGCGCAGTCGTCCGTCGTGTGGATACACACTTAGCGTGTATCCACACGACGGACTAAATCCGTCTTTTCCGCGGCGGACGGATACTAAGCGTGTATCCACACGACGGACGGCGCCGCGGATATCTCATCCGCGGACGATCGTTCCGCCGCCCGTCCGGCTGCGAAGCGCATCCACACGGCGGACGAAGCGAGTAGACGGACGCGCCGGAGAAAAATAAACATGGCGGCACTGCCTGAAGCGAGAGCGGCCCGCTTCGAATCTTTAAGCTCTTCGTCGCGCATTTCGCGGGGTGTTAGTCCCAAACTGACGCTTGTATTTGCTTTAGGTTTGTGTCCGAAAGCTTCGCCGGCAACGTATTCATGACGATTTGGCACCGTTTCCGAGAACCGTACTAGTTTTGTCGAAGCTGTAGGCTTAGCGAATGCCTCTATTGGCAGAACATGAGCTCGGTGATCTACGGTAGCCCGAGGGCAACCAAATCTCAGAGGCCATAATAGTGTACGAATGTTTGCTTGTTTCTTTTCTCTAAAGATGGCGCGAACAGTATGAAAGGCGATAACATATTCATTGTTAGCAAATGTATCGGAGGATTTTATGTTTTCGTCTTTGTGGCAAAGTTATTTTAAGTTCAAACCAAACGAGAAAAATAAAGTAGTGCTTGTTGCCAGACCTACAATGACACTCTCGGCTAAATCTGCTGTGTTAGTCCGCGCGAATCCCAATGCGAAAAAGAGCTTGGCATTTTCCGTCCGCGAGGTCCGCGGCCGCGGCACGGACGGCACAAAACCGTGACGTCGGGTCACGTGATGCGCCGTCCGCCGCGGAAAAGACGGATTTAGTCCGTCGTGTGGATACACGCTAAGAGGAGGGAAGCCAGGCGGGCAGTGCTAATGTGGCGTGGAGCGGGGCCGTGACAGTTCAAGAAAAACCGCGCAAGAGCCCCGTTTCCTTCGTATTTCTTCACCCTCCTCCTCCTCGAATCGCTCCGCGCCTTGTACTCTCTTCTTTATTCTCCTCTCTCTGCACAAAGAACACACTACAGCCTTTAGTTCTGTGGCGGCAGCCAAGCCAAGCCAAGCCGCCAGGCAGCGCCACCCTCCGCTGCTCTCCGGAACCACCAGAGCGAACCCGAATAAAGCCAGTTGATGTTTGGGATTCACGCCGCGCGGATGTGTCCGTTTCTACCGCGCGTACACGCGTCCCAACAGTGGTGACCCGGACGAGGCTTACCGCCTTTTTCAAGCGATCGACGCCATGGAGACCACCCCTGACGCACTGGCCATCTCCGCCGTCGACATCAGGCTCCCGCCGTTTTGGACAGCGGACCCGCAGCTGTGGCCCTGCAGGTGGAGTCCCAATTCACCGCTCGTCGTATTACCGCTGAGCTAACAAAGTACCACCACGTGGTCGCTAGCTTCCCACCGGCAATAGCGAGCGAAATACGCGATCTGCTGGTCGCTCCACCTGCAGAGAACGTGTACACAACGCTGAAACAGCTGCTCATCAGCCGCCTCACGCCGTCGGAGCCTCAGCGACTGCAGCAGCTACTGCACCACACCGAGTTCGGGGACCGGACGCCCAGCCAATTGTTGCGCCACATGAGGCAGCTGTTGCACACGGACGGCGCAACTACCACCGATGCCGACAGCAGACTGCTTCGCGAGCTGTTCTATACAGCGGCTCCCGGTCAACGTGCGCATGATCGTCGCCTCGGCTGCCGACAAACGCCTGTCTGAACTCGCCGAGCTCGCGGACTCTGTGCTGGCGGTCGCTCCGCCGTCCGTCGCGGCGCTACAGCCAGACATCGCCGGCCGCGCGCCTACGACCGCACTGCACGACATCCGGGAGCAGATATCCCGCCTCGCCGGTACCGTCGCAGCGATGCAGGCCCGCAGTACTCCCGAGGAGCGCCAGCGTCCAGCAGCGCAACAGAAAACCTGCTGGTATCACAGGAAGTATGGCAACGCTGCTCGCAAATGCATCCCTCCTTGCGACCATGCGGGAAACGGGAGCGGCCGGCACTGAGGACGACCAGTGTCCCAGATGGCCCCGAACGTCGTCCATCAGTGTTTTTCCTCACCGACCGCGACAGTGGCCTTCGATTCCTCGTGGACACCGGCGCTGAGGTGAGCGTGTTGCCGGTTGGATCCACCCATCGCCGTGTCCTCAGCGCGTCCCCCCTTCAGGCGGTCAACAACACAACCATCGCCACCTACGGACATCGCTCGCTGCAACTCAATTTAGGCTTGAACAGAACGTTCCGGTGGATTTTAATCGTGGCAGCAGTGAAGTTCGCCATCTTGGGTGCGGACTTTCTTCGGCATTTCGGCCTTCTCGTCGATGTGCGCAACCGGCGCCTTCACGATCCCGTGTCGCAGGCAACCGTGCAAGGCAGTCCCTCGAAACACCCTCCGCTGAGCCCCACTCTGCTCGGGCCGTCCGGTGCAGAACGTTTTACTCGCATTCTGCATGAGTTTCCCGAGTTGACGAGGCAGCCGGCAACCAGCGCCGTGGCGAAGCACGAGGTACGCCACTACATCGCCACCAGCGGCCCACCCGTGCACGCGCGGCCTCGCCGTTTGTCTCCGGAGAAGTTGAAGGTCGCCCGGCAAGAATTTGAACACATGCTGGAACTAGGGATCATCAGACCCTCGTCGAGCGCCTGGGCATCTCCACTCCATATGGTGCCCAAGTCAACACCGGGAGACTGGCGACCATGCGGGGACTACAGGGCGCTGAACCGGGTAACGACCCCAGACAGGTACCCGGTACCGCACATACACGATCTCACGACGAGGCTTCACGGTGCCACTATCTTCTCGAAGATCGACCTGGTGCGGGCGTACCATCAGATTCCCGTTGCCCCGGAGGACGTCCCGAAGACCGCCATCGCAACGCCTTTCGGACTTTTCGAATTTCTCCGAATGCCATTCGGACTCCGAAACGCGGGTCAGACATTCCAGCGGTTCATGGACTGTGCTATACGCGGCCTCAACTTCTGCCACGCCTATCTTGACGACTTGCTAGTCGCCAGCAGCACTCCGGAAGAGCACGTGAATCATCTGCGCATCGTCTTCCAGCGCTTAGTGGAGCATGGCGTGGTCGTGAACATGGCCAAATGCGAGCTCGGCGTGCGACAGCTCTCGTTTCTTGGACACGTCATCTCTGCCTCAGGAGTTCTTCCTCATCCCAACAAGGTTGAAGCCGTGCAAGGATTTCCGCAGCCGACCGCCAAGCGCCAGCTTCGGGAATTTCTGGGTTTGGTAAACTTCTACCGCCGTTTCATTCCCCGCTGCGCCCAGATCCTTCAACCTCTCCACGATCTGCTGGCCACTTCACGAAATGGCTCAGACACCCTCTCCTGGTCTCAAGAAGCAAAAGAAGCCTTCTGCGAGGTCAAGGACGCCTTGGCAAACGCCGCACTGCTTGAATACCCCAGGTCCGGTGTCCCGCAGAGTGTAATGGTGGATGCCTCCGATACAGCCGTTGGGGCTGTATTACAGCAACTCGTTGGGGGAATCTGGCGCCCGATTTCCTTCTTTTCGAGGAAGCTAACGCCTACCGAGCGCCGCTACAGTACCTTCGGGGGAGAACTGCTGGCCGTGTACGCTGCCATACGACATTTTCGCCATTTCCTGGAAGGTGTAGAGTTTTTCGTCCTCACTGACCACAAGCCGCTTACTTACGCATTGCGCTCGCTAAGCTCCGACGGGGGAACGCACACAGCACGTGAACGGCGCCAAATGTCCTATATTCAGTGTTCACGACTGACATCCGCCACGTCAAAGGCGCCGACAATGAGGTAGCGGACGCCCTCTCTCGGAATCCTGTCAACGCCATCATGCCCACACTACAGGTTGATTTTCCCGCTTTGGCAGCCGCTCAACGTGAAGATGACGAACTGAAACGCCTGTTGACCGCGAACACTGCCCTGAATCTTGAGTGGATCCCAATTCCCGGATCCGAGGACAAGGTTTGCTGTGACACAAGCGTCAGTAGAGCTCGCCCG
Organism: Hyalomma asiaticum; assembly: GCA_013339685.2. Lineage (NCBI taxonomy): Eukaryota > Metazoa > Arthropoda > Arachnida > Ixodida > Ixodidae > Hyalomma > Hyalomma asiaticum. Next base: position 342,148,177 of record CM023481.1, on the reverse strand, counting down.
TTCGTGCCTGCAAGCCTCCGTCGCCATGTGTTCGAGTCCTTGCACAGACTGTCTCATCCGGGGATTACAGCCACCCAAAGACTGGTGACGGCAAGATTTGTCTGGCCAGGCGTAAATCGGGACGTCCGACGCTGGGCACGTGAATGTGTAGCTTGCCAGCGCTCTAAGATACAACGCCATACCTCGACAGCACTCCGGATTCTCGCTTTGATCATGTCCACCTGGACATCGTCGGCCCACTGCCACCCTGCCACGGAAAGGTTTACCTGCTGACCTGTGTCGACAGGTTCACCCGCTGGGCGGAGGCCATCCCTATCGCGGACATCACTGCCGAGACGGTTGCGAGTGCTTTCCTGTACCACTGGGTAGCCCGTTTCGGGGTACCCTCCACGATAACAACAGACCGCGGCCGACAGTTCGAATCAGCCCTTTTCACTGCCATCAGTCAGCTCATGGGCACCTCACGCATACGTACGACGGCGTACCACCCCATGAGCAATGGCATGGTGGAGCGCTTTCACCGCCAGCTGAAGGCTGCGCTCACGGCAACCGAGGAACACAACTGGGTGGAGGCCCTCCCACTCGTTCTTTTGGGTATAAGGTCCACCTTGAAAGAGGACATTGGCTGCAGCGCAGCTGAGTTGGTCTACGGCACGACACTCAGGCTGCCGGGAGAGTTCTTTGCGCGCGGCTCAGAGGAGGCATCCATAGCTTGCAGTGACTATGCACTTCGCCTACGCACCGTCATGAGCAAACTGCGCGCGGTACCTCCGCGGCCCCCAGGGTCGCGTGTGGTGCACGTCGACCCGCAGCTCACATCGTGCCCATATGTGTTTTTACGACACGACGCGGTTCGGCGACCTCTTCAGCCACCCTACGATGGGCCGTTTAAAGTCCTCCGCCGTGGCAACAAACAATTCACCATCCAGAGTAGCGGTCGTGAGGAGGTTGTGTCGCTGGACCGCATCAAGCCGGCACACGTGGACCGTGACGACACCGTGTCGCCTCCGCTAAGGGAATCATCGCCAGGACCCCCAGCTTCAATGCCAGCCCAAGCCCACGAGGTGCCCTCCCGGCTGACGCACAGCGGACGGCTATCAAGAGCACCCACTCGCCTGGACCTTTAACTCCGTTCGGCAACTCACTAAGGGGGGAGTGCTGTGCGGCAGCCAAGCCAAGCCGCCAGGCAGCGCCACCCTCCGCTGCTCTCCGGAACCACCAGAGCGAACCCAGTTGATGTTTGGGATTCACGCCGCGCGGTTGTGTCCGTTTCTACCGCGCGTACACGCGTCCCAACAGTTCTTTCAGATCCTACAATACACAGTTGACACAGTCCCAACTTTAGGCGCACCGAGAGAAACGCCGGCGGTGGCGGCGGCGGCGCCACCAGAACAGTCGGCGTCGGCGCACGCCTCTACGATGGGTGCTTGCATAAGCACGGAGGTGCCGCAGCGGGGCGCGAGTGACACTTGCACGAGTGACACTTGGTTTTAAGCTGTCGTACAGACAGGCAGGTATAGTGATAGAACAAAAGCTCCCCGGGTTGTTTTATGCAGACGATATTGTGCTATTCGCAGACAGTCGAACAGATTTGCAGGGTCTGGTTAGTACATATGGTCGGGAAAGTGAAGATTTAGGGCTAAAATTTAGTGTGACAAAATGCGGCTGGATGATATTCAATGACAGCAACGATCAGACCATATCAATACAGGGCGAGGAGATACCCAGAGTACGAGAGTACAAATACCTCGGGATATGGGTAAATGATGGGAATAGATACATGGAAGTACAAGAAAAAGCTATGATAGTTAAAGGGGCACTGACACCAAAATTTTCGTCTGCTGTTTTTTCGCTGCAATACGTAGCTGGGGACCTGTTAGCCATGACACGGCACACCATTTGCTCCAGCGCGCGTCAGATAATTATTTACGGCCTGTTTATTACCCACTAGTTTCAGTTTTGGTTTGGGAGAGCTCAAAAAACGACGAGGCGCCCGGTGAAACTGGCGCCATCTAGCGCTCGCGATGGAGTAGACGAGTTCGGACACGTGACCACACATAACTGTGACGCACTTCCGCACGACAACCGCCGCGTGCTCGTTTTCTTTCGCCTGTCGCACGTCCTGCACGTTGTTGTCGCTGTTGCTGTCATCGTTGTTGGGTGGCAACTATTTTCTTGAGGTCTGGCGTCGCCGGCAGCCTCCTAACGCAGCCGCAGCGAATAAGCAATGGCGGCTATGACGTCATCATTGCTAGCTGCACTGTCGGAGCCATAGAGTTAAATATATTAACTCTATGGTCGGAGCTCGGCTGCCGTGGTGACGTCGCGGAAGTTGGGGGTAGAGGTACAGTGTACTAGAATATACGGGTAGTGGGCTCAGAGAGCGGGCGGGAGCACGGCCGGTCTGGACGCGCGCGCTCGCTCTCTCTTTTACGGCCTGCGCACGGGGGGCTGTTGCTACCTATCGCCGCAACTTGGCGGGGGCGCTCCGAGCCAACCCGCTACCGAAAAGGGAAAGACGAAATCAAGAGAGAAAAATTTTACGATAATTCAAAGGGAAGCGCTTTACTGTTTGAGGCAAGGTCCGGTTGCCTGAGAACCCGAAGTTACAGAGCGAAATTCAATAAAGAAGGGGATACATGTACGTGCTGTGGAAAAGCTAGGGAAACGGCAGACCATATTTTGATTTAATGTACAGATGTCCACCCAGGTGTAGCTGTGGACACTACCCTACAGGAGGCCATGGGTTTCAGAAGTAACAGGGGAAAGCAGAACACGCCGGCGATAGATATAAAAGGCGCTTAGAGCATTGGTGGCGCAAAAGTATCATATCCGGGAGCAAACAAAAGCGCAAGGTAGTTCGGGTAAGATTGTTCCATCACAGCAGAACGATAATAGATAAAATAAATAGACGAGGAAAAAAATTAGTTGTGAAAATATGTGTGATTCGGGAAAAGAAATGGTTGTAAACGAAAAAGAAATAAAGCTAGAGCTTGGTGGCCCGGCCACCGCCCCGTTATAAAGGGGACGCTCCTAATATCCATCCATCCATCCATCTCTAAACCAGCTCCCGGCCGTTGCGGAGGCTAGCGCGCGCTGGGAATGCTCGGCCTCAGACTTGCCGTGTCACTTTCTGATGCTCGTCTATATGCTATGCATGGTACCAATGCGGTGAGAATACGGTAGCAAGCATATATATGGCAACTCTAGTGCTTTCCGCTTTTCCGAGGGAGAGGCACAAGCCACTGATTCGCCCGCTTCTGCTGCTCGTGAGAGCACTTACCGATGCGCGTCGCGCTCAGAAGGCTCGGCCGCATTATTCGTCACCGACCGTCAGAACAAATGACACGAAACATTCTTTTTTGAAAGAAATTGGTTTCCAAAACGTTTACGTCAAATGCACATATGCCAACCATTAATGTACTTGAAAATTTAAAAAAATATGGTCATTTTTATTCAAGCTGTCGCAATTCTTGCTTTATTATTAAAATAAATACCTCGAAAAGGGGAAAGTCACACTCCCCACAAGTAGCCGTGAGTCGCAATCACAGCAGAAGGAACATAATAATAATAATAATAATAATAATAATAATAATAATAATAATAATAATAATAATAATAAACTCGCACCACACCACGCTGAGTCCCTGCATGCATATAAATTCCCAAGCTCTCACGTGTCCAGACGCGGTCTTCAGCGTGCAAGTAAAGAGATGAGAAAAATCTTTTTATGCAATAACGTACGCCGCAGGCGAAGAAAAATAAAGAACTTTCACAAAAACCGTTCAGCATCATACAGAATGTTGTCCTTGGTACTAAAATAATATAATGCTCAAGAAGAACTGAAAAGAAAAAAAAAGCACTGCTGGTAAAACACACTGTGTTCACAGCCGGAAATGTTTCCGCGCGGGCTTGTGAATATAGCCAGAAGGCTTGTCATTCTGATCTGTTAACTTTTTTGTGTAGTTCACGAGAAGAATCCGGAGAAACTTTTCAGAGATGATGTGCTCCGACACTGGCGTGACTCTTGTCCAGACCTTCCGGACAGACCAGAAGCAGCGAATCTTCAAGATATGTCATGAACAGTAAATTGCAGTGTCTCGAGGATTTTCTTTCGGTAAAGATATTTCACTGCCTTCTCGAAGACCGTCATAATCTCATATGATTGTTCCGGGAAACATTTTTGACAATCACACAATTGAGCGGTTCGCCACAAGGCTGAGAAAATCCGTCTCATTGTAGAAACTAAGCAGAAGGACGCACTTCGGGACATCTGCATCAGCATGCCGTCTATCATCCGAAAACTGCGTTATGTTTATGAAGGACGCCGTGGTGGAAGGCTCCGGGAATTTCGACCACCTAGTAATCTTTAGGGTGCACCTAAATCCAAGCGCACAAGCCCCAAGCATTTTCGCCTCCATCAAATATAAGATGGTCAAGTTTGACCAACCAACCAACCCATTCTTGTTGCTAGTAGCACTGAGTGCGCCTCTTCTTTTGCCGAGTGCATGAGTACCTAGAAAGCCAGACTGTCCCCACACGCACCTGTACTGCTTCCACCACTTTCTACATGCGGAAAAAATAATTAGCACGGTAAAGTGGCCGGGAACAGCTGGTTTACTATACGAAGCGCATGCAGAGCAACGCGCTTTGGGGGGTTGGCTCGCGACGCCCTCGCGCGGAACGCGCCGTCGTCCTGTATAGAAACAGATCCATTGTAGTCGTGGCAGCTGCTCAGGCCGTAAAAGAGAGAGCGAGCGCGCGCGTCCAGACCGGCCGTGGCGGGAGTGACGCTTCTCACGTTGACGGCACGAGATGGCGCCAGTAGAGCATGGGCTGTATGCAGTACGAAGCTCGAGCAGGCTCGCGCACCATACTCGCGCTGTGCGTTACGTCGCAGCATGGAATTGTTGCTCCGCATTTCAGTGCCTGTCCCGTGAAACAGTTACTGCTGCCCGCAAGAATCGCCGGGCTAAATGGTATACGTAAACGATATTGTGGCTTGTAAAACCGTACAGCATGGCTCGATGTTACATAGAGAACATTCCTATGATAAACGGTTTGACAACAGATTGAGAGCTGATTTGGGGAGCTCGGCGCGGTCTTGCCGGGGTCAGCTGATGAAAAATTTTACTGGGCATAAAAAGGAGAAGCCTGCATCCCTACCTAATAAGTTTCGACCTTGCATCATACCGTACGCGAGAAGTCGGTGTTGAAAAAGTGAAAATTGCGAACCATCAATTGCGTGAACGATTATTCCCAGATTACATGTAACTTTGCACAACTTTTCGGCCACGATTTGCAGAAGTCCGCCAAAAATAGGTGTTAGGTTGGCAGACCTAACTCGTAGCTTTTTCCGGATAGACCATTTTTATCATTCCATGCATCCTATGATGTTTCCGGGTTCGCAAAGGACAGACCTGGTGGTGCGACCTTCTAGCTAATCCCAAAGTCCGGTGCTGTCATTGATTAATAGCGAGGTTCCCTGGCTGTAGAGAGCTATATACTGAGCGGCTTTAACATATGCACTTCCTACCCTCCGGAGAAACCAAAGTGTTGGTGAGCAACAAATAGCCACTTGCGTGTTCTGTAAAAGGGAAGTACAAGAAAGACATGTTTTCATGACATACCCATTCTTTATTTACAGCCGTGCAGGTGTTTTGTGTTCCCGAAAGTGCATAATTAATAGGGTGTCCCATCATGCAATAAATTTCTGAGAAAGGCAGAAGTTCTAGAAAAAAATTCTCAGCTAAATTCATACTTGCAGTAGTCGTACGTGTGTACTTACAACGGCTACATTTTATGACTAAGTGTCAATTAATATTACTTGTAATTAGCAGACTTCATAAATACTGCTTTAATCGCTAACAAGTCCGTGCAAAGTAGTAGTCCGCCTCAGATAACCCAGACATCAAGCATTTCGAAAATGAAACAACGCGTGCTTGCGCACCACTGCTCAAGCGTCCCGAGTGATGATTTCGCAAATGCACGGCTACATGCGTTTGTCGTCGCAGCGTACATGTCTTCGCCATACAAGGAGGTTCGAAAAGTGTCACGACTTAAATGGCAGCGAGATAAGCGTAAGCGTGCTCCGAGATGCTTCATGTAGCTATGTAACAGTCAAATATCGCCAGCAGCGCGCATTCATTTCGCATTCCACGTATACTTCAAGGCTGCTTGTCTTTACTGGTAAAAAAAACAACCAAACAAATATGACAAAGTTCAGCATGAAGGGAATCATTCCCGGTTTATCTGAAGCGAGCTGTAACTTTCTAACTAAAATATAAGGGATTAAAGCGATATTTAAAATTTTGAGTAGGTAAAAAATATGTAATTGATACTTACTGATAAAAAAATACTGGTTGAAAGTACACGTCACTGCCCACAAGGCATGTGAGACTATTTCGCTCCAGCTGTCAGATATATTAAATTCTTTGTGCATGGTTGTTGAGACACGACCCCGTGGTGTTCTTTCAGAGAACATATAGGCCGAAGAAACAACTACGAGCACTCACTCAACTTCGCGTGCAAGTTTTCTTCCTTTTTTTTTTTTTTGCTTTGGTGCTTTCGGTGACACATTAAGGCCTTTTACAAGAGAGTGAAGCCTTCTGGCGGCACCAAACTTAGCGATTCTGGATGTAAGCATCGGGGTTAAGCACTTCGTGGTTCTCGCTGCATCCTAAACAAGGAGTCTGAGCTTTGCACAACAGCATCACATTGACTGTGCTGTAGCTGCAGAACAGCGAAGGAAACGCGAGTTACTTCATTCTGCGCTCGAGGTAGCGGAGAACAACTGCACACGACACAGCGACGTAAACAGGACAGTAAAAAAAAGCAAACCCAAGTCACTGCTACTGCAGCAGGCGGGAGTGCTGGGGATATTGCTGAGCGCAGCCGCCGAGCGTACAGCCCACGCTACCGCAGCGCCGCCGCATACATACGCGACCCGTCAACACTCTCCGCCTCACGCCAGCGCGTGGAGCATGCCCTCTCCTGAACCCACTACCCATATTCTAGTGCACTGAACTTGGGGGTCCCCTTCAGGTCACCTTTGCTGCTGTCGATGCCGCGATGTACGGCGTCTAGCGCTCGATTGCGCATGCGAACTTCAATATTCATTTAAATTATCTTCGGAGCTGTGCCCCGCCACGGTGGTCTAGTGGCTACGGTACTCGGCTGCAGATCCGAGGGTCGCGGGATCGAATCCCGGCTGCGGCGGCTGCATTTCGATGGATGCGAAATGTTGAGGCCCGTGTACTGTGCGATGTCAGTGCACGTTAAAGAACCCCAGGTGGTCCAAATTTCCGGAGCCCTCCACTACGGCGTCTCTCATAATCAGAACTGGTTTTGGGACGTTAAAACCTCAGAAATCAATCAATCAATCAATCTTCGGAGCTGTGTTCTCCATTGAGATTTGGTAGATGACATCTGTATATCCACGAAAATCGATCTCGCAGGCTATCTTAGCAGCGAAATTTTGGTGTCAGTGCCCCTTTAAAGGAAAGAGGAACTCCGCAATAATGAAGCATAGAGCGCTGTGGGGTTACAACAGGTACGAGGTAATTCGAGGTTTGTGGAAAGGTGTAATGGTGCCAGCACTTGCATTCGGAAACTCAGTGGTGTGCATGAGGTCAGAGGTACAATCAGGGCTGGACGTGAATCAGAGGACGGTCGGACGTCTCGCACTGGGCGCCCATGGGAAGACCAGAAATGAGGCTGTTAAGGGGGATATGGGATGGTCTGACCTTGAGGGAAGGGAAGCTCAGAGTAAAATTAGGTACGAACAGAGATTAAGGAATATGAAAGAAAGTAGATGGGCAGCGAAAGTATTCAGGTATTTGTTTAGGAAGAACGTTGATTCACAATGGAGGAAGAGAACTAGGAAGCTTACCAGTAAGTACACATCCAGTAACGAAACGGATGGGACGAAAAAGAGCGTTAAGAGCATGGTCAGAGCGGCGGAGAACTCGGATTGGATAGCTAGAATGGAGAAGAAACCGGCATTGAACAACTACCGAAAAGGGAAAGACGAAATCAAGAGAGAAAAATTTTACGATAATTCAAAGGGAAGCGCTTTACTGTTTGAGGCAAGGTCCGGTTGCCTGAGAACCCGAAGTTACAGAGCGAAATTCAATAAAGAAGGGGATACATGTGCTTGCTGTGGAAAAGCTAGGGAAACGAAAGATGATATTTTGATTGAATGTACATATGTCCACCCAGGTGTAGCTGTGGACACTACCCTACAGGAGGCCATGGGTTTCAGGAGTAACAGGGGAAAGCTGAACATGCCGGCGATAGATATAAGTAAAAGGCGCTTAGAGCATTGGTGGCGCAAAAGTATGGAGCAAACAAAAGCGCAAGGTAGTTCGGGTAAGATTGTTACATCACAGCAGAACGATAATAGATTAAAATAAATAGACGAGGAAAAAAAACAGCATATCCACGGGGTGAATGATGATGAGTGGGCGAAGCTCCGGAGTGAACCACCGATAAACCGTTAATCTTCCGTGTAATTCGCCCAGTCGATCATCATGTAAAGACGTCAGAAACACTCTATTCGAACGCTGGGATCTGGCGTTTAAGGGGACGCTAGCACAAACGCGTTACAAACATGCAGTACACTCTAGTAAGGGGGGAGAGGCCACAGCGTCTTACGCAGCCCCTTACACAGGCCGGAACACGCACCGCGTTTGCCGACGCCATCACATGACTGCTGAAAGAGTATAAGGCGGAGAGGCCACAGCGTCTTACACCAGCTTCTTACACGCGCCGTAACGCGCTAGCACAAACCCATCATCATCGTTAGAAACGGACAGTCTTTCGCTCTCTCTCTCTCTCTCTCTCTCTCTTTCTGTCTCACACAAGACAGCAGATGGAAGAGTGAGAGAGCTCGCGCGCCACCTGACGTTCCTGAAGGCAACTCGGAGGTAAACAATGGCTGCTAATGGGAATGAGAGACAGAAGAAGTCGACTTTTAGCTAACACTTACACTTCTACTTCTACTAACGTTTCCTACTGGAACATGCCAATGGCTGCTAATGGGGAATGAGAGACAGAAGAATTCGGCTTTTAGTTAACGCGCACGCTGCGAATTTTTTATTGTTCAACAACGCACAGGAGAAATCTCCCACCGGCACCACCTTGGAGGTCAAAGCGTAAGACTGGTTACGCACTACGACTACGACGAGGGACGAACGGGTGCCGCTTTAAGGAGCTTCGCCCCTAATAGTTGTGAAAATATGTGTGATTCGGGAAAAGAAATGGTTGTAAACGAAAAAGAAATAAAGCTAGAGCTTGGTGGCCCGGCCACCGTCCCGTTATAAAGGGGACGATAAAGGGGATCGCCCCGTGTTGCTATAAAGGGGACGCTCCTAATATCCATCCATCCATCCAAACGTACAGTATGTCAGTGTTGGTATCCCTCCGCACTAGTGACACTCGTCGCTGTTGGTGTATGTGCCTGTGTACGTAAGATGTCTGCAGTCGGCGCCAGTCCCTAGACTGCTCTCTGTCGAGCTTTGGGTGATTGAGCTTCAAGGATGTCCGGCTCGAACGCTTGGTCCCTCGTCGTCTTGAGGGGTTATGAATTCATCGATAGGCGCCGCGTCCCTCGCCCAGATATACGTATATTGTACAATTTCTAGGCCTACTTTTCAATCACGAACTCCACTTTCGTCGCCGGGCCACCTAACATTATGTTTTCCGAAAGGGAAAATTACCATATACACATTTGTAGCGCAAAGTTGCAGGGAAATACTTGTAGGATTTCCTTGTAGCTTTGTGCTATACAAGCGGGCAGATGAAATTTTTCCTTTCATAATCGTCACTCCACCTTGCGGGATTTCGCAGAACTAATTTGCCTTTATGTTTCCTGCAAGTTCATCGATCTTTACCGTATTCTTCGTGCTTTCATGGTTTAGATCATCGATGATTTTTTGCAGTTGTTGCTATCACTGCTGAAGAGTAAGACGTCGTCTGCATAGTGTATGTTACTGAGATATTCGCCGTTAATCCTTTAAGGGGCTGTCTACCGCCCTTCATCGATTTTCTGTTTTTTTATTGTAATAAATAGCAATAAGGTTTCTTCCGTCCATCCATCGCAATGGACAGCGTACCATTCGAAGCTTACGAACTTGCAGTTGTTTTGCTTGTAAGTCAGTTATAACTCTCAAAACAAGTTTTCGATCTTCGTGGTTGCCCCTTCTGCTTGTCCAGCAGCTCTCGTTGCTGGGTTTTTGCAACATTATTATAAAAATGAACATTACCCTCCGTCTTGAAGGAACACTACAGGATGTATGTAAAATAGAATATTAAGTAATAAATTTATATTTTTAAGCAAGGTAAGTGAACCTGCGCAGTTACTCCTTGATTTCCCTTGCACTTGGAGTTTGACCCGCATCACCGAGCACAGCGCCACCGGTCATTGTATTACGACTTTCGGGGTCGAGTTAAAAAAAAAAAAACAATTCCATTTTCATGGGGTACAAGCATGCTCGTTTCCGTCGATATAAGAAACGATCTTCTCATTTTCGTCACAACCGGAAGGAATTTTCCGAGCGATAGACAATCCTTTATTTATTTCTATTTCTTTCCAGTACAGTCTTTTTAATACTTCTTATAAACATGCACTGAATAGCAGTGGATGAATTGTATCTTCTTATTTGACACCTTCCTCTATTAGGACTTTCCTGCTTTCCTTGAGGAGGAGAGGGGTATCCGTGGAATCCCCCCTATAAATGTTGGCTAAATTATTCATATATGTCTCAGGTATTCCTTGACGGTCCAATGCCTCATAAACTACTGGTATATATATCTACCGAGTGTTCTCGTAGTCTATGAAAGTCACACAGAGAGGTTTGTAGTGTTTAGCGGATTTTTAGGTTCCCTGATAATCGCCATCGCCTGAAGGTGGTTTATTGTGGGGGATCCTTTTCTGAATACAGCTTGCTCTCTTGGTTGTGGCTCTTATCGTATTCGAAATTACGTTCCTAAATGTGAAATCTCGGGCCATCTTTCATCAAGTCGGCTGTTGCGCGGTTTTCTCCTGTCGCTTCTCCCCGGGATATATGATATGTATTATTACCCTCCTAACCTCATCGGCGGTGCCGCATGGAATCTCAGTGTCCATTTCGGTGTGTGTTATACATGGCAGGGCGACTTTTGTTTGAGATGTAGAGTTCAGATGAGAAGTCCTTGGCGAACATGACTGTATTATTGAAATTACTGACAATGTAGCCCTGCCTACCTTCACTGCCTGCATTATGGTTCTTTTCATGCAAAGTTTCCTTTTAGTTGCTTTGATGCAACTTTTTTTTACTGCTGTTTCTATTTCATCGAGGTTATAGTTGTGTATGTCCCTGACTAATTTTTTTATTGGCGCTCACAGCTCGACGACTACTATTTTGCCTGTGTTATTTTCATTATTTTCATCTGTTGGCGTCTTTTTAGCAAGTGCTTAATGCTTTGCAAGTGCTTATTGACTCCTTGTCTGAAAGCTTTACCTCCAACTTTGATTGCTGCTTCGGAGAACAGCATAGTAATGTTTTCGTCCATCTTCTGTATGTCCTCACTTCCTTCTTGTCCTAAAGCCTCGTACTTATTCTCAAGTGCAATCCTAAATTATCTCGTTCTTTCTCTGATTGCGCGTAGATCAGCCTGTTTTTTAGATCCTAAATTATCTCGTTCTTTCTCTGATTGCGCGTAGATCAGCCTGTTTTTTAGATAACTGACCCAGTTCTTGTCCACTTCAAGTCGAGAATTACCGTAACCCTTATGCCAGTGATCACTGAACTTTACCTTAACAAGAACGTCTGGGTCTTGTAGCATACCTGGCTCCTTGCACGTTATGAAATTTCTCTTTCTTTCTTTCTTTCTTTCTTTCCTTCTTTCTTTCTTTCTTTCTTTCTTTCTTTCTTCCTTTCTTGCTTGCTTGCTTGCTTGCTTGCTTGCTTCTGCGTTAGGGCATTGCCATGTTCACTTTCCGTTCTTATGTGCTAGAGAAAGTGTTCATTACGCAGAGTCTGTTCTTTCAGCATTAAACCGAACATAACTCACTCACTCACTCACTCACTCACTCACTCACTCACTCACTCACTCACTCACACACTCACTCACTCACTCACTCACTCACTCACTCACTCACTCACTCACTCACTCACTCACTCACTCACTCACTCACAAAACATGGTTCTCATTCATTGTTTTCTCGTTTCTTTTAATGGAATGGAACGGAACCTTTACGGTGTGGTAAATTTTCAGAGGTTGCTGCAGGTTCGAATTCACATAACTCCCCTTTCGTAATCATAAGTGCTTTTTGCCATTGGCTGGAGGTTTCTATAATGCTGTGTCCAACATCGCGATTAGGTCATATATTCTGTCGCAAGCTTTTTTTTTTAACGAACGTCGCTTTTGTGAATACGGCTTCTGGTTTTTAGGGCGCGCCAGCCGCTTGCAAGTGTTTTGGTGATCAGTAATCAACAACAACAACAACAACAACAACAACAACAACAACAACAACAACAACAACAACAACAACAATAATAATAATAATAATAATAATAATAATAATAATAATAATAATAATAATAATAATAATAATAATAAAGATCCGTGGGTGTTTTAGTGCATACGGATAATTTCAAGACAGTTTTTTTGTTCAATAAACAAGTCCCTTTTTATTTGAATGTGAAAAACATGAAAGGTAGGCTACGTTATAGCCGGCTATCCCATCATCATGATATTGATGCTGAAAACAATAAACACACGTTTTCTCTTTTCAAAGAATTGAGTAAAGCTTACAGTTTCAACTGTTTAAATTAAGGACAGTGCATCGACACAGTGGTCGATATTGACGATCCCTGCCAAACAATCAGTTTGAAAAGCAGCTTTAGAATCACTGCGAAATGAGCTTCTGCAAGAGCTACAGAGATGGCGCTCTCAGTTTGGTTACATGCAGGGCACTGATGCTCAGAAACTGAATATAAGATTTCATGCTCTCCTCGCCACTCGCTCTCACAGGTGGTCACACAAGTGGTGGATAGTGAGATAAGGTATCTAGAATTAGAGTACTTAAAATGTGACCAATATATTCGAAAAGGGTTCTAGCTAACGGCGCGTAATTCGAAAGCGTAGCTGGTGTTTACGAGAGGTGGTGGTGCGCGCGCTGGACTTTCCTCGTAAATGCCAAAGAAAATTTCCCGCCTTGATAATATCCCTGACGTGCGTGGCAAAACCAAAACCTGTTTTCGGCGGCGCAGGGCGCTAACGAATGTCGAATACCAGAGCTAAGATATATATGATAGCCGTCCCAGTGCCGCAACATGTTTTCGTTCGTAGTACGTGCAGCATATTCAGTTTTTAACACGAATGCTGTTCTTATCATCTGAATGCAGATATCGGAGCACCGGTGTATTGCCTTCCTCGTGACAGGTGAGGAGAGAGATGCCGACAGCCTTTTGTGGAGAGTGAGAGGACATCACCGGTGAACCCAGTGGTCGGCGAAATCTGGTGATCATGGCGTGTGATCTCTCAAGGCTCATGTATTACGGCCGCTGGATGAGAACACGCAGTTGTGTGTTTCATGCAGCCAATCTGTAAAGCGGAGCTCCACGACAGTTTTCGTGCTGCCAAGGCTGGTCTGCGCCAGTCAACATCAAGTGTAAATGCATCAAATGTGGATGTATCAACGTGCGTCGCTACGTCGAACTTTCTTAGAAGCGATAAACGTGTTCCAAAATAAACGTTACATTGCCTGGTACAATTTTTAACCGATTATCCTTGCTTCTCACGTCGGGTTATTGCCGGCTGCACGCTGGAGGATCGCAATGAGTCTGTATCGCTGCGGCAGCAAATCATGACTCCTGGGTGACTGCAACTCAGCTTACGTAGGAAGAAGTGCACTCCAAGACCGCTTTCATGCAATCTCGAAGGGTGCGGTTCGTAGAGCTTCACTGCACGTCTGTGATGTATCAGGTATTTTTCATAATGGCATATATCGGTAATGAACTTATTGCTTAGTTCTTTTTGCCAAACAGCTGTGCCTGAAATTTATCGACGAATATGACGTCACACCTGCCCGCTCCTAGACTGCTTACATGGCTGACTCCCACTGCAAGTCAACGAGCCTTCATCGGTGTCCACACTGGTTTTTTATTGGTGTTTTCTCGTTCACTGTGTCTTTATCCCATTTGCTATAAGATATGCGCCTTGTACTGTTCGTGTGTTATTTATAATGTTTGGAGGTGTCCTTATGGCAGAGGCACAATGTATCTTTCTTGTTCCGCGTTATGGACAGACAGAAAAAAAAATGTATTGAGGCCTAAAATGACCTAAACAAATCGAGGATGAGGCGGACTGAAAAATGGAAAGACTGGGAGGTTAGCCATTGCTGAAACAGGAGCCTCTGCCTACGCCATCGGAGTAAACAGGCTTAAACCAACTGATGCAAAACGAACAGGGCAAGCGCCAAGGATGTAATTTAGATGTAAAAAAAAAAAACGAAAAGAAAAAGAAGGAATCTGCTACCCAGCACCCCCAGCCTCGGGAACGAAACCGGCAAATCAGCGGTATTTGTTCGACATAAATACTTTACGAACAAAATCTTCTAATCTTCTTGACTGACAATGTTGCTTGATTTTATGGTCTTCTCTAATACTTCATTAGAGGAATGATAGGTGATGTCAATTGGTGCTCATTCTTTAGCATGATGTCGGACGGAGGTGACCATAATGTGGTCCCGTCGATCCTGGCCTTAGGATTGCCGTCGTGGTTGAGGATCTTAAAGGGGCCCTGCGACACAAATTGAGCAGGCCGTTTTTATCACTGATTCTAGAACTGTTGCACGCGGGGATGTCGCAGAGAGAGTAGAAACGCCGAAAGCAAAGTGGCTATAATTTTATTTCAGCGAACAAACCGCCCAAAATCGCCTCCCGTTTGACCTGAGGCGACACACAACGGATATTTTTGTTACAGGAAGTGACATGAGGTGACGACATAGGAGGGGCCAGGCTAGGCGTTCTGATTGGCTTGACGCTCCAAGGTGCTTGTCACACACGTATTGTGTCTGCTTGGTCACGCTTTTCAGTACCAATATATACTAAAATAGCTTTTATGCTTCGTAAGAAAGAAAGCAAATATCTGAAATTACTTGCAAAACGACACTAGGCGCGCTGTGCAATGGTTTGCGCGTCCATATGGCCACGGCCGCTGGATATGCGTTACTAATCGAGCGGCCGTGATATGGCATATGGCACGTCCACTAAGCACAGCGAGTTCGGCGCGTGCCGCCGTATTTGGACTGCGCGTCACGCCATCTATTGCAGGCGCGGCGAAACAACGCGCTGAGCTACCACACGCTTCCGGTGTCGCTCTATAAGACGCGCATTGCTATTGAACGCCTCCATTGACGTCACGGGAGAGCGAAATACGAAAGGGAATGTTGGTTTCATGCTGTCTGCTCGTGTTTTGAACTTCGAGGGCTAATAACTCCAGTTCTAGACCACCGATTTGCATAATTCTTTTTGCATTAATCTCAGCATTCGATCCTATACACACTGCAGTACTGCAGACGGCAGTTGAAAAAGTGTCGCAGGGCCCCTTTAAGAAAGGAACTCAAAGAAAACATGTGTTAGAATTATGAAGAGACAGAGCTAAAGCTGCTCAAAATGGTGCGGAAGGAAGAAAAAGTGAGCAGTACATTTTTTTCTTATATTTCATTATTCATATTATTAAGAGTACCCTCACTAGCTCCACAGAGACTTACAATACTTGAAAAAAGAAAAAAAAGGACAAAGAATACTGTTTCACAAAAGTACACAAAACATACATGACATGCACCCATTTGCACAAGTCCATGGTCCCGCCACGGTGGTCTATAGTAGTCTGTGCGGTGGCTATGGTACTCGGTTGCTGATCCGAGCGTCGCGTGATCGAGAGCCGGCCGCGGCGGATGCATTTCGATGGAGGCGAGTTGTTGAGGCCCGTGTGCCCTGAGATATCAGTGCACGTTAAAGAACCTCAGGTGGCTGAAATTTCCGGATCCCTCAACTACGGCGTCTCTCATAATCATAGCTGCTTCTGGGACATAAAACCCCAGAAATAAATCAAAACTTCGTTTGTACAATTGTAATAAAATTGAGTAGCATGTTTGTTTTTTATCACTACTGAGGAGTTTTCCGGAAAGGAATCATAAGAAGACAGATTGCAGACAATACTCATAACACCAACATCAATTCAACTTGTGAACCTGTTCTTGATTTGGTCCTTTATTGTTCTGATCTTTTTCATTACATTTGGAATTTTTTTTCATTTTCTCCTTCCTACGTTTTTCTTTCCTTTCTTCTTATTTTCTTCTTCCTTTTTCTTTTAATGTCTTTATTTTGGGGGGGGGGGGGGACCATTATAATCACCGGTACACTTAGGGAAAAAGGTGAAAAGGTGTTCTTTATTGCAATTTTTGTTTTGATGTTTTCATAAAGGTATAGTCTTCAGTTTGAGATAGCTGTCGAGCCCGGGAGTGATAACGTGACACGGCAGTGTAGGTGTCTATTCACAGAGGGCACACCGTCCTCTGTGGAACCGAAGCAAAGAGCGAAGTGGGGAGCAGATGGCCTTATGGGTAGTTGCCCATTTGGGAACTTCTGATCTCATACCTGGTCCAGTCATTAGAGAGATAATGCATATTGCCTGGAGAGCTTCCTCAACTAGACTGCTCAACTTGTCCGTTATATCCGACAACCAGATTACTTTTCCATCTCTGATGAATAGTTGGGATTCCTTTTGAATGTTTAGACCCCGCGCTATGGACAGCAAGCATTCTTTATACTGAGGCGAGTAGAGGAACAAAAATAGAAGCCTTTGCAAACAAACAACTGACGAGTTTCTACAGTCAAACCACCTGATTATACCGGCATAAGTGACGCTTATATCTATTAGGCGACGTTCTGATATGGCATCGCCTCTCGACTGACTCTGGCAATATAGTGTACTGCCCCACCGCAACTCGAGTGTACAGCCTGTAACAGGCGTAGTGGGAAGGATGCGTGGGTTCGTATCCCACTTGTAGCCAGTTGTTTATCGTCCACTTCAGTTTCCTTCCTTATCATTTGTTTGCTTCAGTTAAGTGCGCAAAATTAGGCAATTCGATCTATGCTCCTATTGGTTCTCACTTTCTGTATAGACACAATATGTCACTGTGGCCGACAGAAAATCGAACCCTTCGGTGCCCCCCTTTTTTTTATTTCTCTCTCTACATATATATAACGTGGCCGCATGGACGTGAAATTTAGTTTTGCTCGCGAAACAGGGTACTTGTTCTTCGCTTTTCTTGCATATGATAACAAAGCGCAATGTAGACAACAAACATATGTTCATGCTTCCTAACATGCGGGTAGCACAACTGCTCTCCCTCTGCTTGCTTATACGTGGGAGCTGCTTCGCAGATAGATGTACTATGTGCGATACACGGGACGTATGCCGCGTGCACTTTTCGGCCTTGAGCAGCAAGTCGTGGGTTGGCAGCGTTGAAGGACTCGGCGGTGAGTAGTGCACTGTTTGAAATTTTGACGTGACGTACAACGCTGATAGAAGAGGAGAGGAATAGAAGATATCCAGGCAAAGGTGTTGAGTTTGAGAACTTTGCCGTTCGTGAGTGCTGCTTTGCTCGAAGAAATTTAACGGCGGTAAAATCTGCATACGATGATGTGAGGAATCAGTTTCGTCATCGCCCCGCTTTCAACACGCTTTTTGCTTGATGTTTTCTATGCGGTAATGTGCTCACCCCCCCCCCCCCCCCCCCCCCAATTCGTTTGGAATTTACTGGTTCAATATGTTCGTCATCACAATCAGTTTCGGCGTAAGAACGTTTTTACGCTTTAATAACGTTATACGAATGTCATAATCTGGACGAACTTAGTTTGAACACAGCTTAAACGGACATGAACAAAAATAGGTATCAGCATAGATCCTGTGTCGGCCAGCTATACGGTCAGTGCTCTATGGCAGTCGTCCCGGCGAACGAGAATTTCATTCCACGTCATTTTTATTCATTCTAATAAAAAAAAAAAGAAAACTAGAAGGAAACCTACACAATACGGTAAATATTGCTTTACTTGAGGAAGATCCAGGCAACTTTCAACAGATTAAAAGCAAGCACAGGGTCAGACACCGTAAACGGGATACACTCGTCGAGCGGATTTCACGGACTGACGTATTTGTTTCCTTGAACGGCCCACGAAAGCACGGACAAAAAAGGGGGAGGCATTTCGGTGCGGAGACAAACGCCGGTTGTGTCCCAAAGTGAGTCAGCCCAGAGCTGATAGAGCACACCAGGGATTTATACACCCCCCTCCCCTCCCTTCCCAGTTGCATCCTCGCACCCCACAAAAATTATCGGGATAACGAACGACTTGGTATAAATCCCCACCCTCCCCACAACCCCCAAAGTCGGAATTCCGGATAAACCCCTGGAACACACAGTATTCATTCTTGAACTGAGGCCCGTACATGCGCTTCGACACACGCACTTTCCAGCTAGTTTCAACAAAATTCAGATCAGAATTGTCGTCAAACAGATAAGAGCACAAGCAGACGCTATGCAGAAAGAATAACATAAAACGTATTTTCGTATTCACCCACGCTTGTTTTAAATGCGAAGCATTTCTTAGCGAACATCTATCTATCTATCTATCTATCTATCTATCTATCTATCTATCTATCTATCTATCTATCTATCTATCTATCTATCTATCTATCTATCTATCTATCTATCTAGCCACCTACGATTTTGTGCTCTCCTGGCCATTTCGCTAATGGGATGTTTACGAAAATTGGTATGCCAGAACATGACTGCACGACGAACATAAATGACAGGCCATAACATCAAAATCACGACATGCATGTCATGAGCGGCATGATTTACATGCCACCTTCTTGGTGCTCTCCTGGCCGTTTCGCTAATGGGATGAATGTGAAAATTGGTATGGCATAACATGACTGCCTGACGAACATAAATTACAGGTCATAAGCGGCATGATTTACATGCCACGGTCTTGGTGCTCTCTTGGCCGTTTCGTTAATGGGACGTATACGAAAATTTGTATGCAGCAACATAACTGCATGACGAACACAACTGACAGATCATAACATGAAAAGCATTCATGAGTGGCATGATTTACATGCCACGGTCTTTGTGCTCTTCCGCCGTTTCGTTAACGCGATGTGTGCGAAAATTAGCATGCCACAACATGACTACATGACGAACATAAATGACAGGTCATAACATGAAATCATGACATGCATGTCATGAGCGACATGATTTACATGCCACGGTCTTGGTGCTCTCCTGGCCGTTTAGTTAATGGGATGTATACGAAAATTTGTATGCAACAACATAACTGCATGACGAACATAAATTACAGGTCATAAGCGGCATGATTTACATGCTATGGTCTTGGTGCTCTCCTGGCCGTTTCGTTAATGGGACGTATACGAAATTGGCATGCCACAACATGACTGCATGACGAACATAAATTACAGGTCATAAGCAGCATGATTTACGTGCCACGGTCTTGGTGCTCTCCTGGCCGTTTCGTTAATGGGATGTAAACGAAAATTGGTATGCCACAACATGACTGCATGACGACCATAAATTACAGGTCATAAGCGGCATGATTTACATGCCACGGTCTTGGTGCTCTCCTGGCCGTTTCGTTAATGGGACGTATACGAAAATTGGTATGCCACAACATGACTGCATGACGAACATAAATTACAGGTCATAAGCGGCATGATTTACATGCCACGGTCATGGTGCTCTCCTGGCCGTTTCGTTAATGGGATGTATACGAAAATTGGTATGCCACAACATGACTGCATGACGAACATAAATTACATGTCATAAGCGGCATGATTTACATGCCACGGTCTTGGTGCTCTCTTGGCCGTTTCGTTAATGGGACGTATACGAAAATTTGTATGCAGCAACATAACTGCATGACGAACATAAATTACAGGTCATAAGCGGCATGATTTACATGCCACGGTCTTGGTGCTCTCCTGGCCGTTTCGTTAATGGGATGTATACGAAAATTGGTATGCCACAACATGACTGCATGACGAACATAATTACATGTCATAAGCGGCATGATTTACATGCCACGGTCTTGGTGCTCTCTTGGCCGTTTCGTTAATGGGACGTATACGAAAATTGTATGCAGCAACATAACTGCATGACGAACATAAATTACAGGTCATAAGCGGCATGATTTACATGCCACGGTCATTGGTGCTCTCCTGGCCGTTTCGTTAATGGGATGTATAAGAAAATTGGTATGCCACAACATGACTGCATGACGAACATAAATTACATGTCATAAGCGGCATGATTTACATGCCACGGTCTTGGTGCTCTCTTGGCCGTTTCGTTAATGGGACGTATACGAAAATTGGTATGCCACAACATGACTGCATGACGACCATAAATTACAGGTCATAAGCGGCATGATTTACATGCCACGGTCTTGGTGCTCTCCTGGCCGTTTCGTTAATGGGATGTATACGAAAATTGGTATGCCACAACATGACTGCATGACGAACATAAATTACATGTCATAAGCGGCATGATTTACATGCCACGGTCTTGGTGCTCTCCTGGCCGTTTCGTTAATGGGACGTATACGAAAATTGGTATGCCACAACATGACTGCATGACGAACATAAATTACAGGTCATAAGCGGCATGATTTACATGCCACGGTCATGGTGCTCTCCTGGCCGTTTCGTTAATGGGATGTATACGAAAATTGGTATGCCACAACATGACTGCATGACGAACATAAATTACATGTCATAAGCGGCATGATTTACATGCCACGGTCTTGGTGCTCTCTTGGCCGTTTCGTTAATGGGACGTATACGAAAATTTGTATGCAGCAACATAACTGCATGACGAACACAACTGACAGATCATAACATGAAAAGCATGATATGCATGTCATGAGTGGTATGATTTACATTCCACGGTCTTTGTGCTCTTCTGCCGTTTCGTTAACGCGATGTGTGCGAAAATTAGCATGCCACAACATGACTACATGACGAACATAAATGACAGGTCATAACATGAAATCATAACATGCATGTCATGAGCGACATGATTTACATGCCACGGTCTTGGTGCTCTCCTGGCCCTTTCGTTAATGGTATGTATACGAAAATTGGTTTGGCACAACATGACTGCATGACGATTATAAATGACAGGTCATAACATGAAAATCGTGACATGCATGTCATGAGCGGCGTGATCTACATGCCACTCGTTTCGTTAATGGTATATATATCAGAATTGCTATGGCACAACATGACTGCATGACGAACGTAAGTGACAGGTCATAACGCTAGAATCATGACATGTGTGTATGAGCGGCATGGTTTACATGCCACAGTCATGGTGCTGTTGCGGCTGTTTTGTTAACTTCATATGTACCAATCGGTATAGCGAGATAACAATGCAAATTCATTTTACGTTCCTGATGCGTGCTTCGCATTTCTTTGATTCCCACTGCACGTGGGATCTGCCATTCTTTTTCACCCAGAAGTCACCGGCGTAGCTTGCAGCAATACTTGACCATCTTCCGGAAGTGCAGATATCCTTGGGTCACTGCAGCTTTTGGGTCCCTCCCAGAGGTCTGTCGTTCTTCCTTAGATGGACGGTCGCCTGCCTTACTTTCACTTCTGCTCCCCATCGCTGTCAGACCGCACTGACTTTGATCGCTCAGTGCTTGAATATTCCTCCACCTGGTCTGTCCACCGTTCTCTCTGACTCGCACCTTCGCATCACACTACACATAAGCGCGATTGTGCTATGATGCAGAAAAGTGCACTGTTTTAACAAAACGGCTTAGATTAAATTAGTGCTCACTAACATATATGCCTATAAAAGTGAACGTTGTTTTCCCTCAATTATGAATAACTTTTCTTTATTTTCATTTATTTGTAAAGTACTGTCAGTCCAAGGAGACTGTAAGCAGGAGTGCGGAATGCAAAATGGATCAATGCGTACATGCCACACAAGAAGAGGAAGCTAGGATACATGCTACATACTCAGGTCACTAATGCTTCTTCATTACAATAGTTACAAAAGTTACAACAATAATTGTCGTGGTAGATGACTACGTTACAACTATATCTACAACTACTAACGCACATAACACAGCGTATAAAGGAGTACATGCATTGGAATGTGTAGAAGAGCACCGATACAGTGCTGTTCTACGTCAAAAACGTTCAGGTATATAGACTCATGCCAGGCAGCAATAAAAAAAAGAGAAATAAAAAAGGTAATTCCACAAATAGTTATAGATGCAACAAATGTGCCTTCAGTGTCATAATGGAATATACAGCAGCCGGTGTTCCACGACATTGGTTGGGAGTCCATTCTCCCACGGCTCGCGGGAAAAATAGGTTTTTCTATACATGTTTGACAAAACATATGTCGTAGATTTCTTTTTTTTTTTTTTAGTCGTCAGAGTCTACTTACAAGATGAATAAGTTCATCCTTCTCTATTCCTATTTTCACCGTAGATATGGCATAGGTTGAATAGTTTTTCTGTCACGCCGGAATTCCGGTTCAGTCTTTTCCACTACAGTTCACTTGCCGTTGTGCGTCAGCCGTGCATCTAAACAGATCGGAACGATTTGCTTTGAGCACATTATAAGTGGGCAACGTTCCATTTCGTGTCCCGTATACTATTGATGCATTTTGAAGAATAAGTCGGATAAACGTCTTATAAGCAAACGGTTTATTTATTTATTTATTTATTTATTTATTTATTTATTTATTTATTTATTTATTTATTTAAAATAATTTCCGGGCCCGAAGGTACTACAGAAAGGAGTGGGAAAAAAACGAATATGTGCGAACAAGTGGAAAAAAAATGGTTACAGGGCGTCGTCAATGGCAATCTTGAACTTGCAAGTGCGGCGGGAAGGTGGTTCCATTCAGCGCTTCTCCTGGGAACAAAAAAGTTAGACGATTTCATGTGTCATGTATATGGTTTGATCAAAGATTTGATTATGCCCTGCAGGCGAGCAACCTTTTTAGTGCAGTATCTGGTATACGTAAACAAGATTTGTTTGCAAAAATTTTGTTTGAGAACAGCCTTTTATATGCAGCCTGAAGCCGTATCATATTACTAGTCAGAGCCTTGCTCAACGCCAGCCAAAGCTTCGCAGATACATATCCCGCCATTCCCATCGCGGCACGATTAACGTAACTTGCATAGATGATGGCACCACATTTCCGTCTAGGCATTGTTTTAGAGACACAGAGAGAGAAAACAAAGCTTTACTACCACATGTAAAAGCAACTGTGTTCCTCCTGAAGGTGGGGCATGACAAATGGTCGGGGCCCCTATTACAGGACACCGCTGGCCCTTGCATCACCTCTGCCCTTTGGACCCTTTGGACCAGCCAAAGTTGATCCTCAAAGGTCGAGCTGGACAGCAGTGCCTCCCATTGTTTCTGTGAGTTGTTGTAATGTTCTTCATTGTGAAGTGTACACACCCACGTAATGTGAAACTCTAGGTATCATTGCGAACCCACCATGGTACCCTATAGCGGGCTCTAGGTCGCGGGAACGAACGTCGGCCACGGTGGCCGGCGTTTGATGAAGGATAAATAAATAAATAAATAAATAAATAAATAAATAAATAAATAAAAAAAACCGCCCGTGCACCTATAGATTTAGGCGCACGTTGAAGAACCCCACGCTGTCATCATTACTACGGTGCCCTCCACTACGGTCCGTGTCTCATAATCATGTCTGGTTCTGGCACGAAAACCCGCATCAATTATTATTATTATTATTATTATTATTATTATTATTATTATTATTATTATTATTATTATTATTAAGTAGTATAAAGTGGAACCAACTCGCTCAGGATAGGGTGGATTGGAAATCGTTGGGAGAGGCCTTCGTCCTGCAGTGGACCTAAACAGGCTGATGATGATGATGATGATGATGATGATGATGATGATGATGATTGTGAGGAACTGAACCTTGCTCACTTGGTGCAATTCCATCCCCTACGTGGTCTTGTGCTCTGAAGCACGGCTGTAGTGATAGCGGTGGTGTTTCAGGACCTTACACCAGTGTCTAAAAGTTAATAAAAAGGAAAAGAAGGAACGGTCACCATTAATAGGTCCCCAGAAGGATAATGCCATAGCATTTAGTGAAACAACGCTTGTCAGGAAAATGCGAATGATGCAACACCATAATCAACGTTTAGTGACAACAAGACCATAGAAATTCCACTGAGTTACCAATGCTTCTGTTTAGCGCTGAGAGGTGTGAAGAGCAATCCAGTTTGGAGCGTGAACTGGAGGGTGCAGAAGGATGATTTGCATGTGACATGGAACAGCGTTACACCAAAAATCGTAGTCACGGTGGAAATTTTTACTACAGTGGAATGTGACGAGCAGCGCATACAGCCACAGGTATCATTTATATTCGCTTAGACTGTTCAAAAATGCCACCATGCTATATGTTTGATATGCTTATTATGCTTATTTGTGTCCAACAATAAAAGTGAGCCCTTGATCCTCTACCTTCTTTTGTTATTTCATAGAATGGGTGTCGTTGTCGCAGACTCCAGGTAGGTAGGGTTTATTTGTCAGCAGCCATCTCGTAATAAGATCACGTATCACGTGACGTCTTCTTGCCAAAAGAGGGTTCCACACTCGCAGCCTAGCCTACGAGTAGTGCTGGCTCCCACGTACAGAAACGCCCAATAAAGCGGACGATATGGAACGACCGCTACCGTTGCTCAGTTGGTAGAGTATCGAACGCGTTGTCCGAAGGTTGTGGGTTCGGTCCCTATTGACCGAAGGCTGTTACGTCATAGTTACTACACTACAACCAAAAACTACAAACGACTTTCTTTATGCCCTCCTTGGCCGCATTGTTTCTTGGATACATTTCGTTGTGTCGAAGACACGAGCCGTTGATCCGTCCCCCTTCCGTTATCCAAACTATACAGAGGAGAGGGGAACATGGAGGCTTGAATCGATTAACTGATCGCTAAAAACGTTGTAGAACAGGGAATGTAGCAAGAGCCAATGTTTCGACAAGTGGACTTGTCTTCGTCAGGACGGCGACTGCCTTCTCGAGCGTTCGTAGCACAGTCATCCGGCCGCGTGTTCCGGCCAGTGGTAACATAGTAATATGGCCAATAGAAAAGTACGATAACGACGCAATCAAGCAGCTCACTAACAATGCACATTACCAAAAATTAGATTCCGACCCAACTGTGGAATACAGCAACAGGATACGATGTACGATCAGGAATTAATCACACAATCCGAGTACCGCTTCTTAATGCAGAATAATGAACAAACAGGACGGTTCTACCTCCTTCCTGAAATCCATAAGGTTAGCATAGATGAAGTACTCACCGCTGAAATACCGGGCAGACCCATAGTATCCAACAACATCCACCTCGACGGAGCCATTATCGAAGTTTCTTAATTACCACCTATCTGACATACCGTCCACCCTTCCTTCCATTATTTAGGATACACCTCACTTTCTGCGGATTATAGAGTATATTAACGAAATTCAAACACTCTCGGATCAGGCAATTCTGGTAACATTAGATGTCACCTCCCTGTACACCAATATACCTATCACAGAAGGAGCGCTCTCGAAGGCAATGCAGAATAGCAAGCGTGCACACGACGTTGAAGTTTACATCGCATTACTGAAATTAGTCTTTACACTTAATTACTTTGAATTTGACTCGACCAACTACCTGCAAATTTTTGGCACCAGCATGGGAACTCCTTTTGCGCCGACCTACGCAAAATATCTTCGTGGGGAAGCACAGATTTTGGAATCGTCGCCGCTAAAACCTCGCGCCTACTTTCATCCCAGCATTAAATTTCCCATGCACCACTCTTCTACTAAAACTGATTTCCTCGACAGGACAGTATCCACCGAAAAAGGAAAACTAAAGACGACACTTTACAGAAAGCCAACGGATTACAATAGTCATCACCCACGACACTGCAAACAAGGGATATTTATCGGCCAGGCAAGAAGCATCAGAAAGATTTGTACCAATAACGCGGATTGCGTTCACCACTTAAGCAATTTAAAGGCAAACTTAGCTGATCTAAATCACCTGCACGACGCTCTCACCAAGGCATACAATGACGCGTGTAAACTATCGATAGGACACCAGCACTACCAAAAGAGATCCTCAAGCACAGGCCAACCAGCCTCTAGCATTCATAACAAAAAATTCCAATGCGCTTCCAAACAAATAATATTCTTCGTAAATACTATCCAATGCCAAGAAGCAACGAACGCCTTAGAAAAGCGTTTCCTGAAATACCAAGAGTCACCCACCGCCGTAACATAAACC
The DNA here is from genome assembly GCA_013339685.2 of Hyalomma asiaticum. Lineage (NCBI taxonomy): Eukaryota > Metazoa > Arthropoda > Arachnida > Ixodida > Ixodidae > Hyalomma > Hyalomma asiaticum. The sequence goes on along the minus strand of CM023481.1, from coordinate 342,121,757 downwards.
TTAAGGACTTGTTAGTACATGCCAAAGTAAACCCTCTCAGCGCTGCGCCCGTGTGATAACTTGCTCCCGTCCCAGACATAAGACTTGCAAGCATATTCAAAATGATCTTAAAGTTAAAATCACTGGAAGTGACTATGTCCATCATATAAAATCAAAGTTCACTTCCACAAGTTCAAATGTTTTTTTACATGTTGGAATGTTCACTCTGTCACTAAAAATACATTGGAAACTGGTCAACCAATTAATGTTAGATTAAACGGACACCGCGCGGACACCGAGAATAACCTGCCGAAGGCGATGGCGCAGCATTTTTATATGGCAGATAGTAATTTTGACGAATTCAAACTCTACATACTTCAGGGAAACTTCCGCTCGCCGCGGGACAGAAAATACAGGGAATCGTATCTCATATTCAAGTTCAATACTCCCAGCCTACAGGCATAAACCTTTCAAAGGGAACCCTTGAGTCCAATAGATACGGTGAGGGGTTAACAAAGACGACAAAAGGTTAAGGTATTCCGCTTGTACAAGCTAACGATGTTTCTTCCCGAAAGTCTACTTCCAAGCGCGGATCCCCCATCCAGTTCGACGAGAACAACGGCGTTAAGCAGTGCAGTGACATTTTTTTCAACAAGCTTCGGGTGAAATGCACTTGGGTGCGGCGCGGGTGGTGAGGGGTTGGAAGGGGGACACATGCGATGGATGCAATGCCTGTACCTAGCGTATGTGTTTCTTTCTTCATCTTGCTTCCTAGCGCTGCGCACACAGTGTATTTCCAAGATATGTACGTACCAGGAGCGGATTCTTTGGAAGCTTTGGTTCTTTCCATTTATATTAGTCACGCTAACACCTGTCACCCAACTTCGCCCCCCCCCCCCCCTCTTTCTTTTTGTTGTTCTTGCTGTTCGCACTTGCCGCTCTTCTCCTCCTCTCCTTCTGTGGACGGGGGAGAGCGTGCAATGTCGTACAGTAATAAACGCTCGAGAAGGCAGTCGCCGCCCCGAGGAAGACAAGTCCACTTGTCGAAACGTTGGCTCCCGCGACGTTCCCTGTTCTACATCGTTTTTAGCGATCTGTTCATCGCTCCTTCCGTTATGTTGTTTATGTTGTTACTTGCACGATGCACTGAGATTGAATTCTGGAATCGGCGTCTTTGCGCCGTGAGAAGCGCTGGCTACGTTTCGTGTATTGCTTGTGTACCGCCGTTTTTCTATTCAAGGGCCCGCAAATTCGCAGGAACCTCAAGGGGAAAAAAAACAGCAAATGCTATTTCTAAACATACGTATTATTATCGGAGGCCAACCGGCAAAGGCCACGTTCACACAAAGAGTTTCTGGCGCGAAATTTCTATTGTGAACGAAGAGAGACAGTGAAGCATTACTGCCTCCTATGTCCAATCTCCGGCGTGGTCTAGGGGCTAGGATACCTGGCTTTCACCCAGGAGGCCCGGGTTCGATTCCCGGCGTCGGAAGCATGTGGTCTCATGGTGTAACGGTTAGCACTCCTATGTCCAGACTTTCCACTTTTTGTTCCCTTCCATATAACTTTTCCCTACTCCCGAAACAGTATAGCCAGCCGTTGCGACTTTCTCGGTGGCAGTCAGCTCCCTCCCTGTTTTATTCGTGTCCTTGCGTAGCACTTTTTTTTTTTTTCATAACATAGCAGTTATATGCTTACAGACACCTGGCTATCTTCACGCAGGGATTAATTATGGACTCACCAAGAGACAGCGGACATGCGCGGTCTCAAGTTAAGTTGGGTCTGACCCGCTCGCTCAAGACCAGTCTCACTCGCATGCCCATGGAATCGCTCGAACTCACACGCGAGGACCACGGTATAGCGCGGCGTCTGTCTCACGCCCACCCACTCTCGATCGGCACACGATGCCGAGGTCCCGGAGTGATGACCGCACGCGTGACGCCGCTCCCGCATGTTCCGGCCTGACCGACGTCGACCGAGCGCAGCTCCCAATAAATCTACGCGAAAAACATCTGCTGGTGCGAAAGGCATCTCTTGATTTACCGCGCTCCGCCCCAACTGTTTGCGCGCAGCGGACGCCGTGCCTCGTCGCGGGGAAGTCGCGCTTGCCTGCTGACCGCGGTAACACTGCGGAGGAGGCGAAATTTCTCCCAATGAGGCCTGGACATGTATGGCCGTCTACACTGCACAGTCATCAAAGTTTCGAGTTAGTGGGAAGGGCACACAAGCCCCCCTTTGCTGTTTACTCCCGCCACACGCCGATCAGGATCAGTGAAGTGGATGCCTTCGGATTTATTTGGAACCTTTGCATCACTGTACAAAAAAAAAAAAAGAAAAGAAAGAGAGAGAGAAGAAAAAATTCGGGTCACGTTTATACCAATGTACAAGCAGTGGGGCCGAATCCGCAAAGCATCTCGTTCGTAAGTCCTGTTCGCCCCCTCTTGGCCGGCCACACCTTCGTTAATATGCCTGACATAGCGATTGGCTGCATCAGATCTCAAAATTAACGAACAGTTTCATCGCAAGAATATTGGCGTCTGTGAGCAGCGGATCCGCGTCCAAGAAACTTCTCTTTCACTATGGCTCTACCATCTCCTTATTATGCAGAAGTGCCTCATGAGTGACGGTCAGTCAAGAACATCCTAAACGATGGTCGGTATTCAGCGACTCAAAGACAGCCCTACACAATCCTTGCTGTCGGTCATGCAGCACGGAGCGTACGAACAAATGATACTCGAGACTCAGATATCTCTTCCATACATCATACGAGAATAAACAGCACGGGACATTTCAGCGAATGCCAAGTCACTGCGATGTCATAGGTAACGAACAGCCGACAATGCCGCTCGGTCAGTTATTCAAGGCGACAAGGAGGAAACTATCCCACTATCACAGTCCAATACCGCTATAGAAAACGGAGTGCTCATACAGGATCGCATGCTCTCCACATTGAATACACCAAGTGGACAAAACAATCAACCACGCCTTCCCTAGGTTTTCGCGTGCCAACTGCACTCTGCCGAAGAGACGCCACTGCGCTTTGTCGGTGATGGCCTTCCATCACACGCCAAATTTAATGTAATTTTTCTCTGAGGTGATTTACCGTCATTTTAATCTAAGGCGACTCAGTAAACCTAACGCCATTTCTCCATGTACACGTACACTCACGTGACGAAGACAACCGTCACCCGAAAAGAAAAAGGGGGGGGGGGGGGGGGAGGGGGGGAAGGGGTTGCAAAGCCTGCACTGGACAGGTCTATGATTGTTTCCATAGAGATAAGAAGTCGCTCTAAAAAAAAAATATGCTTGGCCGTCTTACATAATTTCACAAAGAAATACAACATAAGCCAAGTCCAGCCAGGAACCAAGCGAAAAGCAACCAGGTCAGCGACATGACGGAGTATAAGGACAGCGTGATTGTTCTTCTTCTTCTTTTGTTGCTAAACTATTTCTAATTATGTAGATTAGACAAAAACATGCAAAACATGAGTCATTGGCGGCGTTTTCATCAAATGAAATTGAAAATGACGTTTTCACCGAATGTCATTAAATTTTCCCGCGTGACAGCTAACCCATGACATTACAAAGGAATGTCATCCATTTTACATTACCTTAGATTAGCCGAGTGACAAGGCTTTAAAGTCATTTTCATTTCGCATCGGAATGGCCGACAGGGCTCTTTGTGATGACTGTCGCAGAGAGAATAGAGCAGACGCCACAACGTATCCTATGCAACTGTCCTCGAAATAGTGTGCAGATACTATCATTCGCATTTGCTCTATAGCCCGCCTCGACCATAGGCCAATACGTCCGTATGAACAATCCCGGAATTTCATCCTCCTCAAATGTCACCGCAGCTGAGGGCTACGAAGGCGCTGTTGAAAATTGTAGACAACATACTTGCACAAGTGGATGTAGACTAATAGTGCTTTGTATATCGCACAAGAGTGACTGACTGTGACGCTGTGTATGGGCTTCTCTCTCTCTCTCTGCCCTCTAAGTTTCGATCTATTGCTTCCCGTTCCCTATATGAGGGCAGTATACGGGTTATTATGAACTTGCTAATCTCCTCGCCTTTTTCCCCTCTCATGTTTGTTTCCTTCATGAGTAGCGGGCCTGGCGCTCGCCAAACAAACATGAGAGGGGAAAAAGGCCAGGGGGGAGGGGGGTATGTACTAGGGGCCCGGGCCCCTTCCGAAATTTTCGTTGGGGATAGTGTTAATAACAATAGTGCAGTACTAATATAAAATTTAAGCCTATTAATAACGTTGCATTTCAAAAGTCGCTTAATGCACATATTGCGATTTTAACCAAAAATAAATAATGAAAATAAACGTTTTTCTCAAATATTCAAGGCCTTCAGCAAGTGGTCAACACCCGAAAAAAATTTCTGGCTACGGGCTTGGCGAGCCCCCTACCGCTGGTAGATAAGAAACGCCTCTCACAAGAAAAAAAAAATAGTTTTGTCAATACTGCCCTTGCATTCAGTATACCCATTCCGTCGGCTTAACACGCTTGTTATCCACGTTCAGAAACAACAGGGGCCGAATTCACAAAAAATCTCTTTCGTAGGTGATTTTTGCCATTGGTCGGTCGGCTTCTATATTGATATGTCCAGCTTCAAGACAGGCTGAAATTTTCTTTTACAAACTTTTTCATCGTAAGATGTTCTTGTGAATACGGGCCCAGGTGCCGAGTTCAGAAAACAGATTTTTCGTGAGTACTTTTTCTGCCATTGGCAGGACCGCTTCTCGACGATTTTCCCGCCATCAGAATTGGCTGAAATAGTCTTCGCATTAGCATGGAGCTGACATGCTAGAGGTATGTATACTTTGTATATTTATATTTAGGTTTTCATCAAGGAACCGTGGTTGGTCCAAGTGTCAAGAGCCCTCGGCGTCTCTCTCCTTTCCAGCCTTTCACTGCCATCCCTCCACCCCTACGGACGCTGAGTCAGGATCCCTATAAAAGCTGCGGAAGGCAGCGTCCTTTCCATAACTGCATTCCAATTCATATTATCTTAGGAACATTTTTTTGCGTAAGTCGTTTTAGTGAATGCTTGCCTTGGTGCGCCAAGCAGGGCATTCTATGTATGCGTTGTCAGTGTAGACGCTAACACTACGTGCATTGAACATTTGCGATTGTAACTGTGTGCAACAGTCTTGAACAGACCGTCTGTTGAATCAGGAGGTGCTTTGAAACTGAGACGGAAAACCTTGCGTATAGTTGCTCGTTGGAGTATGTACGGGGTGCTCTTTTTTTATTACAGTCATGGTAAAAAACTTCCACAGTACAATTCCAATATGACGTTCTTGCATATATTTACATACATAATTGTTTGTTTTAAACACAAAATAAGTCGCCCCGTCACGGTGGTCTAGTGGCTATATGGTACGCGGCTGCTGATCCGAGGGCCGCGGGATCTAATCCCAACAGCGGCGGTTGAGTTTCGATATAGGCGAAATGTTGAGGCCCGTGTACGTGCGATGCCAGTGCACGTTAAAGAACCCCAGGTGGTCGAAATTTCCGGAGCCCTGAACTACGGCGCCTCTCATAATTAATAGTTGTATTGGGACGTAAAGCCCCAGAAATCAATCAACACAAAATAAGTCATTAAAAACAACTTCATCATGCGCCACACATCCAACTTCGCTGCAGTTGGGGCGAAAAGCCATGTTGCCGATGCTGCCAGTAGGAACAAAAAATTGTCTGAAAAAGTTCAATAACTATAGGGGTTACACAGAAGATCCTTAATCCCTTGGAAGATGGAGGAAGGGAGAGGGTAATACGCATCTCACATTTGGGGCCTGCAGTTCTTCAATACCTTTTTATTCAAAGTTGTCTTGCTTAATTTTACAATACGCCAAAGGTCACTACTAAATAGAAAACGGAAATCAGTGTATAGACTTGCAGTTAAACCTTTCAAAATCGTAAATGCAAATGTGTGGCCTGTTGTGGCCAAAATGTGTTGGACCTTAGCAGAGGAAATGAAAGCCTATAGATTTTTCAGAGGAATGTCCTCCGAAATAGCGGCGCCGTGTAGGGAGGGGAGTGGGATGTCATGGATTCCACGGTATACCTGAGCGTATTGGTGTACATACACAGGAATTCCGCAAATGTCGTATTGTTCCTTTGAATACTATTGCATGTATAGTACGATCTGGACTTTTTTATTGGGAGTAGGGGGCCAGAGAGAATGTCAACCTATGTATTTTGTCAGTTTTTTTGACGCTCTTGGAGGGTAGGGAAGGCGCAGGTGGAATATTGGATGATAAATTTTCTGAGGAAGCGGGTGACCAATGTTCTGCCAGACCCCCGCCGCCCCTGGACAACATGAAGGACACAAGAAGTTTTCTCCCTCTCAGAAACGTAAGCTATCACACTATGTTAAATGTATCTTTGGCCGTCAGGATAGCTGTGTCTACTGCCCATTCCGCGTCTGTATTGACTAGAGTATCAGTAGCAAAAAAGAAAGAAAGTCGTTCGCCTTCATTTGAGCAGGCTGGATTTCGTGCTGTGAGAGACCTTGTAAGCGCATATAGTGGGTGGACCAGGGGTCTATCCAGAACTTAGATCGCTTTCTTTTTTTCTTTTTTTTTTTTTTGGAGGGGGGGGGGGAGGGGATATACATGGGGCGGGGGCTTAAAAGGGTGTTGGAGTGGCGTATAAATCCCTGAGGTGGACGATCTGTAACAATGACACGCTGTGTCATGGCGCTTCACAGGTGATGATGGTCGTTTATTAGCAACGACCTAACAAGCTGAAATATTTGAAGGCATACTATACGGTGACTAATTCTCTTGTCTAACCTTCCTTACAGTCCACATAATCATCAGCCTGTCCAGGGTTTTATCCAGAATTTCAAATGGGGAGGGGGAGGAGGAGGGGATACAAACTCATTAGTTATTTGGAGAATTTTCAGTAGGGTGGGAGGGTCCAACTGGGGGTGTGTTAGGGGGTGTTCGGGCGGTATTTGGGAGGATGTATAAATCACTGGGCCTGTCTGCACCCACTGCCGGCTAAGGGCCTCTCCCATAGTTCTCGAATTAACCCGATCCTGTGCCAACTGCGGCCACGTCATTCCAGCAAAATACCTCATCTGCCCACCTAACTTTTTGCCGCCCCTTGCCACACTAGCCTTCTCTACGGATACACCCTGTTACCCTTCATGACCAATGGGTGTCTTGCATTCTGATTACATACCCTGCCCACGCCCATTTATTCTTCTTGATTGCCACTAAGAGTCATTAGCACACGTTTGTTTCCTGGCCCACTTCGCTCGTTTCTTGTCCCTTACACATATCATTATCCTTTCCATTGTTCGCGGCGTAGTCCTCAGTTTAAATGTAATCCTTTAAGTGAGCGTCCAAGTTTCTGCCCCGCAGATATCGGTAAGATGCAGTTATACGCTTTCACCTTGAGGAATAGGGGTATTCTGCAAATGATAATCTGAGAATGCCCGACAAACGCACTCCACCCCATTCTTATTGTTCTGATTGCATCAATCTGGTGCTTCGAATGAGGGATCACTACGTGCCCTAAGTATAGATGCACTCACTTGCCACTTCCAGCGCCTCACCATATTGCAAACCACAGTGCTCCTCCGAGACTATTAAGGTTTCCTTTAGTTTACTGTATATAATTTCTCAGACCCACCGTTCTACTTGCCTGTCTAGTTCAGTCTACATATGGGATGATAAATGTTCCTGTTTTAATTGACACCTTAGTGTCACTGTTGACGTACGCGTCTCCCTGTACATATACGTGATGCGGAGAGAGGTTTCAAGTTTCAACCGAGTGAAATTAAATGCGGGCCTCAAAGCGCACCCACCTCGACTCGGCGAAGCATCTGTTGTGAACTAAGTTACCACCTTAGCTTAGCCTTGTGCGTTCTCTTACGAAACGCAGTTCTCTTTCATCCTGCAGAATCGTCGCTCTCCTTCTCTATGTTAGAATGCGAAATTGCCAAACGCACCTTTCAGGCGAAGTAAGGTGTGCCTTCGAGTCCTGTCAAATGGATAACATGCGTCAAAGGACGCGCAGGTACAGGTACACACGTGCTACAAAAAAAGAAGGGGAGGGAGGTAGTGGATTTCACAACGCTATATAGCAACGTCGAAGAGAGACATTTCGCGGGATACGGGCCTATCAGGTGGGCCACGAGGTCTTTCGTATATGCAAGCGCCTTCGACAGCACCAACGTTGCCTTCTCTTCTTGTTCAGTACTTGCAAGGCGAAGCCGTGTTCGGGTGATCCTCAGCCGCCGCCCTATAGCGGCTGAGCCCCGCGTGCGGCTCTAGAGCCCGCACAGTGAAGCCGCGCCGTCAAGTGTGAGCGAGTGCGATCGACGTTTGTCACACGGCGCGACGCAGCTCGCGCACACGGTGTAGCGTTACGACCAGTCAATAGGGAGCGGCCGGCTTCTAAGAAGCCCAACGTCTGCAATTCGCGCGAAAGCGTGAAAACACTACAGGTCCCAGCATTCGGACATATTCACCGGGAATGAGCCGACTCGAATAGGCGCTGGAAATATTTAGCTTGGTACCTGAAAGGTCGAAGGCCGAGATGTCTTCGCGGCGCATGCTTGCCGTGACGAGAGGTCCTGCGCAAGGTCATGCCGTTCGCTGACCGCTCTTGGAGCCGTGTTTGCGCAAGTCCACAACGTCTCTATGCGCCTGCATGTGCAAGGGCAACGGGGCGTGTTGTAGTGGTATCTATTAGCGTGTTTGTTTCTCAATGGGCGACGACAAAAAGTGCGCCGCAAGCTATACTTCGAAAGGTCACCACCTTTGCGGATGCAGTCCTCTCCGTAAAGCCCAGGCTATATACGCGCATCGTATACTGCTTCGGGCAATGTTGTTGGATATACAGCGCCGTCATTTCTATAAGCACGGCCCATAGCGGGCGGGACTCGCGGAGCGCTTCAAGGCGTTGGGCCGTTGAATAAATAAATGGCTGGTTTTGGAGTGTACGGCCGAAGCAGGGCCTGCATACACAAAAATTCCTTGCGCTAGAACTGTTCGTAACAGTAAATTGCAGCCAATCCTGATGCTGGACACAGCATTAGCTATAGTATGCGATCGGCCAATGACGAGGAGCACTTACGGACAGCGTTGCGAGTTCTACGCCACTTGCGTAGCCTTTTGCTTGCACGCAAGTCCCCTCATGCCACGAGCCAATTTCAATGGGAGGTGACGTACGTATGCAATTTATCGACAGGCCGAATGAATCAGTACCATCTAGACTATAGTTTGGAAAATATAAGAACAGCTGTATCAGTAATACTGGTGTCACACGGGCTCTTCGAACCGACGGTCCATCGACTCAAAAGTGATGTTTGAGCTGCTACACGGGCGGTTTCGATGGCCGTCGAGTCGATAGTCTATCGCCGCCGAATCGATAGTCTATCGATAGTCTTCTGACAGTCTTGCTGAATGAAGGAAAGCTCGTTCACGCGCGTGAGTTTGAGCACGAGGTCTCTCTAATTGCCTCCCGACCAAACCAAGGTCATGCTTTGCCATGAACTGGCTGATTTTTCACCAAAAAGCCACAGTGAGGCTGATTTTTCACCGTAAAGCCACCGTGGGGCCGATTTTCCACCGTAAAGTGGACATTATGATGGCGAAAGGTAGACGACTGCGAAAATAAGACACTTCCGTAATATAGGTCTTATGAACAAAGATGTATTATGCAAGGACTGTTTGTAGCAAATAATTTCAGCCAATATAGACACTGGGAACATCGTTATCGAAGCCGGCTGACGAATGTCAAGCAGCACTTACGAAAAAGCTTTGAGAATCCGGCCCCTGCTCATTACGTCGGATAGGTAAGACGGTCTTTGAGATGACGAACGTATATTTCGCTGGCAAAGCCCCGCATCGATGGGCAGCGTCTGAACCGACGACTTCAACAGCTGATGAGGCTCGCTTGCTGAACTCCCATTGGCCACCAAACAAGAGAAAGCCTCGAGCTGTTACTGTCATCGCCGAGTGACCAGGTAACATTGACGCTATACCAGGAAACCGTAGAGCGTCAATGTTATTCGCACGAGGGCGACGCTCCACACTTTTCCGCAGGCCAGCTTCCTGTAATGACGTACGCACGTTGGATCAATGCAGCTGCGTCCATCCCCGGTAAGTGTGCTGAAACGGTAGCTCTGCGGAACGCTTCAAAAGGGGCATTTAAAGAAAATGAGTTAATGGGCAATCAGGCAACGCAACGTCCCAACTTGTCTTACATGTGTCAACTTCTTCCAGCATTCTGTTATCCAGCTTTGCCAAAATTTCGTCGGAATTAGACCAATCACGCTGGGCCACGTACCACGTGAAGCTCGTCTTTTACTTATTTTTGACCTTTTATTGGCACAGTAATGGATTTTGCTTGCGTTTCCATTGAAAAAATATAGAAGGTGAGCACGTGCTTTTAATCGCATGCATGATGGAGAGCGAAAAGCGTGAACGTGTGAATATTTCTGAGGATGTTTGTGACCAAAACTGAGAAACGAGATAAATATGCCTCGATTGATTTGCTTAATAATTTTGAAGCCTAGATAAGCAACGATGCATGCCGACGTAACTACATTAGCCGAAATGCGTTGTAACTTTATCTACAAGGAGCATGCATAAATGATGTACTGTATTGCACGAGTTCGAATAACATTGTTCGAAGTATAGTTTCAGCATTGCCACCTATCGCCAACTCTGATGATGTACAAGCATTAATGTTGCACGGATCTATAGGGCCCAATTTCAAATGCATGAAAATTCGTAAATGTTGTTCGTCGCTATAGGTGTATGCATCCCTTGGACCACGTCCACTGCCTCTGTATGGAGGGGATTTACTTAACATTGATTTAATAGTTCTATAGCATGAAGAAGCTTTTGCGGGAACAAACCCCGTTCGCTGTTATAAACTGTCTTAACATGACACATATTGTGTTGATATGTCTCGGAGCAAACAAGTAATTTAATCAGGCAATACTTTGTCAAAATTGCAATCGAATAACCAACACCGGCAACGTATATAGCTATTATTACAGTTATTGCTGTTTTTGAGTATGTTTCGTTGCTTTAAATAATGAAGCAATAAATCAATCATGTGTTCATTTAACGTAGCTAGGAACATTCCTAACGTTGTTCCTGGGCACGTTGAATAACGCAGCGCGTACACAAAGAGGAATGAAAAAAATATAATATAAAACAGTTTACAGAAAAAAATATGAACAAAAGAGGAAATGCAAAAATAAAAAAAAAATGACCCGATAGTCAAAACTTCATACCGAGCTGTGTTAACACAACGAAAGAAACATGGAAGGATAATGATAGCACGCAGAAAAGAAAGCACAATGCAAGCTGGGAAGATACAAGAGGATTAAAAGACTTGTGAAAATATTAAGACAACGCAAAGCTCTGGAAAAAGAACGACAAGGATTTATTCAAAACAAAAAAAAAAGAATACAACAACGTTGGGATAAAGAAAACAAGTATTACATTTAGGTTTCGCATTCTGCTTATGGCTGAATGTTGGCAGAGACAGGCAGGCACATAAAAATATTTCAGGCTTCAGGTTTATTCAACAACAAAGTTAGTTTTACAGAGAAGTGTCCACAATTGGTTATACACAGGGAGCCCCAAAGTTACAAACTGTCACGGGGGCTCCCATACATAATGTGAACGGGGAAAAAGAAAACAGATGTACGTCATTCAGAGGGTACTGTATCTTTTGGAAGAAAATGAATGCTTCGAAAAGCAAACAATATATACCGGTTTAAGAAGGCCAAAAGGCACAAAAATAATAAAAAATGCCTTCTTTGAAGAACAAACAACCACAGGTTACAATACAAAACAGGGAAGCAATACAACTTGTACATACATAGGTACGAAGCAGTTGCTACGGAGAAGACGGCTGTTGCTATATATATATATATATATATATATATATATAACTTGGTTTTTGAATGCATGTGCTGTTGTTGATTTAATGATATAAGAAAGGGAATACTGCAGCCTAATTGCCGCAAATGCTCATGGTAGCGAACTTAGTTTGTGCGCACTTTAGGTAGAAGACAGTTATGTGTATGCTTTATTAGTTATCCTAAACCGAATTAATACAACTGAGCAGTTTACGGAAGCGGACGATACCATGAACAACCATATCGTGCTGAGCCCGATGCATTTTTATTCATTCTTTTCGGATGCCATAAAGAATGTGGAACAAACTGCCAAGCGCTACAATAGTCTTAAATGATGTCGCAGACTCACAATGCTATTGAAGCGTATTTAGGGGAGTTTTAAAATTCGAAGCATTTCAGGCTCTCATAATGTGGGCGTGTATCACAAAATTGTCATCATCGTTAGTGCAGGTCCCCAAGAGTGCGTGCGCGATTCTTCTATGCAACGCCTAGTGTGCGGCATTCGCACTCACGCTTCTTTCTTCTCTTGCGCACATGACCTCAGCCCAGTACTACACTTGCAAAACTGCAGCTAGCGGGCGCACGAGTTCAAGCAGAAGAAAAAGAAAGGCCGTGTGCGTCGATTTGTCCGGTGCACATCACCTCGCAAATTTATGCGTTTGTACATAGTTTCGCACCACTAGAGCATACATCCTCTCATGGAGCGAAGCTATATGCACAGACCCATAGTGTAGTATAGCAAAGTGTTGGGGCGGAGTGAAGCCGAGGCCACACGTCTGTGGTTCGACGCGAGCGTCCTTACGCCGAGCTCGGTGCGAAAGTTTGAGAAGCGTCCGCTTGGCCTCGCGGTGCTTTGCGAGGCGTTTCCCGAAGCCTCGGACCATGACGAGACCGTCCAGAGGGCCCGCCAAAAGGCTCAATCTGCCGGCTCCGACTCGGGCGGAGCTACCGGACTGAAGAGGTGTCTTAAGCCCCCTATTTTGTCTCATCAGGACCTGGCAATAAAATTCTCACTCACTCACTCACTCACTCACTCACTCACTCACTCACTCACTCACTCACTCACTCACTCACTCACTCACTCACTCGGACCACGATGAAATGTGGGTGTGCCGGAAACAAACCCGGACCAGTCAAGTGCCCATCAGCTTCGCTGCTTCACTAGCCTTGCTGCGCTAGTTCAAGCTTCACTACTTCTTCAATATAATCTTGAAGTGCCAAGTGATGTGTGCGTCTTTAGAGTTATTGTAAATATTTTTAGAAAAATTAGTGAGTTTTGAAATGCGTTAAGTGAACTTTTGCTTTATACAGCCCCAAATGTGAAGCAACTGAAACTGTATGGCATCTATTATGTGTCCTCTCTGTTATGACCCCTTATATGAGAGGCGACAGTATTCATTAATTAATTAATTAATTAATTAACAAGACTACGAAGGTACAAGAACACAGGGTGGTTCCTGTACGTTCTTTGTCTGTGCTCCTTGCGCTACTCTTCAAAAGTTATACAGTATGAACCAACTGGCCAAATCAAAGTTGTATTGTACGGTTACTCTGACGAACTTTTAGATTCAGACGGCAGAATCGGCTGGATTTGGCTAGAAATTGCGAGACCTTGTGCCCCATCTTATTGATCACATTAAAATGCTAAAATGCCTGGACCAGTACAACAACGTTCTTGTATATGAAATTCTTGCAGGCTGCGGCTATGGAAGCTCCCCCTTTGTATGTTCAAACTTATGTACGTGTAATCTTATAAATATATTTTGAATGATTGATTCGGGTCTCAAAGCAACCGTGTACAGTTCTTTCAACTTAGATGCAACAAAACGAAGGTTTCACTTGTGCATGAAAGTCTGTTTTTGTACCATTTATTAGGAACACCAACTTATGTTGGAATAGTTTTCTAATTGCACTAGAAACAGGGACAAAAGAGGGTGTGGTGTCTTTTCGTCCTCTTTTGTCCCTGTTCTAGCGCACTTAAATAGCATTCCAAGGTGAACTTCAACCAACTAGCTCAACTTGGTGCTCTGCTAACGCCAGCTCACATAGAAAACAATCGAATCTATACGTCAATGGCTGCACGCATCCGGCTGTCTTTAGAAATTTGCGTGAATTCTGTCGCTATGCAAGACGCCCTCACTTTAGCCGTTTAAGTTGACGCCAGAAAGCGGAGAGGTATCATGCAGGTTTATTGTGCTGATTGCGATCTCCTGTTTCTTTTTTTTTTCTTTATAAGTTTGCTAACGTAAGCCGGGACGTACACCCCGTATATTTTCACGACCGGGCACCAATATCACCGTGGAAAAAAAAAATTGTGTGGCGTGAACGCATCGCGACTACATTTCAGTCATACGATGCATTGGGTCGTATCTCTTCGAAAAAGAGCGCCGCTTGGTAAATTTAATGCGTTTACCAGGAGAAATGTCTACAGGGAACCGCTCGACCTCTCCTTTGTTATGTTACTTGACGGTACTTGCTTCGTCAGGACATCACATTTGCCGTCCTGACGAAGACAAGTCCGCTTTTCGAAACATTGGATCCAGCGACGTTTCCTGCCCTCCATCGTTTTTAACGTTCTGTTCATCGATTGTCGGAACTTTGTTATTTTGTCGGCATGCTACGTTACCATTTTTACGCCATTTCAGACGCCGTCCAGCTACCCAGAGAGAGAGAGAGAGAGAGAACGACTATCAACGCACGTGATTTGTGGTAGATCGTGACCCACGATAGTGGACGTAGTCCTTACGGAAAATAGATTTGTATCCCATGGCAGCGGAAATTCTTTACTACGGCACTCACTGGCTCAAGGCCTCCAGCAGAAAATAAGCAGTTGAATACGGACTGAGCGGACGTAAGCGCTTGCATGTAGAATTTACCCGCGCTCGCGTCATGTAACTGCGTGCTCACATGGTTCTGCTCGCGTCTTCCGACGGACTGAGTCGAGGGGAAAAAAAGAGAAAAAGAAAGCGAAATAATAGAGACCGCGATTCGTGGAGTATGGAAGATAACCGCCACAAAAACAACAGAATCCGGTGGCATAGGGGAATCCGTCACCCGTGCATCACGAAGGCCATCCGCGGAGCTGGCTCACTCACGATCGCTACCACGCCTCGTCATTACAGTACCGCTTCGTCCATTCATTCGGCCAAATGACACTTGTTTTGCTGCCTTGCTAAACGCACTCTCGCAAGAAAGGCCTACATCCGCCAGCACAGCCCAGCCACGTGGAGGACTGGCGAAGCACCCTCTGGCGAGTGCTAATGTTCGTTCCCTTCAAAAGCACGTATAGTAATAAACTGCGTTCGTCATTCGCGCCTAAAGAAACTACGCTCGTCATTGAAAGCGAAGGTAGAACGGAGCACACAACGCTTGTTTGCTAGTGTACCGAGATACAGAAGGGCCCCTCAGGTATCGGGCGCGTTGTATGCATTTGGCGTGGCATACAGTTACGCCCGAACGAGGTGACACTTTCCCAATGGAAAGCTGCAGAAGCTGTTCAGCTGCAGAAATGAAAGAAATGTTAGAGTAGAAGCTAGTCGAGAACATAGACGGACTGGATATATAGATTGCCACCGGAGAGTATACGTGTTATTCACGAGTCCTTTGGCTAAGTCACACGTGGTCAACCGGCTTGTGGGTGAAATCGGATGCAAGAGTGATTCGACGTTCCTGTTTTGTAAATCCGAGGGTAACTTTGTCGAAGTTGTGAAACTTTTTTCTTTTTTTTTTTGGGGGGGGGGGGGGGGGGGAGGGGAGAGAGAGGCTTATGTGCTGTCAGCTTGTGCATCCATAATTTATCAAATCGACTGTACAATGGAAAGAACATACCAAGAAACCTAATATATGTATAAGTACGTTACTAACTTTCGATGTGCATTGTACAATGCAAGTCATACGCAAAGCAAAAACGATCGATATGTTTTCCATGATATTTCGTTTGCTTTTTCAGTTGTGGTTCTTTTGTTGTATTTTTTCCGTGCATCTTTATTTTTCTGTTACCTATGTAGCTATCTTTTATGGTATTTTTGATTTCAGAATGTTTTGTAGTAGTTCTTTTGGTGTGTAGTTTTTCTTACATCGTAATTTGGTATTATGAAATAATGTATATATGTTATGTGTATTTTAGTGTGTACTACACGTCTGTAATACCATTGTCCGAACTGCCTGGTAATAGGTTCGGCGGCCTAGTCAAGCTATCCATAAACAGCTCTTAGCCAGTGAGCTTCTCCAGAACCTGTTTCTTTCTCGAAAGTAAAATGATTTGGTTTGATTTGATTTGAGTACCACATGGTATACAGAAACGTAGGAGAGTTCAGGACGGTGGATAAGATCGAACAACTGTCCGTTATTTGTAGCTAGCTTGCTAAGGGTGCGCACGAGTGCGTAGTGGGAAAAAGGAGAGAGAAAAAACGTTAAACCCATGCGATTAATTAAAACCTCTAATATAGAATCGAATTGTAATGGACAAAAAGAAAGTGTATCTACGAATGGTGGCTCTTCGATTATGAGAAAAGCCATAGTACCGGAGAGACGAAGACAAGCAAGACGGCAGGACATGCGCCAACTTTCAAGTAACATAGAGCATTAAAGTCACAATTAGAGCAGATGAGCAGGATGTTCGCATGCACGGAAACGGCCCTCCTTTCACCAGTTGGGCTGGTTGGTTTGTTTCGTAAAGTTGGTACTCCTAGTGTTCGATTAGAACAGCTAGTTCAAATGCCTCGAAGTCAACACAAAACTTGGTGCGAAATTAGGGAAAATTTTCACACCCCCGAGCAAACATAGACAGAAAAAATATGCGAGCTTACGCAACGCAGTATCAGGCCACGTCACTCGAGGAGCCGGCTTAAACTGGCTAAAGAAGGACCGTTTCTGCCCATGCGAACGTCATGCTGATATGCTGTAATTGTGACTTTAATGCTCAAACTATGAATATTAGGAGGTTAACGTCGCTTTATATCAAGTGCAAGGATGTGCAAGTGAAGTGTGTAAGGATGTATCAAGTGAAGGAAGTGCAAGGACTTATAAGTGCTCAAGTTGCGACGACTATTCGAAATATATTTTATATTTGATTCTATTCGATTCGGTATCAAATTTCACTGTTGGCACACTCATGAAAAAGAGATGTATACACATGGAAAGACATATAAGAAACGAGTGTCGGAGTGCCTTAATTCGCACCAAGTAGCCGTATACAGGGTGCGGATCATAAGGAGTGGATTTCGCAAGGAATGAAAACGGGTTGGAGCGCATATGGGAGATGTATTGCCCTTATCGATTAAGTCTTAACGGTAGCGTATCAATATTCTTTAGAGGGAAACTATGCAGCCCGTGCGCAAGTGCTAACCTACGGAGTTATAAATAGGAGGATAAACTTCAGAGGAGAGAAATGGTCATGAAGCAAGTGATGCAAGGAAGAAACGAAAGTCGTAGCCTGAAGAAACAGCACGACAGCTGTGTGGATTCGATAGCGGACGAATGTAAGTAATAATTCATAGTTGACAGTAAGAGACATAAAATTGAAGCTTGGCCGGTCATGCCAACACTCTAAGCGCTTAGACTAACAGAAATGGTGCAAATGAAGCTCAGTTAAGGATTGGACGGGATCCAACCGTACGATAAAATCAGTGGATCTGCAAGCATAGGTGGACAACGCCTATACGTCCATTAGTGGTCGCGATAGGCCTCTTCTGGTTACGGCAACCGAGCTCTGTTGGAACCGTGTAGATGAGCCAGATTTTTTATTTAAACTTGCTGAAGGGCCTGAAATGCTAATTGCAGACTTTTCCACGGGAAGTACAGTTTCATTTCTACGATTTTTGACTTCCTGATGTTCATAGAAAAAAAAAGTGAGGAAAAGAAAACACGAACACCTTATAACGCGTTTATGATATGTAGACAGAATATAAGAACATTTCCATGGAGCACATCAGGCTGAAAGAGACGTATGACGCTTCCTTCACAGGACACGGTATTATTTAAACAATCAGTTATGTGAATCCTGAGAAAGCATAAGTTCGCTTATGGAAGCGAGGGATCCCGTACTGAATATTCATTCAAGCTTATCCATTTCAACCGAGCAGCAAGTTTCCAGCAAGCAATGTAAGCAAGATGAACTTGCAAAGCCAATTTACTTTTTTTTTCTTTTTGGGAGCCAGGAGCCCTCGTTAATATTACGCTGTCTGTAATGACCGGTCGGCGCCTATACCCTTATTCGGTGCCACTGTCTCTGTTCGCTTGCTTTGGGAAAGCGGAGTTTTGAAGCTTGGGGGTTCATCGGCGTGAGACAGATTTTTTTTTTTTATTGGATAAAGATCATGCGGTTAGTGACGATGATGGCGGCAACCATCTTAGCTAGAAGACTATATCTGTACTAACAGCATTCACTTGAATTTGCAGCCATGTAAGTGCCAATCGTGCAGGACATACGCAAGACGCGTACAAAAGACACCGTGAATAAATGCTTCTCAAGATAAGGCGGATTTGAGGAGCCGGATCAGGATGCACGACCACTTTCACGGACAAGTTGGCATCAAGCTCTACATGTGTTTATGAGGAACAATGGAGAACGTGGTTTTCTAATACAATTTTTAAGAGGAAAGGTTGATTACCATATGATGGGCTAGTTACTCGTATTTATGTACAGTGCCCGGCAAACGGAGCACGTCATAAGACCATCGTATGTATTGCCTCTCTTCCTCCGTGCCTTGTTTTCACTGCAATGCAGAAAAAATTTTGTAGCATACTCTCATTTTGTTCTTTTCGTTTTGTAGCAAGCAAGCAAACAAACAAACACACAAACAAACAAACAAAACGCGTTGTACTTCCACAAAAAAAAAAGAAAAATAGGCAACTATGCTCTACCATGTTTATCATACCTGGAACTGAAGCTGTTTGGTAAGCTTGAAAAGTAAAGTGCTCGCATTCTTGCTTTTTCTTTTTGTTTTAATGTGAAGCATTTCTTGGCGAACGTTTCACTTTGACCGTATCTATCTATCTAGCCGCCTACGTCTTTGTGTTGCCCTGGTCGTCTAGTTCAACTGGTATACCCCAAAATTGACACGGTAGGGTATGAACAGATAACGAACTATGATTCACCTTCAAATCGCTAACACTATATACTTGTCATGTACGTCAAAATTAACGATACTTCAATCACAAGTGGCTCATACCTGTAGTGTTCGGCCCGTGGTATGCGTCACAAGTGTTGGAATTTTATACAGCCTATGCCAATCAAGGACCAACCAAAATACGTAGGGATGGTAAAATCGATGAACGATTAATCGATTAATCGATGAAATGTACACCGTTAATCGATTAATCGTCATCAATTTCCCCCTTTCAATTAATCGAATTAATCGATTAAACCTCTTCGATTAATCGATCCCCCCCCCCCCCCTCCTAACCTTAACACCGCCCCTTGGCCGGAGCGCATGATTGCGAGGCGCGCGACGCCGAGACGCAGACGCCGAGCGCATATTTCTACGCAAGTAGAAGGAACCCGGAGCCGCAGGCGGCCATACCCCGTAGAGATAGAAATGAACTCGACCCGATCTCCGTCGCCTACACCGTTTTATTTAAACCCCAGATTTTACTTGCTTCTTGTGTGTCACATTGTAATTTGCGCTGCTTATTTCTTGACTGGTTCAGCTCTTATTGCCGTTGTATTTTACTCCTTAGCGAATTAAAGATTATTTGTCACCAATGAAAGAAAGGGAGATAATGTATTGGAAGGTAGGGAGGGTAGCCTGATCTAGTACGCCCCGGCCTTCTACTCTACTTTGGGGACAACGCAACAGTAGAAAAAGAGTGATGAAGCATGATGATGGGGATAAGAATGAGTGATCCGTATATACATAATAAGTTATGACTGCTTGCACAAAGGGGACATGGACCCTAGAAATCATATTTCATTACGCTTGATACCAACTAGCCCAACTGTCCGCCTTAACGCCTATACACCCTTTGATAACAGTAATGCTAGCTTCCCCGCAGTGCAGTTAGCCCAACTTATGGGAGCTATTCACTTCTGCAAAACAGCGTGCTATGACGCGGAAAATGTCCTCAGCTCAGCTCTCTTGACATAAACACTTCTAATAGTCAAACCCCCGCACGTGTAACCAGTGGCGCACCGACGGGGGGGGGGGGGGGGGTCGGGGGTTGTAACACCCCCCTGAGGCCGACCTAACCCCCATCCCACTCCATAACTGCTCCTATGTCCTAGAAGAATGTGGCGCTAATGTCTCTGCAAAACGCAGAAAAAATAATAAAAATAATCATAATCATTGATGTTACTATTATTTGGCGCTTTATTTACTTTTTTTACACACGACTGTTATCAAAGTCGTAAGCTGAACAAAGCTAGAAAACAGCACAAACGACGGCCCTCAAAGAACAGCACAGATAAAATGCTAACACTGCGCGTGCAACTCAAAAACGTAATCTCAGAAGCCAAAAACCACTATCAGAAAGTGTCCTTAACAAACTTTCTTCTTTCATCGCCTGGGAAATTCTGGCGTCATATCGCACCAAAAAATAAAACTTCGTTCAGTCTTTCCATAAACGATACAAACGTAGTCGACAGTGCAGAAATCGCAGAGGCGTTGAATGACTACTTCAGTTCGGTGTTCACAAACGATAACGGAATCGCCCCTCCTTTTCCATCATTAGACGACATAGGTCCCTTAGACAATATCAGCGTTTCTGAAGAAGGTGTGTTGTCGTTGGTGCTGAGCATTGATACAAAAAAATCACCCGGAACTGATGCTATACCCAATGAATTTCTTGTTCGTTATGCGGAATGGTGCTCCAAATATCTCACACTTATATTCTCCAAATCATTGTCTAGTGGCGAAGTCCCGAGTGAATGGAAATACGCAAAAATCATTCCTATACCTAAATCTGAAAACAAGTCACTTGTGTCATCATACAGGCCTATTTCTTTGTTATGTACATGTGCAAAACTGCTTGAACACATAGTATTTAAACACATCTCGGCCTTCCTTGACAGAAACAACATAATTGACCCCCGGCAACACGGTTTTCGCAAAGGACTATCAACTACCACACAACTACTTGAGACAGTTCACGACCTCGCTAATGCTCTAGATAGCCATAGTCAAATTGACATTATATTCCTTGATTTCGAAAAAGCATTCGACCGAGTCTCCCATCACAAGTTGCTTATAAAATTAAAACCGATCCTGAAAAACGATTCTTTACTAACATGGATTCGGGCATACCTTTCCCATAGATACCAAAGTGTTTCTGTAGATGGCTCAAGCTCCACCCCCACTTCAGTTCAGTCCGGTATACCACAAGGCTCCATCCTTGGCCCGCTTCTGTTTTTAGTATTTATCAATGATATAGTCTGTGACATACCCGTTAAAATAAGGCTTTTTGCAGACGACTGCATCCTGTATCACGTCATCAATGACCCCAACGACCAAATAACCCTAAACAAATCCCTGGATAAGATACACTCTTGGTGTTTGACTTGGCAGATGAACATTAACCCAAAAAAGACCGTCGCAATGAGAGTTACCCGCAAAAAAAGTCCCTTTCCTTTCACCTATTGCATCAACAATAATTGTATATCTCTAGTTAACAGCTACAAATACTTAGGGGTTATAATTACCTCCGACCTAAAGTGGAACGAGCACATAGAGTACACACAAAAAAAGGCAATGAAGGCACTTGGGTACTTACGCAGAACCATTGGAAAGTCTACCAAAGAAATTAAAATGTTGGCGTACAAAATTTACGTGAGACCCATACTGGAATACGCGTCTCCTGTGTGGGAACCTCATACATCAGCAAACATTAAAAAACTGGAACGTGTACAAAGAAAATCCATAAGGTTTATTTACAGCGCTTACAGTAGAAACACATCCCCCTCGACCCTCCTTGAAAGTTCGGACTTGGAACCCTTAGAACGCAGGCGCTCCCGTGAAAGACTGAAACTGTTTTATCAGATCTATCACAATAACCTAGGAATCGACAAAACTAAATATATTCTACCGTCGAAATCACGTATAACCCGGTCACACCACAGCAAGAAAGTCCAAGAATTTTCATGCAAAACCACTGCTTTCCAAAAATCTTTTTTTCCCCGAGCAGCACGTAGTTGGAACGCCCTGCCCGATGAAGCTGTTTCATCCACAACTGTCGCTTCATTCATGAATGCGATAGCAAATCTGCCAGCTATCCTTTGAACTTTTTTTTTGTTTCTTTCTTTTTATTTCATTGTCACAGCATTTAATCTCTACCGTGTGTGTCTGAGTTGTATTACTTTCCTATGTTCAGTGCTAGCTCGATTGTATCACGCTTCGTCGATTGTGTCGATATATGTGTTTTTCTCGCTTTTTTCATCAACAAAACTTGCTCATTCTGAAGCGCTGCATTGACTTCAATGTTTGTAAATCCCTGTTTTTTTTTTCTTCTATATTTCCCCCCCGACATTTTTTTTGTGTTTTAAGCTTCTGTTGTTTTCTTGCCCTGGAAAATGTATTTTCAAGTGTATCTGTTACCCACTCCTGCCTACGACTTCGCATAGAAGTCGGCAGTATTGACTAAATAAATAAATAAACAACCGTGTAATCGCATGCCCGGCCCTTCGTGAAAAATTGAACCCCCCCCTGGCAGAGATCCTGGGTGCGCTACTGCGTGTAACGGACCTCGCCTCCACTCGAAACGTGACAGGGGCTGCCGTTAGTTGGGCGAATATGCTGTGCAGGGAAACGCACTCCAGCATTATGAAAAAGGTCTAATAGTCG
Organism: Hyalomma asiaticum; assembly: GCA_013339685.2. NCBI lineage: Eukaryota > Metazoa > Arthropoda > Arachnida > Ixodida > Ixodidae > Hyalomma > Hyalomma asiaticum. The sequence continues at coordinate 342,099,092 of CM023481.1, read as the reverse complement.
CATAATGGAAAGAAGCCACTTTAGCTGCATTTAAGTTTAATAAATAGTCGCTTTTCATAATCCGCAACTTCGCGCATTGGTATACCGGACATCTAGCATCCAGTCCATTTCTGTTGAAAAAAATGTATGGTCGCCTATTTCGGGTGAAATACAGCTTTCATTTATTGCTTGTACTCCCATGTCAGCCAGCCTAGAGGCCGCCGTCTATTGCTGTGGCACGAACGGAGGACAGTCGCGAAATACTGTTTTCTAATCTCTCATACATTAGACAGCGCTCACAGTCAGAACTGTACGCGCGATTAGAAAGGTGCGCGTAGCGCCGAGTTAAGTCGGCGACGAGGTGGAACCTGTGCAGTATATACTGGCACAGCTGCCGTTTATTCCAACCGGGAGGAAAAACTCGTGTCACTCTATTTCATCAGATGCCTGCACTGGTGGCCTGTTTGAGACCAGTATGTTGCTGTGCTATCTCGCATGAGTGACCTCAAGGAAGAGATCACGTAAGTTCGTGGTTATAGTATTATCAGGGTCCCTCAAGAAAGAAGTATTGTGGGACCCTGGTATTATCGAGGGCTTCCACAGTAACTAACGGACAAACCGAGAAATGTTGCCGTCCCTACAAGAGCGAGCGTCTTTAACTTGCCTTTCCTCCTCGTCTCTTTTTTTAACCTTTCTCGGCATTTCCTCACCCTCGGCCACACTGCATGTTTCCGGTGCGACTTTCCAACCAGTGTGGTCGCCGAAAGCGCCTCCAGTTTCGGTTGGCTCTAGTAGGCAGACTTCGAGGAAATACGACCTGCTGCCGAATCGTCCGTGGATCATGGCCACCCACGGAATCTTAGGCCCTTGACAACATCCAAAGACGACGGGCTCCCTATGTTCAGTGGGCGAGAGTGCGAATTTTCAAGGAGCCGCTAATGCGCACATGTGACCTCTAGCGCGTCGGATAAATACTTGTGTCGATATCAAACACAAGCAACGTCTCTCAAACCACAAGGCATCATTTTTCAAGCACCTATAAAAAATGTCGATTAATCGATTAATCGATTAAAATACCACAGCGATAGCAATTAATCGATGAAAGGCTAAATCGGTGAACGATTAACTATTAATCGATTAAAAAATTTAATCGACCATCCCTAAAAATACGCATTTAACGTATCATTAGAACACATCCAAAAAAGAACAAAGACATGCCGTTTATCGTAACTTGCCACTAAAATGTACACATAACAGGCACACAGACACACACGCAACCTACCGAATGGGGAAGGGGTACCGAACTTGCGCCCCCGAACCTGTGCCCCTGAGCGAGCACGCTACCACTAGGCTGTTCCTATCACGCGGCGCATATAGTAAGTGAACCTATCGCACCAGTAGTTGTAATGATGTTGCCTGTGTAACGTCATTGGCATTTCTTAATGTGTCTTAAGCGCTATTACTGCTACGTAATAAACAATATTTATTTATTTATTTATTTATTTATTTATTTATTTATTTATTTATTTATTTATTTATCAAAGATACTATCAATGCCAAATGGCGTTACAGAGAGGAGTGGTTACACATGAATGTTGTACAATATCATACAAAGAAGCTCGTAAAGATGAATGGTCTGCGTTGCTGGCGACCGAGGCGGGCAGGTGGTTCCATTCAGACGCTGTTTTTGGCAGAAATGAGTTGAAGAAGAGGTTTGTCTGGCAACTTGGTACTCGGGCTTTGTGGCCGTGGTCGATTCGCGCCGACATGTACACAGGCGGTGTGATGAGGTCATTTTTTATTTCTGGATTGGCAAAATAAATTTTATGAAACAGGCATAGACGGCATATGTTCTACTATCACTCGGCATGCTTTTGTCCAACTTTTCACCATTCCGCAGGAATACCTCAACGGACAACACTTATGGTATATAAGTACATCAGCGCACCATAGCGTGCATTGTTTTTTTTTTGTTTGTTTGTTTCCCGAGATAACAATACGTCTGTGCTGTGCACTAGTGCCCTTTCGATCGTCATGCTGCTGTCGGCGTTCCCGCTTAGCCCACGTTAAACATACACCCACTCATGCGCTTTAAAGACCTTGATCCTACTTTTAACACTTGGTAGAATGCCAGACAATTCTTCAAAGGCAATTTTCTCGTTAACTGCCGCACATGAAACCAACTCGCACGATGCGTGGGATCTGCATGATTTTTTTTTTTTTTTTGCTCGTGTCACCTGGCTTTCGATAAAGTTCTTCGTATTTGTACGTAGTAAACATACAAATACGAAGAACTTCATCGACGTTACACGCATCACTAAGCTTTGAAGAACGCTGGGACATTCTTCGATCGGAGCATAACCACAAATGAAAAAAAAAAAAGAAAGGAAGGTAAAGTCTTCGTTCTTTTTAATTATTTGCTCGAATCCCCTATACCACACGATTGCACTTCTCTGCACTGTGCTTGCGCCCAACTACGTTGCGCTACGTTTTTCGAACGAAAAGAGTGCACGTGCTACACATGCGCCCCGGGGGTTTGCCTTTAATGCACGTTGTGTATCAATATAGCGGAGTCTACATTTCCCACGTCAGGCATGCGAGAGGACGCAATAACCCTCTTTTTCAGCGTTGAACGGCCGCGGTGGGAAGGCGTGCCGAAGCCCCCGGCAAATCTCCTAAGGCCTTCGGCGGGTCCGCGTCCCGCGATTCGCGGCTTTGAGTACATTTGAGCACATGATGTGTGACTGCCCCCACATACCCAGGGAACTCAGGGCGAGGTTCATCTTGAAACAAGACTTTTATTCGGCAATCAGAAGTACGGACCGTAACCAACTTCGGGCAATCCAAGGGGCCCATCATGCGGCGAGCAGGCACTCCCTGCCTGTCCCAACGTGGGAGCGGCCCGCAGGGGGCCCGGGGTAAAACCCGACTCTCTTCCCTCAGTCTCCAATAAAGTTATTTATCTATCTATCTATTTCCCAGGTCATAGCGCTAGCGAGCTGTGCTTATATCCAGGCCGTTTGTAGAAATGACCATGCATGCCGCCGCTCTAGTTGGCAAACTGCATCGCAGAAAAGCTAACTTTATAACTGTGAAAAAAAAAAAAATGACCTAGTAGTATCTGTGTGACAGAGGTTGCACTCACCGAAATTTACAGCCCACGAATTATTTCACGACTTAGGACTGGTCTTCTACAAGCGAGAGATATCGAGCTCGCGAGTTGAATGTCATTTACACGAAAATCATATGCAGAGCGACACACACACACACACACACACACACACACACACACACACACACACACACACACACACACACACACACACACACACACACACACACACACACACGATATAGATGTCCTTGAAAGAAAACTTCCCAAATGATGACAAGTTTGTCCTAATTCTGTGTTAGAGAAGTTTCCGGATGTATAGCCTTCAGTATAAATTGAAGGGCGACATTTGACGTTACAAACGGCAAACATCGGAACGCAAATACAAGGTGCGCGCATGTTGTACGTCTAAAGATAGTCAATTTATGAGAGTAGCGAGAACCAACAGAAGAAGACAGAAGTCTTGTAAAACAAGAAAAAGAAAAGGAAACTGCTCATATGTCACATACATGTCTCGCAAAGCGACCTTTGTCTCAGTCATTAAGCGTGAGGGCCGCATTCTGGCTGTATTCACTGCTCCTCGACAACGCCTTGAAGGAACAGAAGCGCTGCAAGCATAAATATAATGAAGGTAATCAAGCCAGCCGTTTCTTTTATTCGTTAATTTCATACGCTCTCGCTACCTGGAGAACGCGTCCTTTACATCAATGCGGGATTCATAGTTTGATTAAAGCCTTTCCTTTCCTTGCCATGGTGTATAGATTTAGTGAGTCAAAATTCAAAAACTTCCTCGAAGACATTCGTCCCATAAAACCCCATCATACTGCGCACCGACTGTAAGCGCGTACTGTTCAAGTTGCGCTGTAGCGGTTCATCGGAGGGCTTTAAGTTTCAAGCACGCACCGCGCATTTAATGAGGAACCGTAACGTGGTTCGTGAATCATTTCCTACCGTGCCATACTCGAGTCTATAGGCATGTTTTCGTCCAAACCGATCTGATTCTTTATTGGAGAACGCGTAATCGGGAGTATTATTGCAAAATCACACGCGAGAAGATAGGAAAAAAAAAAAAACCCGTCAAGGTCAGCAAAGAACGCTGCGAACCGAAGTTTCCGCATTGGCGGAAACACTTCTTTGATCAAAACGGGAGAGACACGATTTCTGGATATTGTGCGACTTGTATGGAGACCAAATCTTTTATATCCGCACTAAGTTTGCGGTGCATTTAGCTCGGGCGCTCGCGCCGAAGTGTTCCCAACCCCGTGCCAGTCAGTGGCGTCGGAGAGCGGTTTGACCTCATTCGGCCTCGAAAGCCGAGAAAGTGTTTCAAACGTCGCCGCACTGATTTGATCTGGGTGACACGACCCTCGTGAAGACCCCTTTTTCGCCGCGAGCAACGCGGAATGCCCCGTTTAGGAGGCGTCCCTTTAGCTCGCGATGCGCTACCGTTTGTCGCCGGCTGTCCCCTGGACCACAAAAACACAAACTGCGTCAACTCGGTCAGCTTTTCTCCCCGTGTAGCTTATGTAACGAGAGAGTCACAACATTTTTGGTGAAGCTAGCCAAGAGAAATAGCTAAATGGGTGACTTGGGATCGATTTCCTAGTAGTTTCCCCTCCTGGAATGACGACGGGGCGTGGGCACGCGCAGATACCAGGGAATGGGGGGAATTGTCTCGGAAGGACGGACAACCCCGCATTACGAGTGGCGCTGTTCCGAGGCGCATGGTCGCGCACTTTCGCAGCTGCTGCGTCGTGCACGCCACAGTCGTCGTTCGTCGCCGTTGGCGCAGCAGCAGCGTCGGTGCACCAGATAACCTGCCGCAGCACGACTGCGGTAGCGCATCTGCGGAGAGGTCTAACGAGCCCCTCCTCCCCGACCGAAGCGCTGTCGTCATTTGGAAGCGCATCTGTTCCCCTTCCTGCCTATGCCTGGCCGCGAGCCGTGCAGCAGCCACTCGGCCGCAGACGGTCTGCCGACGACGCGAGCCCATGCCGCGACCTGCCGACGCCCCTGCGGGCGCCTTCTCGGGACTCCTGGTCCTGCTGGTGCTGCACGCCCTCGCGGACACAGCGGCCGGAGCGATCTCCCTGTCCAAGGCCGAGGTCGACGAGGTGAGCCCTGCTCCGCGCTCCTCTTGGCGTTGCGTCACACGCGCGCTCCGTTTTCTCACTCCTCGCTTTCGATCGCATAGACGTTCCCTTCGCGAAGACCACGTGCCGCGATCTTGCCCTTGGAAAGAAGGAACCGAGGGTGACCGTCGCAAACCGGTAGCGCTGCCAGATACCAGCTTAACACTTAACGCTGCCTCGTGAACTAGAGCGTGTGAACGTTCCACCGACTGTTCTACGAAAGTGTGTTTGCGATGAGAACCCCTGTTCGATTGCCATCGGGACACTTCCGACTCTTTCAGTTCTATACGAGCGGCCACTTGGCTCTTTTACCGAATATCCTTGCAGCTTAGCTTACAGATTACAATCAATTTTTTGCTCATAATCCATTCAAGTAGGCGAAGAAAAGCACCACAACGTTCACGAGTTAAGTTCTCAGTGGATCCCACATCTATCTCAACTGACGAGAAAGAGCGTTCAAATAATTTAAAAGTGCTCCTGCCTGCTCGGTCAATTTTGCCCACTTTAGATGTCTCGCAACATACGGCGTTCTAAATGCGCTGAATTATTCGCGCGAAACGAAACGCTGACACCAGAAATACTTCCGAGGCGAAATCTTGCATAATCCTACACAAACACCATTAGGAAAAGGAGCTGGTGTATAAGTGCGTCCCAATAGCCAAACGAATTGATAACACATAAAGGTAAGGCTGAGTTGCAGTGTGCAGTAATGGTAACAATCAAGGTATGCAAAAAACGGCAGTCACATGCTGCACTGACAGCTGCCTAGTTGTTTTGTTTGCTGGATGATGTTACCGCAAAACGAGCTATACAATAGGCAGAGCTGAATTCAACAGACCTACGGAATTAGGTTATAGCTCTCGGTGCAACTGGAATTGCCTTCTGGTAGCGCCTGAATCTCTTTTCTAGAAGGAAGACAGCTTCAGGTGCACGCGCGGCAACTCAAATTACCCCTTTTTTTGTGCATAATAGTTGTATTTGAGCTTGTTCGTTATGTATATACCTGTTTATATCATGCAAAGAGTGAAATGCATTCATAATGATAGAAAATTCCTAACCCCCCCATGACGTGACATTGATAGCAGTGCAGAAATGAACATTCCCGATGCGATCAGTACGTCGCATGGGACGCATACTTATTTCTACAGCTTACGGAATGAAGAGTTCATACATCTGACACGGACGAACAGCTGTTTGCCGACATGTGTTGTCCCGCAAGTGACAGCGTACGTGGAACGCACGAACTTGACTCGCAAAATGGTGTACCATATGCTTGGACTGTCCGAAGCAGTAATTTTTTTAAGAACTTCGAACTTTATTTCCACGGAGTGTGGAACATCGATGGAAGAAGCACATATTGCCTGCATTGATCCAGAAGCTCCCAGGCCGCGAACGCGCTGTTTATCGCATACACGAGCGATATCTACGATGTCCATTGCTCAGGCAGTAATATCAGGCAGCGTTGTCAACCCGAAATTGTTTTGCACGTGAAGTGGCTATAACCAAAGAGTTGCTGCAGTTAATAATAAAAACTTCACGAAAGGTTTCCTTCCACGGTACTTTAATTGTCCTGTTGTCACATAGAGTGTGTCAGTGTTCGGGAAACACAAGGAGAAAGTAAGAAGTTTCGCGTGAAGACAAAACAACGAAAACAAAACACGTATAGGCAGCGGTCAAAAATTACGTGGCAGAGTGATACTTTGTCTTGCGGATTTGCCCGGGCAAACTCGGCTCTTGTTATAGCTATTTGGCAAATTAGGGCGCCCGAAGCTCCTGGGAGATCTCAGATGCAGAATAAGGAGCTCGCGCCTTCCGTCCAGACACAAAGTGCGCTCATAACACCACGGACGTGCGCGAACACTGTTCGTTTGACAAAGCCCGACACGGACGAGATTAGGACCGATGCCGAGGCTTTCTCATCCACATTGATGCAGCTGTGCGGGCCAGAACAGCTGCCACGCCGAGCGGCGAAATCGCTCCATCCGAGGAATTTACGGCGACGCACGCATACCAGACCATCACGACAACGGCATGGGGCTCGAGCTCGGGGTCAGAGAGCATGTGACGTCACATGTATAGGGTTTGCGGCCTTGCTTGCGGGGAAGTGCAGGGCCGCTGAACACGTCCATTTCCTGTATCTCTGGTGAACTAGAGAAGAATTTTACTATTCTATGAGGGACGGTAAACTTGTCGTTTATCTCGAGCGCTAACCATCTGATGCTTTGAAGAGCTTAAAACCAGCGCAGTTCTGAACGGTGGGAGCTCTTTATACGGTTCTCGAGGAGGGAGTATCTTTACATTTCACGGTGATGCGATATGTTGCCTCCGGGTTTTTTGCCGTATTGGGCACATGTGCCCTGTTGGCAATATTTCCTCTTGTATGTTCTTTTCTTCAGGCAGCCAGCGAGAGCTTCAAATGGGAATGCGCTGCCCTCAGTGTTATGGCACAAATCACTCAGGCGGGCCTATTTTATTTTTGCCGTACTGACAAATCTCCATTTCCTTCTTTCTTTCTTTCTTTCTTTCCTTCTTTCTTTCTTTCTTTCTTTCTTTCTTTCTTTCTTTCTTTCTTTCTTTCTTTCTTTATTTCTTTCTTTCTTTTTCCATTTTTACCTTTCAATTCACAGCCTCTGTTTCTCTTGGCAGATCCAGATTGTCTATGTGAGCTTTCATTTACTCTGTACATTAGACCACTTTCTTAGCTTTTCCTTCAATCCGTAACCACATATTTGGTACACACCTTTCTGCATTTCAGTAGCTCGTTAGTTTTTAGCCATGCTCCTGAGCCTTTATTTAAATTTATTAGTTTTCAGCCATCTTCCAGAGCTTTTCTTTACATCTAAATTTCCTATGAGCTTCTCAAGTCACCCTGCAATGCCTGATTTGTAATTTTACCCTTGAGCTCCAATGTTATTTGGCCCATTTGGTTAACTTCCGACGGCGACAGTGCAGGGGTTTAACCAGAATTTGGATTGAGAAGAGAAAGAAGGACGGCTGGGGGGGGACACGAAGTTATAAGTTACCTGGAATATTTTTAGGGGGCTGCGTGATTCCACATGGGGGTGGGGTGGGGTGGGGGCGATGTTGTTAAGGGGCGTGTCGAGGTGTGTGTATGACTGCCTGCCCTACAGAATCTCTGACATGCAGCATATGATCGCATTTTCAGAAGTTAGTGCTGGCGCTTCTACCCCTTTCCACATTCCATGCACCACTCCGTATGTACATACATACATACATACATACATACATACATACATACATACATACATACATACATACATACATACATACATACATACATACATACATACATACATACATACATACATACATACATACATACATACATACATACGTGCGTGCGTTGTTTCATTATAGCATTTCGCTTCCTCCGTTGGTGGATGCCTGAGTAATCTTTTCTTTGTGTATGCACCTGTATGCCAAAGTACCTATATTGCTTGACGTTAAATATGTCTTGCATTTAAACTGATACCGCGTCAGTAACCGTATCCTCATTAAAGACCATGACTCAATATATCCTTCAGGTAAAGTTAAAGCCTAGGTAAACAGTTTCCCTGCTACGCGTACACGCGAAAGTCCTTTGAATATTCCGATAGTTTCCGGTTTATGCAATTCCATAACTTTTCAGAGTTGTCCATAATGGCGATAGATGGATGAAAAAGAGCCGCGTTTTCACTGTGCCGCAATGAAAGGGTCGGAGAACGTTCTTTAAAGAAGGCTTGAGCCATTTATCCAAACGATACCGAACTAAAGACAATTTTTCTTTTTTCACAACGCTTACTTGAAATCTTAAACTATTAAGGGCTCACATATAGAACATATACGTAGATACAGACACAAGAGCGCCGCTGTGTCCGTCTCTGTGAATATGTTACATTTTGCGCGCTTAGCTTAAGCGATGCGGATATATCAGCAAGCAGAAGCATCAACTGTTGTGAGCTTCATTTACAAGTAAAGAGACGGAACGCAAGGCACGTTGAACAAGACACCACTTTGCCTTTATTTAGTAAGAAGTGTGCTAGGCGACAATAAACGCCCGTAAACCGCTTCCTTCTCGATGTGCACGTGTTCCCTTGATCCCGTTATGACGTGACACTCGATATGATGCTGCATGCTGTGACGCGACGTGGCTATTAGTTCTAAGGTTATATTAAATCTGACACAGATTGTTTCACCTGGACGAGGAATGACGCAAATCCGAGCCGTTAAAGGTCAAACTCGTTTGCTGGGCGAAACTATGCCCAGCAAGCAACGTAGCTCCCAACGGCAACAGCGGCGAGCGTAATCAACGGTCGTCGATAAAACTGATCACCGATGGAATGCGTCGCCATTTATACTGGCCTCACATTGTGGAATTATCACTGATGTTCTGTAAGATTCTCAAACATTCGCGTCGGGCATGCAAATTGTGTAGAACAGTCCAAATCATTCCATAAGGAGCATATAAGGTAAGTGTTGTTGTTGTTTTGTGGGGTTTTACGTCCCAAAACCAGTTCTGATTATGAGAGACGCCGTAGTGGAGGGCTCCGGAAATTTCGACCACCTGGGGTTCTTTAACGTGCACTGACATCGTACAGCACACGGGCCTCAACATTTCGCCTCCATGGAAATGCAGCCGCCGCGGCCGGGATTCGATCCCGCGACCCTCGGATCAGCAGCCGAGTACCTTAGCCACTCGACCACCGTGGCGGGGCATATAATAAGTGTGACCTGCGCCGAGCGGTAACGTATGTCACACACACACACACACACACACACACACACACACACACACACACACACACACACACACACACACACACACACACACACACACACACACACACACACACACACACACACACACACACACACAAGAAAAGAAAGAGAGATGTGGTCCCCGCGAAACAAACGAAAAAAAGTGCGCGTTTCAAAAGCATGGCTACCACTTTTTGATGCGTGCTTTTATCGTGAAGACCTATATTTTAATATTTTGAAGCTATACGTACGCCCTGTTACGGTCCTGTCAGTACCCTTGTTTTTCTACCAGCAATATAAGCGTCTCCTGCTTCTCTATACTGTTGACTTGAACTTCCCCTGCACCATACGTATGTACTGGATGGTGTGATGTGTACATGGCGTCTGAGTTCGTAGTGTTAGCCTCCTTCGCCGGAAACGTTCTCGCGAACCGTCCGTACAATGGCTCGAAAAATTCGGCAGAGGAGAGAGCAACATAGCCTTCGAAAACGTCAAGCGAATCTCCGTTTAAGGTCCGAGCACTACGGGATTGTTGCGACGTGCTCCTCTACACGCTGCGGACAAAATATGCTGCGCCGTCGCTGCCCTTCTCTGTGCCACGTACAGAGTACCATTCGACAGTAAACGGATTGAAATTTGTTAAAAGCCCAATGCTATCAATGCAGAATCTGGGGAGTTACGCTGCAATAAGTGCGAGCGAGGCTAAAGCCTCAAAGGCATAGATCGTGGCCCTGTATTCAAGGAATGCACGCCGAGACAGATTAAGCTTTCGCTTTGGCGTCTCAGGTGACACCCAAGAATACATATGATTTTTTTTAATATGCACAACAATCATGGGAACTTGTTATTGAAGTGACAACTGGTGAAGGAAGACTACTACACCTTCCGTATACGGCTTATAGGAACGCTGCTGAGATGTGGCCAGCAAGTGTGTTACACGCCGACACCAACGCACTGTGAACATGAACTCTCGCCAGTTAATGTATACTTCACAGCCGGGTACTGCAATGTATAAAATTAAAGCAATCATTCCGCACATTAAGCCACTGCAGGAGGATGGTTACGCCTCTGTATAACGGCAGACCTTCATTCTCGCCACCATTATATGTTGGCATGTGATTATCGATATGTGCACTCAACAGAGAGACATGAATTGGGCAAGAAAATAAGGCCGATTTGAGGAACAAATGAAAACAGGTCGAAGCAGGGCGCAACAGCACAGACACATGTGCTGTAAGCGCAGGACTGGATGCATCGCACACATATGTGAAAAGGGCAGGCGGATGGTCGCAGCTGTCTTAACTGGGCCGTCTATGATGCGCTCATATGAGAACATAAATTGTGGGCCAGTTCTTTTGGTAGCGATAATGCGTTATCTATACCGCATTAAAGCACGCATGGTCTATTTACGATATATTTGTCTAGCGGCCACAATGTACAGGTACTCGTTAACGACCAGCCGAGTAGAACTAGCGCAATGAACTTAGAGCAGCAACTGCCGCAACAAGAAACAGATATATCGGCCAGTAAATTACTTAGATATTTTTGTACAGTTTCTTGCACGTCTAAATGTTGCGTACAGCTGAACGGAGTACGAGTTTCACACTTCCATTTGCGAGACAAAACTGACGCAGCCTCCATGCAATGAGGCTGTCAACGAAATGCGCGCAAGTTGAGTAGTCCGTTCTGGCTCACACGTGCATACCGATATCGTGAAATAAAATACAAAGCTAAATAGAGCGATGGTGGCATAAGCAGTCTTCACTTCTCAAGTTGGTTCGCATTGTCATCACTGACTCGGCGTGTGCCACTCGTAATCTTGTACCTTGTGTACTGTGGAGAGTAATAAGGTCTACACACACTCACTCACTCACTCACTCACTCACTCACTAACTAAATAAATAAGTAAATAAATAAATAAATAAATACTATTTGATAGATAGATAGATAGATAGATAGATAGATAGATAGATAGATAGATAGATAGATAGATAGATAGATAGATAGATAGATAGATAGATAGATATTGCATTCGCCTACAACAAATTTCGTGGTCATGATAAGGGTTCAGCTCTCGTAGGTAGCAGTAAAACATTAATAGCTTCGCACTGCTTCGCAAACATGAAACAGAATGCAACGGAGATGCATAGTGTCTTAGCAAAGTATCCACTACGCAGGCTTCAAAATCCCACTTGCGACTGGTTGACCTTTCTTCTCTCACAGTGATGTCACAAATACTAATCGCCAACCCGCTCAGCGGCTAGGCTTTAGCTTGTGAAGCTCGAGGTCGCGGGATCGAATCCCGGCGACGGCGACCGAATTTCGGCAAGGGAGAAATGCAGGAAACACCCGTGTACATAGATTTAGGTGCACGCTATACGCGAAGCGCAGCGCCTATAGGGGCGCCACTGAAAGCCGCGTAGCGGCGGCCGTTGGAACCGCTGGTGGGTCGCGTAGCAGACGCCTAATTTCACTGAAAGCATGACGGAAGTGCGCGCGTGCGATTTGCCGCTTGTGCGCGTCCCAGACAACTTTTGCGGCGATAGTGTGCGCAAAGGAGCCGCACTTCATAATAGTGGACATGTGTCCGATGTCACAGCTGCGTGGGACAACAATGTCACCATACGCGCCAAGTGTTTGCCACAGACAAGCGTCAACAAGCTTCCCTATGAAGTGGAGCTTATCTTAAGTACTCCGCTTTCTTTATAACGTCCCGATCACTAATGCCTGCATACCTTGACGCGTGAACCAACGTTTTTTCTCGACACAGTAGCTTCGTTTACGTGCCATCTGTTTATACAGTACATTTTGAGGGAGCGCTGTCGCACCGGCGCATGGATTTCACGGGTGCGGCCACGCGAAGGGTCAGAGTTGGTAAAACTTTGAACCCAGCACGATAAACTTGTGAAAAAATATCTCGGCAGCTTGCGCTAGTGGCACGAGACTGAGTCACTGCGCAGCTGGTGGTCACCTAGCTTGTCATAGCAGCTTGGCTACGTATTTGCTAGGTTTTTTGCAAGCTATTACCAAGTGTTGCAAAATGGCGTTAGGTTCTACGTGATCGTCAAAGCCTTCAATGCGCACAGGTGTCATGTTTTACAGCCAATATGCATATAGTTGAGGCGACCGCACAGCAAACATTCTGCACCGGTGATCGCATTCCCTTGCCAGCAATAGGTAGAATGCAGTCGATTTCGTGCAGCACACGTGTGATTCCACGGCGCTTTTGTAAAGGAGCCGTCACCTGCCCCACATTCTCTGGCATTGCGCTTCGCGCCATTCGTTTTTCAAGAGAGCCTAGGCATCGCGTCTTATCAGTAATAACAACCTCATGTGCACTGTATAACGTAGTAGCGTTCGCTGAAGACCTAGCGACGTAAATGGAGAAATAAAAACACGGTAATCGTTCTAACACTGCCGTAAACAAAGCGCGATTGTTTTGTTTCGGCAGTGTTCCACCGCAATCCACCGCCGCCGTCGCTCTCCCTCATGAAATAGCACCGGAAACCTGTAGAAGTGCGTTCCTGGCGTTTTGTGTTGTGTGTGTGTGTGTGTGTGTGTGTGTCTGAGCAGCGGACAACGCAGCAGTTATTTTGCGGCATCGCTGAAGCCCGACAGAGTCGTTAAATCACGATGAAAACACATCCATCCGTGCACTCGAGTACACGCTCGCGGGAACACTGCTCGCCCGGACCCACCAACGCTTCCGAGCCGTGGCGGCAGATGGCGCCGTCGGCGCTTTGCGCATCGCCTATAAAAAGAACCCCAGGGCCCGCATTCACAAAAACGTCTTATGACAAAAATGTTCGTAAGAGAATATTTCAGCCAATCCTGATGCTGGACATATCATTAACAAGGCGTCTGGCCAATGGGAAAAAATGTCCTCCGAAGGAAAAGTTTTGTGAATTCTACCCCACGTGGTCAAAATTTCTCCGAAGCGCTCCAGTACGGGGCGCGCCTGATAATCATAGCTGGTTTTGGCACGTAAGGTCCCGTGAATTAATATTATTATATTAGTCATCATACACAAAGTTGAGTGACTAACTATTGCGATAATAGTTGCTTCGTTACTGTAACTTAATGGTACACACTAAATTTCTACTGTTCTTGTCGTACGTTTGCTGTAGCTTCTTGGGCTGAATATATAGATGCTTATAGAAAGGTCGCATCCGCTATCATAAAGTCCAACATTACGATCAGCTGAGCCTATTCACATGGGCGATTCTCACGAATATTAGCGCGAATACGTGTCCTGTGGCTTAACTCACAAGCATATTCCTCAGTAAATACCGCTTTCCATTGACTAGCCTCTTTCACTATTAAAATATTAATACAAGAGCACTATTATTATGTTAATATAAAATCCGGCTTGCATCAGCTTTTTCGAAAAGCTTTTAGCGTCATATGATTTCTTTGAGTGCTTTAGGAGAGCAAATAAAATGCACGTACAGTGGTACACCATGTTGTTTTCTCCACAGTCAACTGTCGAATACGTCAGTGCAACTAAAAACAAAACTTAGATCGTAGGAATAATTACAGGAGGGCCGCAATAACAACAGTAACTGAAGTACCAAAATTTAATTGTTCGTGCGTACAGAATCTATACTTTACAAAGCAAAAAAAAAAGTTTCTAATTATTTATAAGGCTCCATAGCATAGACTACTTGCAGACAGATGGCGAACGGATGATTGGTCTCGTCCGTAAGTGATTTTCGCAATTGGTCGGCAGCCATCGCGAGTAGTACGCCCAGCGCCAGGATTAACTGAAAGTTTCTATTTCGAACAATTCTAGATACATCGACGAAGTAAAGTGGGCAAGATATAAGCATGGAGCAATTAAACGGAACGCTTCAAAAACACCAGTGTCCCCATATTTTCGATAGGGCAACTGTAGTAGCTTATGCTAGAAGAGAGGCATTCTTTCATGACTGAGACGTCTGACCGCACGCGTGTCAGCACACATTCAGCACGGGCTCGGATCGGCGAGCTGTATCGTCACAAAAAGAAACGTTTCGCCCAATATAACTAGGGTCATGCCCTTAGGCACGTTTTCCATTCATCACTGTGTTTACGTATGTGTCTGTTACTTTACCTTCACATTTTTACTTGCAGCTTTGTTATTATCTGATAACCAAGCTGTAGCATGATAGCTGTAAGGTACGCGTATAGGACACGGGTTCGTTTTCTGTCCTCGTCACTTTTTATTTGTACGAGCGCCATTTAACCAACACAATGGTACATCTCACAATCGTACAATGATTTCTTTCACTCGATTGTTCCTTTATTGTCATCCAGTACACTCTTAGCACAGTAACCTTTAGTTTATTTTATAGGTACACAAAAATGTGAAAATGTGCTCTTTTACTAAAGTTTAAAGCACCTTAACCTTCACTAAAGGAGCATATTTTCACATTTTTGTGTACCTATAAAATAAAGGTTACCGCGCTGAGAGTGTGTACCTACGGCTGGCCGCGCCACTTCGACAACCGACCAAGCGCGAAAAGCAATTAGAGCACCGAAAAAGTATCGTTTAATTATTTCATCCCTAATTGACTTTTTAGTTTAGTTAATTCGCTTTGTCTAGGATATCCCCATTCTCTTTAATATTCATGCGCCGCGGTGGTACTGCGGTTACGGTGTTCGGCGGCTGACCCCGTAAAGACACGTGTTCGATCCCGGCTGCTGCGGTCGCATTTTCGATTAAGGCGAACATGACAAGGGCGGTACTGTGCAATGTCAGTGCACGTTAATTAAAGAACTCCAGGTAGCCAAAATTATTAGATACAGCTTTTTCGTGCATCCCAGTACCTCTCTCCGCTTCGTGGAGCCCACTTAGAGCTTATATAGCATATGTATCCGCCCCAACGTTATATACCTTATGAAATAGAGTTGCGCTGCCACAATGACTGGGTTCGCATGTTATCTCAGGGTATGCGCTTTCTTGGTCTTTTTTATCTATTATGTAGATGATCAAAGGAAGTGTTGTTTAATTTCGACGCACTGACAGCCACAAGTAAATCATTCTGTGGCGTCTATCGTTGACGCGGCTGTCCTAGGCGTGGCCAACCGAGCGAAAGCGCACTGATCCGGTCTCATTGCAGCTCGCGCAACAACCGCGGGACTCAGCCCGCGGTGCGCGCTCATACGACACATTTTCCTTTTATTTAAGGCGAAAGCTTCGCATGCCGCATAGGAACGAGTCCTTGAATGACGTCAGTGCCGACGCGAACGGTACACGGTAACAAAATGTTGCAGAAAGGATATCACTTTATGAAATGTCTGAACAGATAAATCGGCTCTGACGAAAGACGTGAAATACTGTTGCAACCCACCGTTGCCGACGCGAGCGACAATACGAGGGGCCCGGACCGTTAAGGTCACGGGCGCTGTCATGACGTCAAAAATAGGCGGCGCCTATTGCACCACTGAATGGCCCGCAAGTGACGTTGAACGTGAACACGTGTTTCAATTTATCTGCTTTTCAGCAAGTATTAAGGGGAGCTTTCAGTGATTGGCGCTCAGCTGAGCCACAATTCATACCTGCAATCTTTTTCATAACGACAATCGTCGTCGGGTGACTTCGTTTTATTAATAGCAGAAAACACATTTCGAGGAAAGCTAGCATGTTGATCGCTTTTTATAGGTGCATCACTGTTGCGTCAATCAGAAAAAAGAAAATTTTCTGTACTCGTGCGTCCATAGTATTCTCTGTTCTAATAGAAAACACGGCGACACAATACCAGGCATACGAGTTGTTAAACGATACACCAAATTGAAGACTAACAGGATGGACTTTCAGGCTAGTTGGTCAAGCATCGTTGAAGCAGGAACAGCGCACACGCAGGGAAGACGAAGAAGAAACACACAACACACCACAGATGGTGGGTCGTGGTACACAAAACACTATACTCAAAACGCAGCGGGTTTTAAATACGCGGCCAGTAATACAATTCACCGACGACATGCCAGTGAACATGCCGTGCACGGAAATGAAGCGTTCCGCTGTTCGATGCTGATGAAAAATGGTCGGCCGGAAGCAACCAGAGAAAGCAGCCATGAATCGAAGCACCGTGTATGCGCACAAAAGAACCCGCGGGGCCAGCATGGAAAGCAAGGTTTCTGGACTGGTTCGTTACAGCGAACACTGACAATGACTGCGAAATCAAGGACACACCGTGCTGGGTTACATCGCATTACGGCGCAATTCTGCACTATCCTATACGGCCACTTGCGGTTGCCAAGAAATGTGCCGTTAGATAGTGTTGTTAATTTGCGCTCGCCGACATTACGAGGTGCCAGTGGCTTCGCTCACTCTCCCATCATGGCCCGATGAACTTGCCGCACTCCGCTGTTGTCGGTGGCGGAAATCAACGCCTGCACTTTTTCTGAGAGCACGCAGCAACGGCCGTACTGGCTCGTTGTACGGTGGTAATAGTAGCTAATTCACTTCAGGCCGTATATCACTTCGTTTCTTTATTCTGTTTTATGAATGAAGACTGTCTCAACGCTGTAAGCAAAACTGAGCCCGGTTTCGTGTATTTATGTGTATTTATTCATTACAGGTCGTGTATTTATGAAAGGTTCTTAGGTTATGACTGATCTCAGCGGGCTATAACATTAGCGAAAGCGGGTAACTATTAGAAAAGACAAATGAGAGGCTTTCGGAACTTCAGCGCAGAACTTTGCAAACTTTCTAGTTTGCCCACACCCTTTCTGCAACTTTAATATATCTACGACCATTTGCTATCCGTGCCACTATTCTGTATAAGCAAGCCCCAGAACAGCATTTTTCCAAAGGTTATGGCTCGGCATGGAAACGAAATTTCGTCAGCAGGCAACCCCAATTTATGGTGTTTTTGTGCCGCTTGAACGCGGTGTTGCGGCTTTCTATTAAATGTTTGCAGATTTACTTCCTGCCAACATAACATACAAGCACAATCTCCCGCAGTTTGTTGGTCTTCTACAAAAGAAACAGCACAAGGAAAGTTCGGGAACACTCGAAAATACGCGCTACTAACATCTGCTGCCTTAAAAGAATTGTTGAGGTAATTTGCTATCAAATGACAAAAAATAAATCGTGATCAAACGATGTTTTCCATGCATGTCGCAGCGGCACTGAGGTGGACATGAATGACGGGGACATTCTGAAATTGAAAAGACCATGGACCTACTTAATCGCGCTATACGAGAAGTTAACTGATATTATAGTGTTCAAGCGCAGAAGAATTACGTTACCCTGGCTGTCATGTTGTGCTACCAGGGATTTAAACACACCCTAACAACCCCCCCTCTCCCCTTTTTGCTATTCCCAAAATCGAAATTCTGGATAAAGCCCCGTTGTGCTACTCACTGATGTTGAAGAACGTGCGCTGTGCATATGCCCTACACAACATTCGTTAATGTGCTTAGCTATGCTAGTTGTTATTGACATAATGAAACCGCTGTTTTCTAGCGAACAAACATAGGACACTTTACACACAGCAGTACAGAGCAAACACTAGTTCAGCGTTTGCTCTGTGCTCTGTACGGGAGGGCTTATTGGGCAGCAGCCATCTCGCCATAAGATCATGTTCTACGTGACGCCTCCCGGCAATAAGTGTGTGGCCACACTCGCCGCCATGGCTACGAGCAGCGCTGCCTAAGACTCCCACGATTGCATATACATAAATACCCAATAAAATGGACGGGGGGACGACCGCCTTCGTACCTCAGCGGTAGAGCATCGGATGCGTTATCGAAGGTCATGGGTTCGGTCCCTGCCGAAGGCAGGTTTGTCTTTTGTCCACTTTAATTCCTTTCTACTTACTCCAAAATTACAATACCACAATTAGGAACCTGAATAAATTCTCCTATGCTCTCCTAGGCTTCAATGTTTGTTGGTTCGTTAAGTTGTTTCTCACAAATAAACTAGCCCTTGACCCCTTCCCATTCGTTATATATAGGAGGCCTTGTGTAGCCCACGTCGTAAAGCTCAATATAGGCCTACAGTCTGATCAGAAGGCGAACAGAGAAAATAAAACTGGGTCCATATTGACAAAGGAATATTCGGGTAAAAATGTTCGCAACAGATTATTTCAGACACATCCTGATGCTGGATATTTTACAGGGATCGGCGGCCAATGCAAAAACACACTTACGGAAAATGAGCGTGTTTCCCTCGGCTCCTGATATTTTGCGTGCGAAAACTACGATACTGGCAGGGGACACAGTATTTCGTGGCTATCCACGGTCATTAAACGCGGACCTGCCTAAGTCTGGATACGCGACTGTTCTTGTGTTTCGCCCCCACATAAATGTGTCCTCCGTGGCTGGGAATCGAACCCGCGCCCTCGTGAATATCATCGCAACTCTATAGCCGCTAAGCCACCACGTCAGGTGAGGCGAATATTTTAAGGTATGCTGTATACTAAATTTTATTTCGCATATTACGTTTGAGCAAACAAGAATGCTCAATGCTTATATGAGGTATTTGATATGCGCGGGTACTATATATCACAACTGTAAAAGTGCACTTGATAACTCTCGATGAAACAATATGTACAAACTAAGGACAGCTTTTGTACCTTTACGGTCGTACATAGCAGCATAGTGATGAGTATAATTCTTTATTTGCGTTTTTAGCTGGTATAGAGGAGGAAAAAGATACGGAGTCATTCAGTATGCATGTATACACCAAACCTTGCAGGATTCTCCACTTCAGCGCAGATGGTGCTTTTATTACACTGGCTGCTGGCGACATAAGAGTATAGCGAATCGCTGTACCTTCACGACCTTAAATGGCGTCGAAAGAACCTCGTGACAGGGCCTGTAACGAAATGTGGGAATTCGCTGCATTAAACCTCGCGTCTCGTGCACTTGGTGTATAGAAAAATTGGCATGAAAGAGCACAAATGTATGACTAAGATGACTGATAGGTCGCGACATCAATAAGATGACACGTTCGTCAGTTACATAATGAATAACGATAATAAGATAACGTGCGACTCGTACTCACGTTGGATATGAGGATGTGAGCCACACGAAAGCAAGCAAGCAAGCAAGCAAGAAAGAAAGAAAGAAAGAAAGAAAGAAAGAAAGAAAGAAAGAAAGAAAGAAAGAAAGAAAGAAAGAAAGAAAGAAAGAAAGAAAGAAAGAAAGAAAGAAAGAAAGAAAGAAAGAAAAATCCCGTGTGGCTCATACACGCATTAATATGCGGGTATATGATAGAGCAGAGAGAGTACCGGTAAGCAGAGATGGAAAGATGCCGTTACTGTTTCAAATAGACCCTATACATTTAGACGTATCAGGCTATCGCCAAAACGTCATTTAAGGGAACGTTAAATACACCTTCAGTTTTTTTTTTTTCCTTCATATTGCGAGTGCTCATCTGTAGATACCCACTATCCTATTCATCATCTCACACCTCGGCTGGTGCTCGCTGGCTGCAGCTGGATCGCGCGGCTGTGTCAAAATACAGGGGCTCTACACCGTTGTACTTGACGTCATCTCGCAGCACTTCTTATAGGGTATTGTATTATGCTGCGAGAAATCGCCCGATATACTACGGATTGTTTCTTTGGAACGGTGCCACATAATAACATGAACACACGCGATGACCCTCGAACGCAAGCCTCGTTTGAGACATTCGTCACTAAACCAAATCATTCCGTCGTTACGCTGTGGGATCAATTGAAATACATATATTCTTTTCAGCTCTCCCAAGTGACACCTTTACGAAGCATTGGCTGCACATTTCGCGCGGCAGTATATACAAATTAAACAAACATGAAAATGATGATTGATTTGATTGATTTGTGGGGTTTAACGTCCCAAAACCAGCTGTGATTATGAGAGACGCCGTAGTGGAGATCTCCGGAAATTTCGACCACCTGGGTTTCTTTAACGTGCACTGACATTGCACAGCACACGGGCCTGAACATTTCGCCTCCATCGAAATGCAGCCGCCGCGGCCGGGATTCGATCCCGCGACCTTCGGATCAGCAGCCGAGTGCCATAGCCACTAGACCGGGCCAAATATCAAAAGGCGCGATTGCGGGAAGTGCGGTTGCTCGGGCGCCGCGGGGATTGTTGCGCAAAAAGGGTGCGGCAGACCAGAACGCAGCTACACTCTCGAATATGATCAACCGACAATACGGACCGTGAAAGCGACGCAAAAAAGGGGCGGGTGTGAAGGCGACCAAGCCCTCCTGATCGACGGTCCACGTATCCGTCCAAGCGAGTCAGCGGCTTCTCTTCACGCAAGGTCACACCAGGAAAGTTATGGGAGAAACGACGAGGCTTGTGCGCACAGCGAGTGTTCTATGGGCGTCGTTCTCTAATAAGATCGTGCTCTGCCTGAAGCTTTTATCGAGCCAACGCTAGAACTCCGCGTATAACCAGCGGTAGCTCCACTTGTCGGGATGGGAACAAAAATCTTTGGAGAAGAGTCCGTGTAGATATGCTGGCCACCTGTTGCTCCGCGACATCTGTATGTTCATGGCATGTTCATGCGCCAGTGTCCATGGCATGTTCATGCCATATTCATGCCCGTGTGCTTCGAGTTGTAGATCAATTCACCCTCGCGCTGTAAATTGCTGGCCTCCTGGTGAGCTCAGTTGACAGAGCGATCGCGCCTGACAGGCGTTGGTGCCCGGGTTCGATGCCAGGACCAGGACAAAGTTTTCAACTAAGAAGCTTTTATTTCTGAGAAAGCCGTATGGACTTCCTCGTATCATTGTACTACAAACGAGTGGATGCTAATTTTTTTCTTTCATACGGTGTTCATGACTGCACTGCGCTTGAAGTGAACGAACAACGAAATTACCAACAATTAGACGCACGATCTTCATAAGTATAACAGCACTAAAACGAAAGACACGGACTAGGAGGACACGGGACAGAGTGCTGACTTCAACTAAGTTTATTTTTGGTTCAGCTTGCATATTTATGGGACACCCCTTCAGTAGCAGCAAGATAACAACAAAAAAACCCTTAGAACAAACAACCAGAAAACCTGCTGATATCACGAGCGCCACCGTGCCATTCCCACAAGATCAAGCGTTCACGCCTTATCTAGGGTCAAAGATAATCACGTTCCTTTGTTAGACAAATGTTATTGAAGGGGTGTCCCACAAATACGCGCGCTGAACCAAAATAAACTGTTAGTTGAGGTCAGCACTCTGTCCCGTGTCTTCCTGGTCCATGCCTTTCGTTTTTGTGCTGTTATACTTATGACGATATGCATCAACAATTAGCCTGCCAACAATTCTTATAGACGTACGAGCAATTTTGGTTCTTGCGTTGTTCCGTCAGTGCAATGCAATCATGAACGCACATCAGAAAGCCTTGTTCATTGCTGCACTAGAAACTGTTGCGTTATTTATCGCAAGTATTAGGCTACCATCGCTTTTACTTGGATCAGGGACGATTTCACAGTCACTAGCACTAGCATATATTATGTTCCTGCCCAGCTGTCATCGTGCCAACGAAATGCATCACTTTAGAGTATGTATCGAAGTTAGAGCGAGCCTGCTCAGCGCAAGGATTTTTACCCCCCCCCCCCCTCCCCTTTGTACACCCGCTCCCACCGGGTAATATCACCGCCTAGGCAAGGGACGTAAGCTATATTACAACTCCCTCCCTCAAAATTATGCAACCCCTTGCCCATGAAACAAGAATAAATTCCTGCTCTAGCACGGAGTCTTCGCTTATGGCTGGGCGGCAAAACAGGGAAGTCACTATTGTTCGCGCCAGTGACTTGTAGCGCTGCCACAGCATCCATCGCGTCTTGAAGCACAAAGGAGCGTTAAATTCTTGATGTGGCAGGGCCAACTAAACAAAGTGCCGACTCGAGAACTTGAACTCCTAAATAAGGTCAGCGTTGTCTTCGCGCTCCACGGCGAAAAACATGCATAAAACATCGTCAGGTCCTCCAGCCGGCACGCACGCACGTCGCATCAATTATCTCATTCACTCACTCGTACGCTAATCCAGGACTCTTTTGTGCAATCGCACGCTTGCGAAATTCCCTCATGGTCGCTCACCCGCACTGCTACTCACTCCTCGACACTTAGAACTTTTTAAGACAGTCACCAACCCTATCAACAACTTTTTGCGAAAGGCGCACGTCGAAGCTAGGATTATCGTGATCACTAATGACAATAAATATGAGCACAAGGTTGCCAAGAAGAAACATTTATTAAATATAATGGGAATTTCACTGACATTAAGCTTCTTCTTGTTTCGATGCGTATAAATTTATGCGGGACTTTTGAAGGTTCTTGTATGACAAGAAAGAATAAAATGAATAGAAATGTAGGAGGGCTCACAATACAGCTTTATCAGCGATGTCATCATTTGCGTTCTAGCCGGGGGGCCTGATGCTAGCGGCACGGAGACACACACGGTATTGCATCGAGAAGGCGCGTCCTCAGTGCGAAGTTGTCACGATCAATTTTACTCAATTGATTGATTTCTGGGGTTTTACGTCCCAAAACCAGCGATGACTATGAGAGACGCCGTAGTGGAGGGCTCCGGAAATTTTGACCATCTGGGGTTCTTTAACGTGCACTGACATCGCACAGTACACGGGCCTCAACATTTCGCCTCCATCGAAATGCAGCCGCCGCGGCCGGGATCAATTTTACTCAAGCAACTATAACAAGCACCGGCGGCATCGTAGAAGCCATCTACAGCAGGGATATCAAACATGCGGCACACGTACCTTTTCTCTAGCGGCCAATGTCCGATCTGACTTGGCTAAATAGTACTCGCATTATTTTCTCGCTTATGGTGACCCAGGGGATTATCGAGAATTTTGATGGGGCGGGGGTGTTACCCATGGTGTTACTAACACGCAGGGGAGTGTGAACACTGAGTTGTAGGTTAGCTGACAAACTTTTAGGGGGTTGTGGGGATCCATTTAAGGGGGCAGGAGGTATTAGGGTGGGCGTGGAGGGAGGTGTATAAATTCCTGCCTTTATTGTTCACCGGGTGACCAATAAAGCATTGTCCCGGTAACGTATACACAGGTAGGACTGTCTCAGGCATTCTTTTATGTTACGCGCACCATCCGGTCACCACGTGTTGAAACATAACCGTCGAAAACTACCTTTAAGAATGGCCGTCCAGTTTGTAGTCTTAGTGGAGATCGGTATCGATATGTTTTTCGAATCCTGACGCCAAATGTCCTTCGGAAATGACCCATATCTGAGATCTGGGAAATGCTTTTTTTTTCAAATAGCAACACCGGCTCACAATTTCCTCAAACTCGCGCCGCCTCACCCTGTCCAGCATTCTTCAGTGGCCGGACCTCGCGGGACTCAATTTGGTGACTGAGGCCCGCTGGATAAGGTGAGTTTGAGACCCCTGCTCTACAAAGACTTGCAGCTGAGCACCATAGCGTGGCTTAATTGGCGGCGTTCCGCTTGAGAGCGCGACCACGTGGCGGTTCTCATTACTCTTTACTTTCATCAGAAATTTCCACAAAAAAGGCCCTTAAGTACATGCAATGAGCGGACGCCATCTACAAAGTATTATCCCATATAATTTCCAATTACAAAAAAGGGCAGGACGACGTTACGGCACCAAATATAACGAGCCAAGAGGTACTCATTTGCGGGGATGCCTTTGCTTGCACTGGTTGCTCCGCTCCACGTCACAGCTAGGACAAAGCCTCTTCCCCTTTCGGTGAACCTGCGGAGGGGCGATGCGAGTTCTGTTGTTCGCACCTTTTGCCCTTCTTCGACGACACTTCTTGGTTACGAGTGTATTGCTCCGATATAACAAGTAACTATGCGATAGCTCCACTGCACATATTCTTGAGCTCGCCATAAATCGGTACCCATACATCCTCTTATCCCTCGAAATATAAATAAACCCCCTGCTAGTCCTTCCATCTCTGACCTCAGAGATGGAAAGCATGATGTGGCCTTGCCAAGACAGCAAGGACACATCAATCTAGTGAAGAGAGCATTCTATACTTAGTGTTCATTTGTCCAATAACCAATGCGTCGTTCTCGTTGGCACGAGTCGAAGGAAAATTATAGTATATATCTTGATCCTCATTCAAAGAAACCGGAGTTTTCTTTCGAGACGAAAGCAGGAATCTCAGCCTTATTTTGCATCCTTCGGACGGAAAGGCACGCTTCAAGTTGTCAGTGCCGGAAGGCTGACGATGCATGCACTGAAGGTGTGAACCCTGACGGCCGGGAAGCACGAGAGTACAGGACGTGGTAATCGTGCTGGCAGGCATACAAAGACGGGCTGACTGGATACGTGAAGTGGGGCGAATGTGCACCCTCGGCGTGTCATAGCCTAGCCGTCACAGCTGTGCTGCCTACATAGGGTCTCTCCGCAGAAGGCCAATACAAACGCAGAGTGCCCGTGCCTGCTGGCAGGCGCTGAGCTGCACGTGATGGAAAAAACAGAACTATATCACTGAAATACCAAGAAAATAGTTCTATACAGTACAGGATGAATTCCATTTGAAGATATCCAGGTTTTACTGGCAACAAATAAATTGAGAGTGTGGACGGAAGATGCAAGCTTCTTCGCCAATAAGCAATTGAGATGAGGGCTTCAGGAAAGGCCTCTGTCAAGACATAAAAACCCCAGGGTCCTGTTTTAGGTGCTGTAGATCAATGTACCCAACGACATGTGAGAACAGCTGCAAAAGTCACATTATTAACACATTCGATTCCGCACCGCAATAAACTTTTGCTCACGCAAGATAACTTTTAACAATTAGAAGGAAAGTAGCGCGATGTTGTGAGTGGATGGAGAGAGGCACAATATGTTGTGTTGTAGTTGATGAAGTGGAGGTAAAACCAAATCTTCTTCCGCTTCCTAATTAAGAAGAAAGATAATGAGGCCTATTCCGTCTTGGTCCTCCCTGATTGGTCAGTTCTGCTTCTCAAGGCAGAATTGACCCATTCCTGACCAATCTCAATTCTCCGATTGAACAGTCAAGCCTTGACAAGCAGAACTGACCAATCACTGAGGACCAAGACGGAATAGTATTCCACATTCCGTTTTACGGTATAAGCCCCCATATTGGCAGTTAGAAACACAACAGAAGCTGCCACGCCACTGTTTACTTTCCGAATGGGTCCCTGACCACGTGCTTATTTAATCAGTTCTACCAACGAACCATTTATCTGTACAATTATTCTTCGCCGCTCGCCTTGCACCTAATGCGAAATCACATTTAGCAGCGGTATAATAGAAAACTTCCGGCAACATAGCCGCTCCATCTTTGCAGTCGTCCCACTCCGTGTAAAAGTGGTGTATATGCCCAGTAATGTGGCATTTGGAATAACTGCAACCACCAGTAGAAGCCAAGCGCAGTTGTTTCACCCAATCCGCTCACGTGCGAAACAT
Organism: Hyalomma asiaticum; assembly: GCA_013339685.2. NCBI lineage: Eukaryota > Metazoa > Arthropoda > Arachnida > Ixodida > Ixodidae > Hyalomma > Hyalomma asiaticum. The sequence continues at coordinate 342,072,752 of CM023481.1, read as the reverse complement.
AATATCAACGCAAACGGTAGCGAGACGAAATGCCAATAATTATCAACGTCGCACCTAGTTGTTCCTGCATACCGAATGTTTGACAAGGCTCTGTGGCAGCACATTGGAACAGCGCAAATAAGTCCCATTGCAGCAGTGAATAGACTTTTGTCCCTGAGAACCGTCTGTTAGGGACCAATGCCGTGTCTATAACATGCGCCATCACAATCGGCCCTATCTCGTTTGCGAACGGCCTTAACCAGGCACGCCGCGATGACCTCGTTCGTCTGAAGTGGCTGTCATCCGGCAGTTAACGTTAATCCTGATGGAACATCATTTTCTGTTGCAGTTGGAGCGGTGTATCGCAACTTTAACATTCTTTCCTGGGATGTATATATATGACGGTACGAGTGTTTATGCTACATTTACCCGCGAGCTACTTCGGGAAGTTAGTAATTTTGAAGCGAAGAGCGAGTTTACGTGTCAGAATAGAATGTGCCGAGAGTTGTATTGATTGCGCGTGTACAGTCATGTGTCTATCAGTAGCTAGTAGCTGTTAACCCTCAGCAGTGAGTCACGACTCACCATGCGCGTAAATCGCGTGCTACTTGTAAACATAGTCTGAACAACGTAATAAAGTATATCTCAACATTATCCGTGTGGCTGCTGAGTGTGAAAGCAATAATTCGAGTGATCTTTCACATTTTCATCCTTTTCTCGCTTGATTTAGTCGTGGATGATTGGGCTACTTCTACTGAAGTAGCAGTGACGTTTTGTTCTGTTTTTTTTTTTCTTTTCTCTTCGAGGGAAGTACGCTGTTACCTGTGTTTTAATTGCTCGTTGTTCTGATCAGCCACATTGCCTTGGACGCGTGGAGGAGCTAGAGAGTTTATATTTTAGCACATGTTTCTTTCTCGCAGCACCACAACGTCAGTTCATACAGCGGGGTTGCCTGAGTTGATGCTGGGAATAATGAAAAAGCGCACTGAAATAATCAAAATCAACCGATGCATATCTACAGGGTTGACATATAAAGCCGCAGTGCCACTTAGAATATGTAAACGTCCGCGGTATTCGAGCTGAAGAGGTGCTCGACAGGTACTGGTTCCTCATGCCACGCTCTGATATATAGCGCTGACCGGGCACCTACAGACGACGCGCATAGACGAATAATTCGACACCCATTCTACAGCGAAATGCGACCGCAAGGACATACTCGTTGAAACACAGGCAATTAAAGAAAGCCGTTCAATTCATTCGGAACGTGAAAAACGTATACCCCGCATGCTGCACTGCACTAGCACGCGGTCGTTGCACATGAACCCAATGACAGCGGCTGACGCAGAAAGTGGCTGTGGCGCTGACGTCACCGACTCGCTGGCCTGAAACCAGCTGGTTCTCGCACTGCAGTTTCCGGCATCGCAGTCGGCAGAACCACTTGAACGATTGACAACTGCAGCAACTTCCGCTGCACTACTTCGCGCGTGTTGTGAACATGCAGCTGCAATTTTTTCAGGCCGTTACACTTGCTCTTCGACAGCCGCGCTCTGTATACCTGAACGCATTCTCTTTTTCCTCCCCCCGCACCCATCATTCCATCCTGTAGCGTCACGTCGACTATGCTCGTTTCACTGCTTAACGGCCCCCAAGCGCGTTAAGATGACGCACCTTGTGCTTGACATCCATCTTTTCTCGACACTGTAGGGGAAAAAAAATTAAAATTCGCGTATATACGATAGAAGTGCGAGGTTGAATTGAACTGTCTGGAGTGACAAGAAAGCAAGTCTGCCCTGAAGTGACGTCGCTGCGCGCGATGGCCTTGGGTATCTTCCGTTGGTTTTTCTTTAAACCCTTATTCTACTCCCGCCGCCTGTAAGACTAGTTGCTATCGCGATAAATGAATCGCACAGGCTCACTTTAGGTCTTGCTTTAGGGCTCGCTTTAATTCAGCCACAGACCGGCGTCGTATTTCATTAGCTGTAAGATCAGCCTACGCCCATTCTAGGCGAGAGAGAGAGAGAGTAACGAATTCCTACCTCGGCCCTGGGTCGACCCGGCATGGCTACCGTCTCCGGCATTGCACCATGCGCACTTTAGGTCGGAAGTCTTTGCTTTCGCGCCGCGGGCCAACCAGGCACGGCACTATCTCCGGAACCAATCCCCATTTCTTTCTTTTTCTTTTTTTTTTTTTTATGTCGCGGTGCTTGCTTGCTGTATACGTTGACATTGGAAATATATATGATGTGCCCGGCTCGGCAATGCTCTCAATCGTGCTTTCGTTCATTGTTCCCCTCACATCCAGCGGATTCGTGCGACCACGTGGCATTGTTGCTGGACTTCATCATTTCCAAGCAATCACAGCCTGTCGATAAGCTTATACTGTATTTACATCCCACGTTTTTTGTTTAAAAGTAGTACTCGGATAAAAAAAAAAAAAAAAAAAGCTCGAGCTGTTTCAGTTTTAGTGTCATTACGGGAACATCCGTAGGGGCAGCACAACTGCAGCAACATCAAATGTTTCATTCAGTCCATTCACCCGTCTCTACATAGCGATGTTTGCGGAAACGTAAACACCACTGCGGAAAGTTCACCGCCCGCGCGTTAGCGATACGTGCAAAGCAGACGTTGAGATGTCACTCCGATAACCGGCCAACGTGACTCGAAGGCAACGTACAGTGCGTCTCTTTGAGATGGCCGTGCGGCACCGTAGTCCCACTTTGTGATGCAACAGGTGTGTGGCGCGAGCCGGCTGCCGCGCGTGCCTCATCGTCACGGCCGGCAAAGCTGATTTCCCGGAGTCGAGGAAGGAATTGCCGTTGCCAGGCACGTTCTGAGAAATCGTCATACTGTCTCTCAGCGCCTTGTTTCGAATACAAAAAAAAAAATAGAAACCACTGTGAATTCATATGCGTAACAGCGGAATTAAGAGTACATATGTGTACGAACGCCGGCACAGATCGTATCAAGTGCGTCCGCGTGAAGGCCTCTTCCCCCCCCCCCCCTTTTTTTTTATTTAAAATCAGACTTACGCGAAGACTGCGCGAAAGGCCTTCGCTGCGCTCTTGTCAAACGCTTCAGCAATGAATTACAACTTTACCACTCACTACGCGACAGCGGCTACGTATACGCACGAGCGGCGCCGGTATCCGCTATCCGTAGGTATCTTCCACGTGCGTAGTTGTGCAGACTTACCGTCGAAGTTATTCCCGAACAATGGCGTAGTTAGTTCAATTGCTAGAATTATTATATGGCAATCGGGCATCCCGAACAGATTCCGTTCCAATGAGCTTAGTCGTAGCCCATTCTTTCTCTCCTTTAGTGGATATTGAACTAAGCAAGTTTAGTACTTGCTATTATATGAGTGGCTTCTTCAGCGCAGCAATTTCGTCTGCAGATTATTGCAAAACTACTTATACTGACCTCTGTTTCTATAAGTACGTCAACGACGACATTCATCCGTGTGCCACTTGAGAGACTTTTCACTATAAACAATTTGCATGAACTTCGATTTGCACAGGTACACGTAGGATGCTATACGGAAACACAATGGAAGAGCTCTAAGCGCACGTTCAGGGAACATACCGGTTCAATCTACTCCCACCGCTCTAACAATCGCAAAAAAAATTAAGAGGATGAATTCTGTTTAACTACACACGCTTAATGAATCAGATATTCAACCACAGCTCTCGGATTCGTCACTATCTATCTATCTATCTATCTATCTATCTATCTATCTATCTATCTATCTATCTATCTATCTATCTATCTATCTATCTATCTATCTATCTGTCTGTCTGTCTGTCTATCTGTCTGTCTGTCTGTCTGTCTGTCTTGTACCACCAACGTTTCAGGTCACTTCCCTCGACAATATATTTATATCCGTCACGCGGACTCTGCAGTGAAGTCACAGCTAGGCCATTTGTCAGTCAATCAGCAACAAGAACTGAGAAAGCGAGAGGATACTATCAGAGCAGTTGATCATAACGCTTGCTACTGCGCCCAATGTGTTAACAAAGAAGGGAGAGTATTCGTAGAAAAGTGTAGGAAGATGAACAGGGGAGACGCAGTGAGATAAGGGACTACTTTCCGACATCGTGCTCGATCGCTGCCCCTGACAACTCCACAGGAAACATCATTGTTGTTATAAACACCCACTACCTACACACAACACTGTGAACGTGTTACTTGCCTCGTGTGTTACTTAAACTGTCTCCTGCAGATATTTTTTCATAATGCCGATAACCATCTGCGCATGTTGGGTCTGTGCCCCGGTCATGAAGAACTGCATGAAATGCAGGCGAGCACGTAGAAAATTCGTTCGCAACACGAGCTTTGCTTGAGGTCTCATTGAGTTTACTGTGGTGTCAAGAGCATAACGTGCTCCTTCGACAGCCATTCTGGTTCTCGCGCTTGCAGCACGAACGCGTCATGAACTACACTTAAAAAAAAAAGAAAGGCACACGCACCTTAACGCGGAACCTCGTCTGCCCGTTGTCGATGCGTAAGCGTTTGCTACTAATTATAAAATATACCTGCAGTTTCTCCGTCGTATGATCCTGTTGTTGAGGTGAGTAGTTCCCAGTGACGTCTGGTCGTGCGCTTTCTCTGCGTCTTTCACAGCAATGTTGTTGTCGGGCGGCTTCTGCGCAGCTAGCGTCCTTTATTTTCCTTTTAACGTTCGTACGCTAAACAAAAGGCACTTTCCACGACCACCGAAACTTCGCATCTGGTGTATGGCGCGTCTGGCATTAAATTTTCGCAAAATATTAAGCTTCCTAATGTGCACAATGATCAGTGTCGGCTTTACACCTTGCTTTAGAGAGGGTTGTTTTTCCACCAAGTGTCTTTTTTTTTTTTACATTTATTTTACCGCAGGTACGATTACTTTCATTTTCCCCATTATCACGACACCAAAATGCCCCAAACAGAAACCACACAAAGGCGGGAATCGACGGTGAACATCGGACAGACGTCTGTCCGGTCGGTAAACGACTTGAAAATAAACAGAGGCCGAATTGAAAAAAACTCCCCTTTCGTAAGTGCTTTTTCTGAATGGTCCGCCGGATTCGCTAATGATATTTCCAGCGTCGTGATCGGCTCAAACATTCTCTTACGAACATGTTTAGCGTAAGACGTTTTTGAAAATACGGCCATACCTGGTTTCTCATGAACCAAATATTTACTTTAAATACCCCACGTTCTGGACCAATAAAGTGAACGCTGGAGTAGTCTGCCGTGCGCTCGGGTCACTTCATTCAGCCACCGTTGCCAGACACCTCAGCCACGACATCTCAGCCGTGACGGCGTTGTAAATGTCCACGGATACCCACATTCGCACAGTGTGCACTCATTTAACTACATTTGATGACCTGTTGAGCGAAACGCAAAACATGACAGTTGTAATGGGAAAGAAGTAGTAACAGGCGGTCAATACGGACGGAGTGGCCTAGTTCGAATGACAATTAAATATGTGCACTGAGCACTGCGTTATACTTTGCGCAGCTATGCACGTGAACATCCGGCTCAGCGGTAGCCGTAAGTTAGGGGTTGAGTTTCAGATAAGGCATGCGGGAGAGGCAGCACGAAAATGGGAAGGCGCTTGAACTATGCCTTAAGCGTCCATATAAGCTATGCTGTCGACTCCTTCGACATGGGCATTTACGCCAACGCAAAACGCATGGCAAAGAACAGCTTCGATGTTCCGACGTGTTTCGTGCCGCGGAGTGGGCTGGGGATTTCTTTCTTTCTTTCTTTTTTTGAAATGGAAGCGTACAAAGGTGGCCCCAGGCGTTCTGGCACCTGTGACGCTTGAATCTACAGCGCGACGCACATCAAAGATCATGACAACGACAACTGCCGTGTTGCTCGGCGATAATTCTCCCATAAGCCACGGCTGAATGTTCGAGAAAGCATTGTCCTCGAAACAACTGGCGAGCTTTATTTTTTTCCTCAACAACACGAGGCCCGTTTGCTTCGTTTCCCGCTAAACGGCTAACGGTGCACGTAGTGTTCGCAGAGATGTAACATGGTGCGCATTTAGTGAATTTTTTCCGGAGTTATTTGACATGGTTCCCTCATGTATCACCTGTGCAATTGTGGCCCGACTCCAGGAGTGCTAAGAGAGCGAGCGACATCACAATCGTCACCACTTACAGAGGTGGTCGCTTTATGCTTATGTCTGCTGCATACATAAGGTGGCTCTGCGGCCACCATGGCACGCTGCCAAATAACGCACATTCCGTGTCGGGCAGACCACGGCGCTCGTAATTGAGATTCTGTCCGCGCAGCAGGAGGCATTTGAGGTTTCCTTCGAACCGTTATCTCGGTGACGCTAATTAACTGTACTTGTTGTACGTACGCCGAGCACCGTACGCATGCATTAAGGGCAGTCTCTGATCTCGAGCAGTCTCGATGCAATCCCGACGCTTCCGTTTCGCGAAAAGAACGTCGACGTAGCGACGTGAGTGGCATAGAAACGGGACCAGATGATTTTTTTTTTTTTTCACTACGATCGGTGTACTTCCTGCTCTCGGATTTTTCAGCATGTTGGCCGAACGGCGGCGGTCAAACTTCGTTGCTATATGTTGCAGTCGTCGCAATGAAATGCTGATTTGCTTACACTCCGAACAGATCAAGCCTAAAGCGGTGAGTCGCTGATAAATTGAGGAAAAATTACGCTCACGTTCAGTATTTTTGCGCGGTTTTGGGCATAGACCGTGGTAGACGTTTATGTATTTATACCTTTACGGCAAGCGATGCTGCCCGCGAAGTCAGCTATAACCCATATTGCTGTGCTTTACTTGTGCTTCTTCGTTTACTTTCTCCTTTTCTTTAGCGACATTGCAAGTAATGTTCTGCGAATAAAATTAGCTTGTGTAACACAAAAAGACAATGAACCAGCTGAGCTCGGAAGTGAACAATCAGCAGCACAGTGAGCGACGAAGATGAGGGAAAATGATGAACATATGACTGCCCATGTCGGTAGATATTTTTCTAACAAATAAAGAACGAGCCCTTGACCCCTTCCCTTTCGTTATTTCATAGCTTGGGTCTCGTTGCGGCAGACTTGGTGCCTTAGGTAGCATGCGAGGGCTTATTGGGCAGCAGCCATCTCATCTAAGTTCACGTTCTACGTGACGCCTCCTGGCAAGAAAGTGTGTTCCACTCACGCCGCCTTGGCCACGAGTGGCGCTGCCTAACACTCGCAGGATAATACGTACATAAATACACAACAAAGTGGACGGGGGGACGACCGCCTTCGTAGCTCAGTTGGTAGAGCATCGGACGCGACATCCGAAGGTCGTGGGTTCGGTTCCCACCGAAGGCTGGTTTGTCTTTTCGTCCACTTTAATTCCTTTCTACTTCCTCCACAATTGCAATACCGCAAGTAACTTCCCCTATGCTTTCCTAGGCTTCATTGTTTGTTTGATCATCATGTCGGTATAGATATATATGTGCGTATAGCGAAGCTTTATTGAATTGCGTATAATCGGATCTACGCGACGCGTACAATTGTGGTTATTTGCAGCCTCAAAAGAGTGTAACCTCGTGGAATTCTGATGCGTATACTGCAGCGCAGCTGGATAGCTTGTTATGCGTTGCCTCTGATTATATTACAAGCTAGCCAGCGTGAAAGCGATAAGGTCACGTTGATGGACTTTATAACACCCATGCAGCGGTCACGATGACGACATTTGATGTTTGTTAGAAAAAAAAATGTGCGGAGAAGGGTTTGCGCATCGAAGAACTATTCATATCAGAGGCGACGTCATATAAACAGGTTTTAGGTTTTACTAGGAAAAATAGGCGGGCTATATCTGGTGCTTATCGTTGATATCTGTGTTTGCCGCTTTGATGCGCCCTATCATGCGAGATGCCGATAGACCTTCAGTATAGGACTCTAAGCCATTGTGCCACAGAGGCAAAGAAGGCTTCGCTTTAATTAGCGTTTCCATATTGTTGACGCACATTGCGTGCCGTATGCTTAGAATGTATCGCTTTCATAATGTGCGTCTTGTGGTTGCCTGCGCGACTAATTATCACGCATTTTTGTGCGACACTCAACACTCCTCACAGAAATGTGGGAACACGCTCCGCTTGGTGCTTGGGCGTCTTGATTTTCTTTGTTTTTATTCGAAAAAAAAAAAAGACTAAATGACTGAACATCTCCAGTAAGTGGATTAGATTGGTTTCTAGGGTTTAACGTCCCAAAACCACGCTACGACTATGAGAGAAGCCGTAGTGGAGGTCTCCGGAAATTTCGACCGCCTGTGGTTCTTTAACGTGCACTGACATCGCACAGTACACATGCCTCAGCATTTCGCCTCCATCGAAATGCAACCGCCGCGGCCGGGATTCGATCCCGCGACCTTCGGATCAGAAGCCGAGTATACTGTAGCCACTAGACCACCGTTGCGGGGCTATGCAGTTAGTGGACTAGTTACCAGATGAGACTGCAGGCAGTCTGCGTGTGGAGCACCGTTATGGCCCACCTTGGAAAAACAGTGTCTTTCAGGTGCAAGAGCGGTTGTACATTAGATTCGCTTCAGCCGCGGACTACAACATAGAAAGTAAGACGCAAATTAGCCCAATATATATGAGGGGACTGGGTCTCACCTGAATATCAGCAGCGCGCATCAACGCGCTAAATTCATGCAGGTCGTGCGTGCTCGCTTTAACGAATTACCGGAACTCCAATTTATTGTCGTTTGAAAAAAATTTATGACGTGCTCTAGCGGCCAAAAATATTAGCCATTGATGATTCATCAACTACCAATAAAGAAGGTGGATGAACTGAATCGTTTTAGCTGAGTCATTACCCACTTTTCTACACACACACCACACACACACACACACACACACACACACACACACACACACACACACACACCATTATACAAAATTATGGTTTCTCATTGGCACGCATATTGGCAAACAGAAGGGCCGAACACGTCGTTATTACACTGGATAAATAGCGTCTACAAAATTCCAAAATGGTTTCCACCTCATCGGGAGTTAACTCATTTAATGACTGGTCACGGCCATTTCCAATATTACCTCAAGCGATTTAATATAACCATGTCTGACCGGTGTACATGCACAAAAATATGCGTAGCCGATCTGCATTACTTCAACGATTGCCCACGAACGCAACACATCACTCAACACTTACGAAGCCGCACAGATCCAACAATATCACACGCACACTTCCCAAGATATCTACTAGAAAGAAAAACGCGTGCATACTTAATTCAGCTAGTTAATATAATGCGTGAATCGGCGGTTGTCATACCAACCCCCACTCACTATGCAGAAATTTCTGAGACATAACCGGATACCTCATCGAAACTTCCCAACCACACGTCTACCGCTCGCATACATTTTCCTTACAACAACCCATCAGACACTGCATGCTCAACGTTATAGTTCCAATTACGCCAAAAAAAAGGCGAGGTTACCTCGGCAGCTATGACGTGAGCATCAACTTTTCAACACACATAGACCCATTGTTCATGTCATCCTATTGATATGACAAAACCCGCCTTATGTATCTGCGCAGACCTTTTCTCATCGAAGGTTTCACCTCCTCTTTGCTCAAAGTTTCAACCGAATGCTTCCGCCTCAAACTCCAGATCATGCCTACAGGTCCGCCATGCAAGACGAGGCCCTTGGCTCGAGTTGTGGCTTCCACTACGTCGTCGGTCACGGAACTTTAAACTACACCTAGCAGTGCACTCCCGCTTTCCCCTTGTTACAAGGACGCTCTTGCTGCTGGAAGCTCTCACTGCTACGTAGTACTTGGCACTCACATTATCACGGTCTTCATCTACACACACACACACAGTGGATGGACGAAATCGCGTTGACGCGCGCTGAAAATGCGCGACTGCTGGCGGTGGCTTTTTGTGGCGTTATTTGTGATTATTAAACTTTCGATACCATCGGTTATGGTCCTACATCTCGCCAGAGCCTTCGATGATTGCGACTGCGCTCATTACGTCTATATTTATTCGTGTAATCTGTAGTTAATAAACCACTCATTCTCCTTGTAGAAACACATACGTCGTAATGCGCTCAATGCGCACTTTCCTCGATTTGTGTTATGCCTGCTTGTTCGTGTAGACAATTACGCTTCAGAGGCCTCACAGTGCGTGCATTTTTAGGCTCTTCCCCTTTTTCAAGAAATAATAATCGCCATGGTTTACGCACCGAAACCCCGAGCTGGTTATGAGGCATGCTGTAGCGGAGGGCAGTAAAAATTTCGACCACACATAGGGTTCTTTAACGAGCCCTGACATCCCAAAGTACACGGACCTTTAGAACTTCGCCTCTCGATACGCGGCCTGGATCGAGGTAACGTCTCTCGGGTCAGCAGCCGCTCACGATAACCACTGTAGTACCGGGACGGACACCTTTTCGAGAAGACGAATACAATATCGATTGCACTACTCGCACACTTCGCGGTGTAGAAGGGACGCCGCCATAGAGGGTTTATGTGGATACACCCAAAAACCTAAGCGGAGAAGGTACCTGTTGACTACAGCACTACACAGCAACGACGCCCGCAATTTGCAGATAGACGCTTTCGCAAGGTGGACTAACTAAACATGCAGCTGCTGAGTGAGATTTTTAAATGACGTTTCGGCGGGCCCCAGTGGAAATGATAGCAAAAAAGACGAAACTTCAAATATTTTATCCAGATCCAATTAACCATTGCGTAAACACACACACACACACACACACACACACACACACACACACACACACACACACACACACACACACACACACACACACTTATCGTCATGAATGCTTACCTAAAACATTGTCTTCAAACAGGCTATTGTGTATTCCAGAGCGAGGCATCATTTGAGTTTTCTTCCTATTCACTTAAGTTCACCTGCCGTGCGTCTTTGATCGATGGAAAAAGACGTCATTCTGCTATCAAAACACAGTCGCGCATGTTTTTGACGTTTCAGAATGTTTTGGGTCGTCACCAAATAGTAATGCCTCTGTGTGGAACGAACCAGATAATTACTGTATAATTATTCATACAGTTCAATATTGTGATTTCTTGGAAACATACTGCGAGTCTCTGCATGTACTCGGACTGTAAAGGATGAAGTCGCAACATTTGCCCCACGCGATCTCAAATTCATATGAAAAGTTAACATTGCGGAGCTTAGCGAAAGGAAACTGCAAGCAGTTCGTGGGACTGCATGATAGCTCAACGGTTCAAAGCTGCGCGAAGCTAGAACAGTGCCATCCTAATTAAGACTCTTGTTTTGTTTTCTGTTTTGCAGTTCTTGAAGCAATACAAAGAGGACAAACGTAAGTTATACATTACTCGGTATTCCTTCATATCGCGTGAACATTCACAGTAGCTTGTAAGTGTTTGTATAAGCAGTCGCTGTTAAGTTATATCAAATTACCGACGACACCTAGCGACACCATCAGGTGTGAACGCCAGTGAGACATATTTAATAAGACTTCTTTAAGCTCGCCTAGCCCTATGAGACCTGCCGGACCTCAAGCGTACAATCTAACCGATTATTGCAGCAATAACATACACAGGGAGGTCCCCTGTGTTCTTTTAAATGGCGTTGTAATACTATGCGTTTTCTTTCTTTTTTTTTTGGGGGGGGGGGGGGGAGGGGGGGAGGGGGGTATTGCCAGAAAGTTACAAAGTTTCAAAAATGGTCTTCGGTAGTTGGTACAAGTCTAGCCGTTGCGCTGGACAAGCCCACTGATTAAGTTCTAAATAATTACTCTGCGGTGGGAGGCGTATCCTCCCTGCTACGCTAAAGCAGTGTTTTTCTTTTTTTTCCCCCTTTGTTACCAAACCAAGGCATTGCTTCAAAGCGTAGCAGGCAAGATATGACTAGGCAAAATATACCCTCGACGTTGCCACTCAGTCAATCTACGCTATGCCGATTTAGTTACGCTTACGTACCGCTGTGAAGAACAGCAGAGTGCGGAGAGGAAATGTTCAGTATTACTGGGCATTTAGTTTAATTGAATGGCATTGACTTGAAATTGGGTTGCGAGGATGACTAGGCAATAAAAACTGCAAGTCGCAGCTGGAGGTGAAACCTGGCCACCTCGCTACGCAGGACAACTTCGTAGCGGGCAAACAAGAATGGATTAACACATTGGAATAATATACACAAGCAAATATAGTCAAAACAACAAAAAAGAATAAAAAGAGAACAATTTGTGCGAGCTTAGAAAAGAGCATATGAAAAAGAAAAAAAAAGAAGTGACATAACACTCTTACAGAAGCATTTACCATCATGTAATGATATTACGTAAATTTTTTAAAGGCAGGACAGATACACTGAGGTCATTTTCATTTTGTATTTGATTTAATAGCCTTGGAAAGGAAAACTGCAGCATGAAAAGCCAACGCAGCTTCACTACAAGCTTAGGGTTTAGACATGGCCATTCGTGTTAAGATTGTATCGCAAAACGGTCGTTATTGTCGTGCATAACACGGTCCACTCGTCGAATAAAGAAATGCTCTCGACGGGTCAACATGCAGGCTTAGAAACGTTATTACTTCAACCCTACCACTACATAGCCGCACCAAATATAAGTGATGATAACATTTTTCTTCTAGCTAAATATGTTGAGAATGTGTAAAAATATATTAAGGTAGGTGGCAAATGCCGCCATCCTAAATGATCAAACGAGTGCTGTTTTGCTTGAAAGAATAGCGCAAGTACGTGTCCCCGGCGGGAAACTACATTGCTGGACTGACACCATATCGCACGCCGCGTACAGTACAGTCAACAGCAACAGTTTGCTCCGAAACTTCATAAAAGCCTATACTACCGCTTATCCTCGCAACATAGCCTCGAATTAGATATTACGGCCTATACCTAGCAAAAACATTTACCCAGTGAAACTTCTCATTCGAGGCTACGTTGCGAGGCTAAACGGCAATATAGTTTTTTCCGAAGTTCGGATCCAGCAAACTTTTGCTGTTGACTGTGCGTGCCTCCTGGCTCCCCACTTTTACTGATTTTCTGAACAAGGTTAAAACACACTTGACCGACTACCGAAAATCGAATGACATAATGGTTGGTGACTTTGGTTCACCTGTCAAGTGGGTTCATTTCCGATTTCTTACGTTAATAACCATCATTCTAGTTTTATATTGGCATGCATACTCATCAATTATTCTAAATTGCACAAACACCGATATGGACGCCAAGGTGTCGGTGTTTTCTTCTTGATCTTTAGTATATCTTCGCCGAAGGTTTTCTTCTCATATGTCGATAGAGCAAAGGGCCCGACCACAACATTTGACAACTTACTGGCGTGGCTGCTCTCCACCCCAAATATTTCGTCTTTACCGGAACATCGGCACCAGCTCTGTGCTAGTGTGGGTGTGTGAAAAAGAAGATGCTGACGTCCGTGCGGTTCGAGCTCAGCCCGTTGTGAGCTAAGCCAGCTTCTTCAATTGAACTAGTTCCTTGAGTCCCTAGTTCCTTGTTGCACGTGCATTTTTTTGAGACTGATAATAGAATGACACGGTCATTGAGATGTGGATGCGCAGTTCTCAATATTTATATTTACTGTACATTCGCTGATTTTGGTCTCCATGAGGTTTCGAGTTTGTAATAAATATTAAATAAATACTCGGGAACATACAACTCGCTTGTTTGGCGTTCAAACCAACTTTGACGAATTTTCTTCCAATAAAGAGGTACAACCTACAGACCTTTTGCAGCTAATTTTTACTCAGCCATAAATTTTGAATACTGCCAGAAATAGTAAAGCTCTTAAATATGGATTATCAAGTTTACAATTACAGCTAATATCTAACATATAAACGTGTTAAATACTTCTCAGAAATATCTCACTCTTCCGTCAGTATATACGGCAGCGACGGAATTTAATAACATCACGTAAGCTGTAAGCTAACACGTTAGAGTTGTGAGGCTCAGAGAATCTAATCGGTAGAGTGTACGAAATTGTGCTGATACCTGACTTGGAGCAGAGTTACGAAGCTCCTGTTTTAATTTACTTCATGACGGCCGTCTCGGGTTTTGGACCATTTTTATGCTCCAAAAAAAATTTATCTCCCGTCAGTGTCACAAAATCCAGATTTTTATTGTTTAATATATTTCATTTTGATTAATTTAGTGGTCGTCTAACTTTTTAAACGGATTTCTGCTCTTCATAATCACAGCGTGATCAGCTTTGGTCCTGAGCTCCTCATCCGTGCCCGTGTCAGTCCGTATGATGGCTGACTCGGTAAAATCTTTTTTCTCTTCCTAATATATAGACGTTTGTACGTGCCTCTTTCAGTTTGTTCAGGCTATGTCGTTCATATCCAGTCTCATATTAAGGCGCACAAACAGAACAAACAATAATAACGAGAGCTGTATCAAGGTTCTCTTGGTATGGGCGAAAAAAAAAAAAAAACGTCCGGACCCAAGCAATTATTCATGTATACTACAAACACGAACAGCCATACAAGGACAAGAAAAGCACGGAGGGCGGTGTTGCTTGAATTTATTAATCAAAATTATTTATACATGCGCAATAAAAGTATAAATTGGGTGAAGTACAGCAGCGAATAAAAAATAGTTGGGGTTAAAATGTAACTGTAAAGGAAAAAAGAATTGTATTCAAAGGGCGGACAGGCCTATCAGATATAATTCGCAGAGGCGTGTGTTTAACATAACGAAAAAAAAAACCATGCTATTACAGCCTTGTGGTCATTCTTATGCGTCATCTTATGCTCGTTCCATCATTAATTGCGCAATTTCTATAATTTCTATGTTTCTATGTTTACTGTTCATTCGCCCCGACTTATAGCAGCATCAACGTAAATGCTGACTCAACTTATCCAGCGTACATCGTACAACATAATCAGCGTAGCTTCATCAGAAATGTCTGTGGGTTCCTCACCTTTTCTTCTGATGCCAAACAATAAACGTTTATGCGGCTGCATTTCGATGGAGGCGAAATGTCGAGGCCCGTGTGCTGTGCGATGTCAGTGCACGTTAAAGAACCCCAGGTGGTCGAAATTTCCGGAGACCTTCACTACGGCGTCTCTCATAATCAGAACTGGTTTTGGGACGTTAAACCCCACAAATCAATCAATCAATAAACGTTTATGCAGTTTTACATTTTCAACTTTTTCCCATGAGCAGTCGAACTCTAGAACGGTCTTGGCGGCGCACTTGAGACCTCCCGCACAATTTGCGAAATAAACTTATTGTCACATGTCACGTAATTTCCAGACGAGCTTTGTATGCTGATACACTTTTTTTTTCTACCCCTGAACACGTGGTTTCAACTGCAATTCTTTTTTTGTTATGCGCGCATATGCAGCTTGTTTTACACTTGATAGCTTACTGCCACAGTTAAGCGTTACTATGCATGCTGATCAATACTATGTTACATGTTTAATTCGTACCCACCTCTGAAACGTACGCATAGAGATGGCAGTATATGTCGATAAAATATATTCGTGTGCGTATTTCGAGCTGTAGCATAGGTTACAAGTGTGACAATGCTCTTCAAGTGAGCGCGAACGCTGATATCAGGTAGCTGTGATGAGCTTTTTATGCGGCTTTATCGTAAGCAGACAAGGAAGAGGATGCGACAGAGAACGACTCAAATGTTTGAGGCTCAATTCCAGGCCTTCCATCTATATAAACGCACGGAGAGAAGAAATAGTTCCGTTCATGCAGCTGCTGCCAAGATTAAATATCGCGAATGGTTCGGTACACGTATGAAAAAAGAGCCAGGCCTGCGCGGAACCGCAGGACAGTGACAGCGTACGCTGGAGGAGCGACCTTCGTAGAGACCATTTTAAACGCTTGTGAAACTAGTGCAAGTAGAGGTGGTGCGCATCCCCTGCTCCATAACTCTTATCATTTCGCCAAGTAGGGAAGTACCCACTACGCCATAATTTCCGCGGTACTGCGACGTGCAAATCTGTATAACTGCACATCTTAGAGAGTCTCTTGCGTCGTTTTCCTGAGAACGAACCGAACTTTCGGCCCGGCGTCGACGGCGAGCTGCGGTTTGAGCTTCTCTCTGCACGGCGGTCTGTTCTGCCCGACGTTGCCTTGCTGCAGTCGTGCGCGTAGCTCTGCGAATCGCTTCTTCAGCAGCGGTCCGCACCTTGCGAGGAGGCGCCATCAGGTATATCGAAGAGCCAAGTCAGGTTGCTGTCGGGGCTGCGCACGTCGCCTGCTGCGTGACGCATGGCACGATACGACAAAGCTGCTTCAAATGGCAGCGCTTTCTAATAATGGTGACGGAAAAGTTGACGAAGATTGTTTCATAATGATGATGATGTTGATTATGCCTCTGTAATGGGTGCAGAGCTGCGAAGCATGCACCCCTGTGTTCTTTCAAATGATTCCTCGGACTCGTTATGCAATCCACTTTCCGCGACATATAGTGGCGTATTATCATTCTGCCACGTAACATTACATTTGTTGCCCCGCCACGGTGGTCTAGTGGCTATGGTACTCGGCTGCAGATCCGAGGGTCGCGGGATCGAATCCCGGCTGCGGGGGCTGCATTTCGATGGAGGCGAAATGTCGAGGCTCGTGTGCTGTGCGATGTCAGTGCACGTTAAAGAACCCCAGGTGGTCGAAATTTCCGGAGCCCTCCACTACGGCGTCTCTCATAATCAGAGCTGGTTTTGGGACGTTAAACCCCACAAAACAACATTACATTTGTTAATGCGATTCCTCGGCAGAAGTTATACCTGTTTAGGTCTTTTAGCGAAGATTTTTCAAGCACAGGCGTAGCTCAGTCGTAGAATGCTCGACTGCCACGCAGAAGTTGTGGGTTCGAATCCACGCGAAGAACGTGGGTTTGAATTCTCCTCGGTCCTGGTTATTCTTTTCTAAAATTTCCGCGATAGTGGTTACGGACACCGGCGGCGGCGGACAACTACGGCGCCAAGAACGGCCCTTGTACTGATCTCATAACAGCTTACGCTGTAAAACAGAAGCGTCTTAGTGCTTCCTTTTCGTAGACATGCGGATGACACGAGCATATCCTTCTCAGTCAGATGCTACTGAAAAAATAGACAAGTGAACTTACAGGTAGGTTTCGGTGAGTTTTCCTAGAAAAATTACTTTCTTCATTTTGCTTTTTTTTTCCTTTTCGCGCTTTTTATTCCCTTGAGCACCCCTACCCACCATAGCGTAGCAAGCCTTTTTAATTGCCTAGACTCTCTATTAAGGCGAAAGCCTTACGTGCCTCATCCGGAGGTGACTTGAAAGAGTTCGCATTGACCTTGCAGAAAAACCGGTCTTCGTTAGGTCCTGACAAAGACCGGTCCCGCGGTCGAAACCATCGGCCATAATCTTTTCTTTTCTTCCAAACTACGTTTGGCCTATTGAGAACACCTCAGTAATATATATATATATATATATATATATATATATATATATATATATATATATATATATATATATATATATATATATATATATATATATATATATATATATATAATTTCGAACGTGTGTCCCTCTTTTCAACCCTACATCGCACCGGACCCATCGAACTTCAAACCTATATATACTAGCACATGATTCGAACAAGCGGTTTATCATTCTGCTTCTATTATTATTATTATTATTATTATTATTATTATTATATTATTATTATTATTATTATTATTATTATTATTATTATTATTATTATTCAAGTACACTGTTCCTCATACTGCAACTAGGAGTTACACACCGAAAGGAATCAGCTCGCACGTACAAAGGCACAGCGATAAGTCATAACGATGGCACTATCCCGCAAGCGCGAGAGCATGTGTCGTAGTACAGCGCTTTCTTTTTTTAGCCATCGCGTCGCCAAAGTTTTCAGGTAGGTACCGTAGCGTCGACTGTTGTAATTAATAGGTTCTGAAAAGCTGCCAAAAGAATTGCGACTTGTGGCAGCTGATTCAGGCTTTGCTGTACGATCGACCTGCGGTCATGAACAGTGGAAGTGGCGTCATTTATATCATCTTTGAGATATTTCATTAGCCTGACAAACGTTCTCGATGCTGACGTAGATCTCTGCCACGCTTGTTTTTTTTTTTTTTTTTTTTTAAGAATACAGTTGGCTATAGTGCACTGGTACCGCCACAGCTGCTTTGGCTATACACAGCGTCGGTTTGCCGCAGCGTCCCAGAATGACTTATTGCTTCAGAGGAAGCCATAAACAGGAAGGCAATGCCCTATCCTTCATACTTTTCATGGAAAGGTATTTCATCCGTTTGACATCGGCAAATTTTCCACTGCGCTCATTCAAAATTAAAATATATACGATTTATACAACTTCTAAGTTCAGTGCAACTTGCTGATTTTAATTATTTCGGCCGTCGCTGGATTGAACATCTACCAGTTCATTTAGAAGTGCAGCAATCATGAAGTACGAGGGAGACGTAAGACTGAAGCGGGTTGGCTCGTGGTAAGCCACCCCGTGAGTATACGAGTTTTTGACAACCATTGATCCTGAAATTTGGTGCATCTTGTGAGCTTAAGTTATCACAGAACGAAGACAAGGCCAACCAAGAGACTCGGATTTTGTTAATCCCAACACGATACCAAGAGACAGTTGAGTCAATAAAAGCGTAAGAAACACACATCCGCACTTTTACTACAAATATGCGAATAATACAACAAACTGAGGGGTTAAAGCGGACGGAAGTATTGCTTACGCTATAGCCTGAATTACATGGACCGCCACTGTTTTTTAGTCCAATAGAGTGTATACGAGGCTGAACCCAACCGTGGTTTCGCGAAAAAGCCGAACACATAATGTTGTGAGCGTGGGTCAGCACCAGTCAGCCCGAGCCCGCGAGCTCATTAGCCTCAGTGAACCGACTTAAGAATATATTAACAGAATTTAACAGAGTTCACTGTTGGGCTATTTGATTCACGATGGTAAAATGCAGAACCTGATTTCGTGTGTGTTTCTTAGCACAGAGTGGCCAACTGTATAGACCTCCGCTGGTTTGCCTCCCTGTCTTTCCTTTGCTTTTCTTTTTCTCTCTGAAAATGAATGTGAACAATGAAAGGTGCGGAAATTGACTACAAAGACGAACGGCTAGCTCATCTACGTACATATATAGTGAGTATAAAGTAGCAAGGCAAATGTTCCGCACATAAAGAATGAGTCACCAGGCCTAATGAGATCTTACAGACATATATAGAGCCATCACAGCCTTGCGCGCGCGGATAAGCGATGAAACATTCCAGTCTTTCGCTTGTATAGACTAAGCCTAATTGTACTAAAGCGTAGGAAAACGACTGTCTTTGTGCATCAAACTAAAGACTGTCTAACTGATAACTAATTCTAGCGACAGAACCGTAGACAGGGTACAGCATCGTCGACCAATCCATAGTGGTTTCCGAGGGCTTTTTCGCGACTGCCGACGTCGTAACTTGAGAAATACTTGGTCAGACTATCTAAGTCTAGGCGAATCCTAAACGAAAGATATATGTCTTGTGAGCCTCGGCGATTCTGTTTATTTTTTCAATGTGCATACAATCGACCTATATGGCTGAGGAGCGTCGCAGGCTTTGCTGATAGAGATGAAATTCCAGCCACTGGTGGTGCTGTTTTCTCCAGCGCGAAGAGGATAAAAACAGGAAAAGTCGGCATTAGTTCATACTTTCATTCGCGCCGTTCTTATTTCTTGTACTCTGGCGTCGTGCCATGCAGCCATTTCACGGTACCTTTAGAAAAATATTCAAACAAGTTCACCGCTGCCCTCCTGACGGCCATAGCATGAAACGAGAAGTTTGGACAGTGACACAGGAGCTTCCTAATTGGACTGCTTAACATAGACCGCTACTATATAGTACTGACCATAATCAAGACAAATGTTTAGCATACTCACCAACAGCTCTAAAAACACAACGGATAATCCTTTTTCAAAAGAACATCCTGATTGGATGGCCTAGTTGGCCGTACGTCAAAGCTCAGAACCTGGGGGTGTGTCTGGGTGTGGGTGCGCGCGTGTTTTGCGAATGTGCAAACCTGCGCTCATGAAACAGCCTTTTTTGTCGTTCGTTCTTTTGCTTTCGTTTTGTACTGAACCCCTTATGTAGAAGTGCTACTTCGAGCTTACGAAATTAAAATCATACGTCGTTGAAAGGCTTCACACTTCTCACTGGAGCGTCCGGGCTGCGAAGTTTATTCACATGGTATTGCTTCTATATGGTTCTTCAAATTTGATGCTTGTAATATGTGTTCAAATTTGCAACTAAAAAAAAACAAAAAAGCAACTATGCTTACTTTTTTTAATGCAGGTGAGCCCTGTCCGAGCGCTGCCACGGAGCAGCATCGCTCAAGGAGGGTGGTAGGAGGACGGGACGCTGGTGAGCCTATCCCATTCATGGTATGCACAGCGACCACTTCCTATCCTATATCTAGGTTTTCTTTATATACCGTAATAATATCCACACAGAATACATAGGATTATTACACTCCGAACGAGTGACGATAGCTGTTGAGAGGCAGAGTCGCATGGCTTCGAGATCATAAAATAGAAGCTAGTGTCGAGAAACCGTCAACACTGTACTGTTCAGCATTACTTATAGCGTATGTCCAATGTGTTCTCTTTGAGCGAATAGACACTGCCGAAAAGCCGCCATGCATGATGGCAGTTTCTGGCCATGTTCGTCGTACCACATACTTCACACCACATGCCACCTTTTTCATTGTTTCCGCTGCACAGGAGGTTAGCAACACCGGTCCGAAGAGTTCAGAGCTGCACGATGCTTTTTTTTTTTAGTTTAAATGGTGGCGCAACCAGTGTCATTTTTTTTTAAATATTAAGTACCCACAGAGGGAGAGAGAGAGAAAGCAAAGCGGAGGAAAGGCAGGGAGGTTAACCAGACGAATGTCCGGTTTCCTACCCTCCACTGGGTGTAAGGGAAGAGGGAATAGAAAGACGAAAAGAAGGTGAAGGCGAGTACTACACGCGATATCATCTGCAGATGCAAGTCAGTGCTGAAGATGGACGCGCCGACATCGTATAGATGACGCGGTTACGCCCTTGTGAAGCTCACCTTTATGCCGTCAAATTAAGTAATTTTCCTCGGACTGCTCAGTGCAGTCTCATGTGCAACGTCAATAGCCAAGACATTTTTTTCTTGTGTTCAACCTGACGTCGGTCACTTCATTCGGCGCCACCGCTTCGAGAAGCAGCGAGACAGACTGTCTGTTGAGCCGCGCCTCAGGTTGCTCGTAGCGCGTTCTGGTACAAAAATAGTTGTACTGGCAGTGGACTTGCGACTGGATTTTAGGAACGAATTGCCCGAATATAGAGAGGGCCCAGTGTTTCTTCGCTTCGCCTTGCGGCTTCGCACAAGCTGCATGAAAGTCGTCATCAGAACAGTCTTCGCTGCTAGGCGAATAGACGCTGCTGTCTTCGCTGTGCGCGCCGCTCCGGAGCTCAGTGCGCTTCCTGGAGGCCGCCCCAGTCGACGCCACCATCCTGGACACAGCCGCTGTGGCGTCCACACTTGCAGCGCCTGAGAAGATGCGGAGATCCGGCGGTGCGCCCAGAAATTCCGTGTTGCCGTAGACGTTCTGCAGCGCCAACATAAGTTAAATTCAAGCAGCTCACGTCGTCGCTTCATCCGTAGGGCAATAAATATCTGGTAACTAAATCTGCCTATTAGGAGTGCCCACCTCTGTATGTATATTGTGACTATAGGCAGGCCATGTTATCATACTTATTATCATAGATGCTTGTTTTGCGAACACGCTGAAGTCTGGTTGTTTCTGTGAAAACGAGGCCCGTGCAGTAATTTCGCTGAACACCTTTATTATACATTTTAGCTTTGTTGGTATTACTCATCTTAATTGAGATCCTCAAAGTGCGATATATATTTTTTTTAATTTTAAGTGCACACGCATTTCGCACTTACGTATGCGGTTTCAATTCCTCCCAATAACTTTCTTATAGCCGCGACTATATGAAACTTGCACGGCGCCGGATATTGAATAGCTCTAGCCACACAAGGCCTTAGCGTAATTTGGTAGCTTTTTGTGCATAATTTCACCTATATTCCTTACCTTTCTTTTTCTCGAGAAACTGGAGTTAAAAATAATACGGAACGCTATACAAAAGCGGGAGCTTCATTTTCGCCTATGCAAATTCGTGCCTACATCTGACGCTTGTAACAAGACATGAAATTGTCAAGGATTCCCCCCCATTCGAGAGAAGATGAGCGCACGAGGTTGCCGATTGTTTTCGTGCTTTTCATCTCTTACTCGTGACTAGACAAAAATATGGGCCGTGTAACCACGCTGGCAAACGAGCTCAAATAAATGGCACTGCTTTGAAAACCACTGAGCGACAACAGTCGTAAACAATTACTTTCACATTGGTAAATTGGTTTGTAGTTGTTAAATAACTCCTCCATGGAAACCTGGCTCCGTGCAATATGCCGTTTTTAGCCTAGCTAAAACGGATCTTTGCGACTAGGCATCGAATTAGCTATTTACAGATATTTCGAACACCCAAGAAACATTGTAGAATTTGACAAGCAACATAGTTCTCGAAAGGGGAAAGTCGGCTTGTTGTACAGTGCACAAAAGTAGCCTGAGCACCTCCTTCGTAGGCAGGAAGCATAGCTTCTTTTTTCTTTTTAAATTATAGCGCCACTGGAAATGCGCTGCTTTTTTCTAATAGGCATCTCCCGACCAGATGCTCGACTGCTTACAGGAGTTTTCACATCAAATTAAACCCATCCTAGGCGGCATACTATAGGCACGGCGGGTCTACCGCTTTTGCAGGTTGTCAGATTGTTGGAAAGAGAGAGCAAAGCCACGAAATGTACATGGGGGTTAGTAACTACGTGAGGAAGACTCTTTTTCTCGGTGTACATAAAACGCAGCTTGGCAGTTCTACATTCATTAGAATTGAGTGGGGTCACTTCGTCACAAAGATTGCTCACGGTACCGCTCGCAAGCAGCAGAATAAGCAAGTTCAGTAAAAAGAAAAAAAAAGCTTCATTTAACACGAATTCAGCATATAATGGATCAAATCATTGAGTTTTCTCTGCTCGTTTAATCCGACGGTTTGGCGAGATTTGCGCAGTATATATGCTCGGCGACGAAATCCGGGAGTGAAGCAAAAGACAGTTACAGACTCAGTATCGATACACGGAGGAAACAGAAGCGAACAGAGCAGTTCTCTGACTAACATTTGCGGCAGCCAACACATTCATCCATCCGCTCATACAGTTTCCACAAATGTCTCGGGATGATGTATTACATGACAGAGTGGGCAAACAAAATCAAACACAATAAACGAACGAATACGTTAAGGGTAAACAAGCGAGGGAGACGGATTTGACAGTCAGGTTGATGATAGCGGCAATTTCGGTGGGCAGGTCGTTCCACTGTCGAGCTGTACGTGAAAAGAATGAGAGCAGAAACGCAACAGTACGGGTTTCAGGAAGATACATCGTTAGGGTTATCGTTGCGGGTGATACGACGGTCTCTACGTATGTATGGGTCACCGGAATGCAAAGTGTGAAAAGCCCCGCCACGGTGGTCTAGAGGATATGGTATTCGGCTGCTGATCCGAAGATCGCGGGATCGAATCCCGGCCGCGCCAGCTTCCTTTCGGTGGAGGCGAAATGGTGAGGCCCGTGTACTGTGCGATGTCATTACACGTTAAAAAACTCCAGGTGGTCGAAATTTCCGGAGACCTCCACTACGGCGTCTCTCATAATCAGAGCTGGCTTTGGGACGTTAAACCCCGGAAATCAATTAATGTGTGAAAAAACATTAATAAATTTGAGACGGGCTATTTTACGACGTGAGGACGGAACGGGTAAGCCCGAATTAACTTTCCCGCTCTGGCCTCACGTCGTAAAATGCGCGTCGTGCACGTCTTTAACGCGCACTGACATCGAACCGACTAAAGGGCGTTAGTAAGTTCGTTGGGGTGATGGTAAAAAATAGCACTGGTGTACTCTAGCTTCGGCTTAAGCGGGGGCGGGGCGAGGGAAAAGTTACATCGTATCTGCCCTAGAGTACGATTAGCAGAATTTATTATGCTGTTGACGTGACATGTACAAGTTAGGTCACGTGAGATATGCACAGCAAGATGTTTAAATGAATCAGTGATTAGGATTGACATCCCATTGGCGGTATAAGTAGACGTAACGTGATTGCGACGACGGTGAATAGACAGCAAGACAGTTTTAGAGACACTGGATGACGTGAGTCAAGTGACCTTGTGGATGCGCGTGAGGTTAACTCTATAATGCGAAATGGTCGGATGTGCTAGTAATTGCACGGTGAATGATACAATCACCTGCAAATAATCGGATATGTTAAGAAATGTTTTAAGGCAGGTCATTAATGTAATGTATTAATGTAGAACGGGGCCAAGAACGGTACCTTGCGGTACGCCTGAAAGCACGGGTGTCAGGGATGGACAATGTCACTTGGCGTACACGAACTGAAAACGATTGGATTAAAAAAAAAAAACGAATCCAGCTAAGAACACATGGGTGGATGTTAAGACGAGATAGTTTTAATAATAGACGACGATGGGGGACCTTATCAAATGCCTCCTCAAAATCTAAAAAATATTGTGTCGATCGGTATGTTACTATCTAGGTTAGCATAACGAAAGGGAAGGGGTCAAGGGCTCGTTCTTTATTTGTTAGAAACAACTTAATGAGCAAACAGACAATGAAGCCTAGGAAAGCATAGGGGAAGTTACTTGTGGTATTGTAATTGTGGAGAAAGTAGAAAGGAATTAAAGTGGACGAAAAGACAAACCATGCCTTCGGTGGGACCCGAACCCACGACCTTCGGATGTCGCGTCCGATGCTCTACCAATTGAGCTACGAAGGCGGCCGTCCCCCCATCCACTTTATTGTGTATTTATGTACGTATTATCCTGGGAGTGTTACGCAGCGCCACTCATGGCCAAGGCGGCGTGCGTGGAACGCACGCCGCCTTGGCCATGAGTGGCGCTGCGTAACACTCCCAGGATAATACGTACATAAATACACAATAAAGTGGATGGGGGGACGGCCGCCTTCGTAGCTCAATTGGTAGAGCATCGGACGCGACATCCGAAGGTCGTGGGTTCGGGTCCCACCGAAGGCATGGTTTGTCTTTTCGTCCACTTTAATTCCTTTCTACTTTCTCCACAATTACAATACCACAAGTAACTTCCCCTATGCTTTCCTAGGCTTCATTGTCTGTTTGCTCATTATCTAGGTTAGCATGCAAGTCATGTACAAAGAGAGTACGCTGAGTGCCACAGGAATGATTTTTGCGGAAACCATGCCGACTTGGAAACGGTGACATCAACGTAGACCTAAAAAGTCTACGTTGATGAGACTGTGTCCTGCTCCTTTCTTTTGTCCCCATCTCAAGAAGCAGCACTGCTTCCTTAGCAGCCCCGCCACGGTGGTCTAGTGGCTATGGTACTCGGCTGCTGATCCGAGGGTCGCGGGATCGAATCCCGGCCGCGGCGGCTGCATTTCGATGGAGGCGAAATGTTGAGGCCCATGTGCTGTGCACGTTAAAGAACCCCAGGTGGTCGAAATTTCCGGAGCCCTCCACTACGGCGTCTCTCATAATCAATCGTGGTTTTGGGACGTAAAACCACAGAAATCAATCAATCATGATTCCTTAGCACTTTGCAGAACCAAAGTACTAAGTTACTTTTTTCTTTCCCAGTCCAATCAAACACCTCTGCTTCCCTCTGTAGCAGCGCGCAGTACACGAGCGCATACCTTTTTGCTCAATTTACCATCCCTCGGCCAGCGACGCTTCCGAAGTATTGCATGTCACTCGCCAAATCGTACACAGTTCTGAGCACAGCAGAAAATCTTCGAACACCGTTGCCCGCTGTTCGAACAAATTTGGTTCATCAGCAGGCTTATATGCGATATTCATAACTGACTCAGCAGCTCTACGTATACTGGTTAAGCATCATTCCCTGTTTGTCATCTTCAACTACATGTTTATCGTTTATCACTTCAAGCCTCACTCTTCCCCTAAACTTCTGATCGTACTTGGAAAGCTACGAGGAGGCATACGTATACAAGTATATAGGAAGTATGTCCTATAGGGTAAAGCAGTGTGTGTGTGTGCGTGTGTGTGTGTGTGCGTGCACTGTACAACAGTGCTCCTTTATTGCAACTGCATGAGGGTAAGGCGCCTATTGTCTTCGCTCGCAAGCTTTGCATCAAGACAGGCAAACGTTGCCACTGTCAAAGCTACAATGAAATGACGAAATAACAAAAACTTGATGAACTTTTTTTTAATTATCAGCTTGATGGCGTTAGCGATATGGTGGCGAGGGCGTAAGCGTCACAATTCACAGCATACTAACATTTTAGAAATCCATAGGATCGCACCCAATCAGAGACAAAGAAATACGGTCGCTATGTTACGCCAGGCCGGAACCTCCCTCGACGAAAATTGTGACAAAGATTTAATGAAAGCGCGTCGCACCAGAATCCGGTCACGAAAAACGGCCAGTCGTATGAAATACACACGTGGACCGCTTAGCCCTTGCGTGTCATGTGTGCTGCTTATCTGTTTCTGTCTGAAAAATAGGCGCAAAGCACTCTTTCGCTTGTCGTAAGAAGAAGCGACGCGATGGACGGCCCCTAGTTTTACCCCGTACAGCTTTTAAAAAGAGAGAGAGAGAAGAATAAGAAAAAGAAAAAAAACGAAAGAAAGAACATTGCGTCACCCCCTCCCCCTTTTCTTATCTGAGCACAGCGCGAAAGAAAGCACCCCGCATAACACGCGAAGGTGCGATCCGGTGTTGCAAGCGAGACGACCTGCTGGTTTCAGTGACAAGATCAGTTTGTCACGGGAGGTTCCGGTATGATGTAACAGGGCAGTCGCACTTCCTGCGCTCCCGGTTAATATCTCAAATTACACGCATGCAGCTTTAAAATATGAATGCCATAAGTTTTGACGCACTGCAGCTAAAAATTTAAAAGGCTACCCTAAAGTTATAATTAAAATGCCAATAAACAAATTATTTGCTAATTAGTCATTTAAATGCAACTTTTATCTCAGCAAAATATTTTCTCCTCGATGTGGATTTCGTGTGTGAAGACGGTAGGTACCTTGCTGTCACAGCATTTTTATAAAAATCTGGAGTGTATATAATAAAAAAAAAAGAAAGCGCTCCGTATAGTGCTCGGTGCGCCACGTGCGTTCACATTGAAGCAGATCATCCCTTAGGGACGTCTCTTCCGCTGAACAGGCAATTTGGTTGAAGCACTCTTCGCTGCAGAGGCATTCACAACACACACGAGAAGAGGTAATTCGGCCGGGAGACAAGATGTCCTTGGCTATACAGGTCATTTACGGTTGTAGAAGCGTTCCGTGCACTATGTACAAAATTTGCAGGCATCAACACTCTAGCACACTGCTCCATTCCAGGCAGCGCAGAACGGCAGAAGCTGCAATGATCGCTCTTCATTTTATCAATACCGTAAGAGCCTGAGCGAGCGACCCCTGTAAACGCGTGAGCTTTTGCAGTGACAATATAGGAAATGACAATAAATGTAGGAAAGGTCAGGTGAGGTGCGGGGAATGTAGAATAGGGGCGGAGCTAGTGATGC
This sequence comes from Hyalomma asiaticum, assembly GCA_013339685.2. Classification (NCBI taxonomy): domain Eukaryota; kingdom Metazoa; phylum Arthropoda; class Arachnida; order Ixodida; family Ixodidae; genus Hyalomma; species Hyalomma asiaticum. Next base: position 342,045,150 of record CM023481.1, on the reverse strand, counting down.
AGAACTATCGACAGTACTATTGATACTATCGATAGCTGAATCACTATCTAACTATCGATGGTAACACAAACTGTCGGCAGTACTATCGATAGTGCTATCCACTGTACGACTGTACAGCTGCATGAGAATCAGAATAAAATTTTATTGCTACAATTTGAAGCTGCTACACACACACACACACACAAACACACACACACACACACATATATATATATATATATATATATATATATATATATATATATATATAGAGAGAGAGAGAGAGAGAGAGAGAGAGAGGATGTTCCGGAGCCGGATAATGAATTGGGACCTCCTGTACATGATAAACTTGGAAAAGTTGAACATAGATACAGCAATTACAGGTAGGGAAGAGATTTTCATCTAACATTTTAAGAAAAGTAAATATGCAAATTTTGTTTGTTACATAGAACCATCACATAATTACACGCGATGCAAGTGGCCATAGCAGTGAGGGAATGTTTGCATATTCGACTATATTCAAAACTAAAGAGAAGCAAGTTGTTATGTGGGGTTCGACGTTCCAAAACCAGCTCTGATTATGAGACGCCGTAGTGGAGGGCTGCGTAAATTTCGACCACCTGGGGTTCTTTCACGTGCACCGACATCGCACAGCACACGGGCCTCAACATTTCGCCTCCATCGAAATGCAGCCGCCGCGGCCAGGATTTGATCCCGCGAACTTCGGATCAGCAGCCGAGTACCACGGCCACTAGACCACCGTGGCGGGGCTAAAGAGACGCAAGAAGCACGTAAAACTAAAAAAAGGGAAATTTTATGCTACATTTGACAAGGAACTTTCATAATTCGATCATAAATTATTTTAGTGTCATTGGTTTTAAAACAAATGGTAGTGAGTTCCACAAAAAAAAAATGTGGTTGATCCCCCTGTCATAGGAATCTGTATAACACGAAAGTAAAACCTGTATTCGCGAAGTTGGGGAATGCATAAGTGGCAGTCTGGCGAATCGAGGGGCGGGAGATGGCTCGGGTACTGTGAACATGTGAACACGTTAAATGTAGACATCAGCGGCACCTCGACACGGCACAGGAATTCTCGACAGTTGTACAGGAGAGAAAGTTTTCGAGCGACTCACATTGCTCCGGAAACACTGAATTGCACGCGCCAGAGCCCTGCGCAAGTCTGCCATAAACGATGATCGTTCGCAAATGGTGACGCCTTGAAAGAGAAACCGAACGGGTTGTCATCGAATCGTTTTGTTAAAACACAGCCCACTGCAACGGAAGGAAAATGATTTGCTTGTCTACGGCCATCTTTGCGATCCTGGAGCAGTGCGCGTCGCAACTCAACACACCTGGCCACGCAAGACAAATTTTGGAGCGGCCGCGCTCGTACTTTGCCCCTGGAACGCGCCGTCCCCGTCACGACGCCGCCACGGCCCTAATTTCCTCGGCGGTCGAGGCGCGAACACTACCGAAGCGCTGACTGCCGTCTACTGCTTGGCCGCGTCTACTGCTTGGCCGCGTACTACAGTTTCACTTTCTCGTTTCATTACCGGAAACCGTTGTGCGTTTATTCGTGATTTGTTATATTAAAAAATGCGTCTCTAGCACCTGAATACTTTTACGTCTATGCGATCATAACTTGGAATAAAACCTGAGCCCGAACGCAGTGACCTTGAATGCGAGTACTTACAAAGACGCTAGTAGAGGGGACGTTATAACGTGCGCCATATAGACCATAGTGACCGAGACGATAGCAAAGGAAGTGGCATAATCTCGAAAGGTTATCGTAAACGTCTTTTTTTTTTTTTAAGTTCAAGTGTCAGTGTTGTTCAAGACCATCGCGCGAACTACCTGGTTACCCACTCAAATAAACACTCGCGCATAAACGCAGGCCAGCCTCCAGAAGAATGTGACCGGGCTCTCCAAACCTTTCCCGTTTTGCGGTGCCAGCATGCTGACCGAGAGGCACCTCGTCACTGCGGCTCACTGCCTCAAAAAGTGAGTACTCGACTTTCGGCGCTCTCATCGCCTATCCATCGCGAATAGTGAGCACGAAGAGGTATAACACACAAAAAAATGCTACATTTCACACTGGTACATTCCCCATTTAGGGGTGTCAAAACCATGATATTATTATGAGGCACGCCCCGTAGTACGGGGCTCCACAGTAATTGTCACCATCTGGGGTTCTTTAACGTGCACCATCTAATATACAGCCGTCAACACGCTCGACAATGAACGCTCTGCAGCGAGGCCTGCACCACTTGGACTCCAGCGCCGCGAAATGGTGGGCGCCGTCACCGAAATATTTAATTAATTAACAAATAAATAAATGTTATTCCGGCAACAGCGCCGGCCTCAGTACAAGCAGTCCAGGCTACGCTGCGAAGCGTTCGTGTTAAGCGTGTTTACGGCTGTACACGGGTGTTTTCTTCATTTCGTCCCTATCTAAATGCGGCCGCCGTGGCCGGGATTCGAGCCCGTGATCTCGAACTTAGCAAGCCAACATCCTAGCCGCTATATGTAGCTACCACGGCGGGATCCGTTAGGGGAATAAAAGGCGCAGCGACATCTTGACTATATATGCGCGGTGTCCCTGCGTCTATGGCGCAGCACGTTCGTGTGGAGTGACGGATCCTGCTGACCTATTGTATCGGCAAAGATACTGCACGTGGTCTCGTTATAGCGGGCTAATTTCAGCCACGGAACGCTTCTTGCTTACAGAGTGCGCGTTGTCTCCGCTGCGACGGCAAAATGCACGCCCCCTTGCTGCGTTGTGCTGGTGCGATGATGCGGCTCAAGCTCAATGACAGATGCCGCTGTGACCGGCGCGAGTGCATCTTGGCAGCTCCGTAAATCCCCTTTTATGGCGCCGCATCTTGCATGCTCGTCAGGTGATCGACATCGAAAGCTCAGGGCTCGTGAGGAGCCATGCTGGGAATTGTAGGGGGGCGTATACTGGGCTCAGCGGAATGACCAGACGGCGTACCTGTGGTCGTGGAACCACCTTGGATACCCACGGAAGGAGAGCGCGCGTGCGGAACGCCGTGATGGTGGCTCCCTGCGTAGCAGGCATAGCATATGCAGGCGGTTTCCTCATTTCCAAACCAGGCGCGTTGTCCTCCAAGGTTTCCGTCCAGGTATGGCGGATCTCGTTGTTTGTGTGCGAGATTTCCGGTGAGCCGGGCGCTGCCTGCAGTTTCCACGAACGCGTGAGAAGTCACGCAGGACTGAATATAGCACCCGACATCAGGATGCACCTAGGTCGTTGGGCTTACCGAATTCTCGGGAGACATCGAACGTTCGGCCAAAGGTTGGATGACAGGGTGGCGCATGCGCGTCAAAAAGGTCGCTGGCGCAAGGAAGGTGACCTGCCTGGTCGTTATGGCGAGGCACAGGAAGGGATGCGCTTGTGGCCGGCCGTGAGCCGGAATGCGTCGAAATCGAGAGTAGAGTCACTGCGACGGGGGAAAACCGAGACCTTGCGGTCGACCTCCGGAAGCGGGCGGTACCTTTTTCTGTTGTAGGTCAGCACAGCAGCGCGCTGATCGTGGATGCTGAGCTGCACGGCAACGCAGTATAGAAAGGCGACGCAGCTCGGCTGGGATAACGTTGAGAAGGATGGAGTGATTGACGGCTCTACGGTGATGCCACCTTGCTACGAAATGGCATCACAGAATGGATGAATGTTTTTACTTCAACAGGGAAGCGAAGCTAAAGGCCTTTCGGCCTGACGCTGCTTCGTTATGAGGTGAAACAGGAGCTTTGGAGAAATAAGTATGATAAGAAAGCAAATTCAGCAAACAGTGCTAGTGCATGTATAATAGTCCAAATGTAAGGAGCAATAGATTGTAAATAAACATAAACACAAGAATACGTATCGGCAAAATCCACGTGCGGGTATACAGAAAGAACACTTCTCGCAACGCTTTCTGCATCATATACTATAACAAATGGAAAACATAAATGAAGAAGATTAAATCAGAAATGAAAGACCAGACTAACAGACAGAAAAGATCTGAGCACTAGCACGCTTTTTATGTATCACGTATGGTATATGCCTGATTTGCATATATCAGTAAAAAAAACGCATAAGCCAGTAGACTTAAGTAGCGGAATGAACACTCTAGCAATGGAATCCATAAAAGCTTAATAACTGTGTCGGCTACTATTAACAGAATAATACAATGACGGTTGCTGTTGGTGATTGTTGTTGGTCTGCTGCATTTCTTCTTCTTCTTCTTCTTATTATTATTATTATTATTATTATTATTATTATTATTATTATTATTATTATTATTATTATTATTATTCACGTCATAAATTCTGTTTCGGCGCATCATGACAAAAATACGTTTGGTTTGTCGCTAACAATGTCGGCATACGGTGTACTTTTCAGTTTCATACACAGCTTGTGTGTTCGCATGCCGACAATTGGAGTAAGCATTTACATGAACTCCATTTAGCTAGCACGTTGTCGGTGAAACTGTTCCCTCCTTTTTATTTATTACAAATTTAACCAGGATAGCGACATGAGCAGCATATTCATTCCACAAAGAAGCTGCCGCAGTGGTAACAAAGTTTACAGTGCTCAGCTGCTAGGCCGGAAAACTCAGGTTCCAGCCTCGACGCTGCGTTGGCATTTCGATCGAGGCGAAATGCCAGAGGCCCCTGCGTGGCGTATAGGCCCCTGCGCAGGAGAGAGCGAAACAATCAAGCGCCGCGTCTTAATAATAAAACGCGTGTGACTCCGCTATTTCGGCAATGTCTCGAAAAATTCTTGCGGCTACGTGTTCATTGCGGACACCGGCACAAAAGCAACACCACAACTAAATTTTGACCTCTGGGTGGTTTAGGGGCGCTTTAAAGGACCCCGGGTGGTCGAAGTTTCCAGGCCCTCCACTACAGCGTACCTCATACTAATTATATCGTGTTCTTTTTTTTTTTTTGGCACGCAAATCTTCAGCAATTATAGCAGCGTAATTCCACAAACAACACCCAGTCACGATACCTTTCATGCCAGCATTTTCAATGCACAAAATGGCTGCGAGCGCGACTTATACGAAGCCGACCAAGCACGATGACAGCGGTATATGTAGGGTGTCTAAACGAAAGTGCGCCCTATCCGTCCCCATTGAAATCGGTCGGCATACGATCAGACGCTGCGCGGAAAGTTCTGGAAAGAGACCGAGCACTGCTTGAACAAACGAAGTCCAAATATGCAGCGCTCTATATACTCCGGAATACGGGTCACGTTCCCTTGTCGCCAGCGCGAAAGGTTTCCCCCGTCTAAGAGCTGCTCACAGCAACTAGACTGAAAGGAGGGATGAGGTGGCGAATTTTAATGAGAGGAAGGACCGGTGACGGGATTGCGGATGTTCGGCACGAAGCCAATGAATCCTCAGGTGTTTATATTTCAGCCGTCCACGGCACGCGGCTATAAAGGAACCAAGAGAGGATCGCGTAGAACTCGTTGTTTGAAGCTTCTCCAGTCAACACATGTCAGGTGTGCCGCGTGTTCTTTTTGCTTTTTTTTTTAATGAGCCAACGCATATTTTTTTTTTATGAAAAACATTGTGACCGTAAGGCTCGCGTCGCATTTGCATACGAACTCTACGGCTAAGCGGAAATGCTTTGCCGCTGCTAAAATTACCGTTGAGAAAATAATGAATAAAAACGGGTTAACTTTCTTATAAGGAACTTGAGGGCCGTTAACTGTTTACATGGTAAAGTTGTGGGGCGTCACAATTTATAGCATACTCATGTTTTAGAAATACAAAAGCGCACAAAGAATGCCAAGATAGATCCAAAGGTTCCAGTTTGAAAAAAAAAAAAAGTTCCAGAATCGAGCTCAGCGTAATAAACTTTGTGCTACAAGAGGGCTCCGCAATGCGTGGAATGCTGGAATGGGATAACGAGGTAATGGGGTTAAATCTAATGTTTTCAACAGCACTGCTAATTTTTTACAACATTATTGAGTCAAACACTCAAAGCATCTATTGACGCAGCTTTTGTGTTGCTCGCATATGGAACACTAAAAAAAAAATCCCAGCGAATGAGACAGTTCTTTCTAAAAATAATCAATAATGACGTTTTGTAGCCCTGCGATATATTTCATATGCTACACTTTCCAAAGAGAATCCAAAAATATTTTAAATTTCTGGTGCATGTACTCAACAGGGAGCTCTGAACTGCGTATATCCATAGATCTTTATTTTTTTGTATTATTATAATCAGACACACTAAATAGAGCTGGATATTACATACGACCGGATATTACATACGAGCTGTGTCGTAACGTTACGCAACATCGTGCTGCATATGATATATTGTTGTGTCGAATGCTTTAATTGACGTTTAAGAAAAGTAGACAGCGATATCGATACACCGGAGTCAGTTCAAGAACGAGATCAATGAATTCGACGAAAGCAGTGTGTGCAGAGGAAAAATCGATTCACAGAGCGCTGCGTTGCTGAGCACAAGGGCGCGAGTACACTTTCTCGCCACAATTCCAATGGAGGCGAAATACAGAAGCGCCTGAGCAGGTAGATTTAGCTGCACTTTAATTAAAGAGTTGCTGTCGTCAACATAAACACGGAGTTCCCACTATGCATTACGTGCCTTATGATCACAAATTGGTTTTGACAGACGTAAAACCTCGTAATTCATTTACAAACTGATAGCTTAAGTAAGATTAACAATATAAGTAAATTTTATAGTTCTCCTTTGGAATACATAAATAATTTTGGTTGTAGATTGTAGAAAGAATGTTTCGTATAGCTTCGTGTTCGAATTATACAATTGCCCTGCGCAGCGCATACAATGCGAGCGACAAGTTTGAGAAATGAGGAGGAATTATCGGACAGAGGACCTGTATTCTAAGCTCTTGCTCCGCCAAAGTGGTCTAGTGGTTATGGCACCCGGCTGCAGATACGAAGGTCGCGGGATCGAATCCCGGCCGCGGCGGCTGCATTTCGTTGGAGGCGAAATGTTGAGGCCCATGTACTGTGCGATGTCAGTGCACGTTACACGGAAGCCCAGGTGGTCGAAATTTCCGGAGCCCTCAACTACGGCGTCTCTCATAATCACAGCTGGTTTTGGGACGTTAAACCCCACAAATCATATTCTAAGCTCTTGAAGTAGAACTTCATTCAGTGTGACGTGTGCACGCAGGATTGAACGAACCAAACGGGCCGCTGTTAAGTGAGCGGAACGATATGCGCGGCAAGCAGCAGTTATCAGAAAGCCCTACCGGACGCGCGCGGTGTCGACATTGTGTCGTTCACCGATGGTAACCACCTACGCAACTCTCAACCTCCTCTGTCGGATTATAGTGCGCCTGTCCCTATATACAGCTTCATGCTAAAGAAAAATGCTTAATACCTCCTGTATTAAGCAGGCCAACAAATCCCCTAAGTATATGTTGGTCTTTTTTTGACTTGGAACTGTTTCGTGCCCGGCCTTGTTGGTGACGTACAATCGTCATCATATAGGAATTTGTATAAAAAAGATTAGCTGCCCAGCCATTCTCAGCCACCTCCTGATGCAGGACCTCTTTCGGCATGCACTGCAACGGATTGACCATGTATGACAACTAATTTTCCTTGGTGGCAGCTTCATTTGTTATCACTTGCTTTATGCGGTGTATCGTATTGATACAGTTACGATCTGACAAGCTATAGCCTAGATGGCATGTTCCTGACAGTAATATATTTTGCGTCGATAGTTTATCAATGTATGAACATTACTATGTTTCCGGCATCAGTACTGAAGACCACGGTGTAAGAAATATGCTGAAGACGCATTCTTCTTCGGATATTCGATATTCAAAGCTGGATAGTAGTATTCGAAAAGTGAGATATTTACACACCCCTAGTTTATTTACGATGTTATTTACATAGCACGCGGAAAGAGCCGCCGTGGACGAGTGGTAGCGTATTGGCACCTCGGGGTGCTTGGTTGCCTTCGGCCATTACTGTCTTACGTCACTATATCGGTTAGGGCCCCAACATCGATGGGCTCAGTGAAGTTAATTCTCTATCTCTCTGTCTGTCCGCTTATATATGCATTTCTATCGCAAGACGCATAAAGACGCCATGTCCTTCTCTTGTTTAACCCACGCGGTATGCTATCAACTATTTTTCCAATGTATATTTTGGTGTGTCGTTGATTGACATATATGCGGTAACGTTAATACTCTATCACCTGCAGCGCATACCCGCATACTCCAGGCAATGCATCGCCGGTATGAGCCACATGCGGTCGTAAGATCAATCAGTCATATTTGTGATGCGTTCACACACACACACACACACACACACACACACACACACACACACACACACACACACACACACACACACACACACACGCACACACGCGCGCGCGCGCGATCTTTCTTTTGATGTCATCTTTTCCGTTCCATGCAGTAAAACAGCGTCCATGCTGTCGGCGAACGTGGGCGACTACAACTTGTCATCGAGCGAAGACGCCCACAATATAGTGCGCAACGTGCTAAGCTTCATACAGCACGAGGAATACATCATATCCACGTACGACAACGACATAGCCGTGATCACGCTCGTGGAACCAATCCCGTGGGAGTCCCTCACAACGGTAGTCCTTCCTCCCGTCAACTCGGACCTGGCGCAGGACACCACGGTCTGCGTCATGGGCTGGGGAAGACTCCAGTACGGTACGTCGCGCAGCGGATATCCATCACCCTTTTGCTGAGATCTCGCATTTTGAGCGTACATTACGTCACTGTGATTTAACTGCGCTGCTGAGGCGAGACGGCGATGTAATCGTAACCAGGAGGTCCTTGTGCGAACGGTTTTGAAAAGCAAGCTTAAAATTATAGATCTAATGCACCGAAATCTACGGGGCCCTCAGGACCCGCTCCAAGGAGCCTGTATGCACCGGTGCAGATCGACGATGTGGTGAACAATAGGTAGAACTGACACTACGCATCGCTCAAGGGGCTTTAGCGTCGCTAAAGGAATCGCACACGGTCAGTGCCACTTATTTGCTCGTTATATCGTCAATCTGCACCGGCGCAGACAGGCTTCTTGGAGCGGCTCATGAGGGCCCCGTAGATTTCGCTTAGGTAGAAGCTATTACCTATCACATACACATACAGTGACTCTAGCGATGCCTAATGTCTTTGTATATGCAGGGAGGAGCACAAACATCGATACTATAGAGATTCCTAGAGAACGGGCGTATAGTATAAACAACGCATAACTTTAGCCATAGCGTTCCTCACAACGCCTGACAATGCTGGCGTGGAACTTTTGATCGGTTTGCTTTTGCTGCTCAGTCGAGACTACAGTACCCACGGGCCTGAAAGCGTAGTACCCGACATAAGATGCCAGCTCAACTCCTCCTCACCTTTTTCCTCTTTAGCTTTTCTTTTTTTTTAAAGTGCATTCTTTTCACTAGATGTACTGCATACAATGAGCCATCTGATTTGCAGAAAACAAGCAGACAGTTTGCAAACTTTCTGCTTGTGCTTGCGAGTATCCTCTGAACCGGCTATCCTGTTTAACCGGAAGTGAATCCAGTCTCTAAAACCGGTTATCCGGTTACTCGGTTTTCACGTAAAGAATGTCTAGGAAATCCGGTTTAAACACCCGGTTAGCCAGATATTCAATTTCGCGGCTTGAATGTTTGACGACCTCTAATACTTTATTCAAAAAGGACGCAATCACGTAGCCAGGTGAGCTTACATTTACTGTGTTCGCACAATGTCAGTTGGGACGAAAATAATAGACATTGGATTACCACTATAGGTAGTTCCCCAAACCATTCATGAAGCTGTAATCGGTGACTGCATTCTCCTACTGTTGCAAGTCACATTGCACCATACAGCACAAGTATGCTGCCGCCTGAATCTGCGAGTGCGATTTTGTGAAGTATAGATCTATTCAGAAAGGGAAATTGAGACTCGGGGAACGTAAGGACATTAACCGAGGTGCAACCGAGGTGCTTTGGACGAGCGCTTTCAAAGATGACTAGGAATGAGTCCAACAGTGAGAGAAAGCGATAATCTCCGTGCCAGTACAGAAATATAATACCCGGTTACTCGAATAGCAGAACATTGGGATAATGTCCAAACAAACAACCGATTAGCCGGTCACTCTGGTTATCCGGTTTTCCTATTCGAATAACTGGTGAATCGAATATAACAGTTCTACCGCAAAACAGGTGTGATGTTGCTACACTACTTTCTATCTGCTTCCTGTAAACTCCCCGATACCAAGCGAAATTAATTTCCCTGCAGAAATTGTACAGAACACTCACACTAATCAGTAAAACAAAATGCAGCGATTAGAGTATATTGCTTGTCTTTTAGTTACCAGTGATCCCCCCCCCTCCCCGCCTCTCCCTGCCTTTTCATCATTTTCATAAACGATCGAGCGTTAAGAAAAAGGAAAAAAGAATGGGAGTAAAATAATATGCAGCCGAAGCGCAAATTTTGAACTGTCTATGGGGAGAACTGAACGACGGCGTCAAATATGCGCATAGAACATGGCGACGAAATCATTAAAACTGGGAAATAATGTACACCCGAGGAATGCCAAATTTCCGTATTTAAAAAAGTCGTCCAATATCCTGCAAACACGCGAAACACAACCAAGTAGCGGTAAAGCCGTTACATATACGATTCTATATAGTGCCTCAAAAAGGCCCAGTGAGCATGCTGAATCGTTTCACGAATTGTGACTTATCTGCTCGTGCGAGCGACATCTGTCTCTCCGCAAAGAAGGCAATATACGAATCGACATGCAACTGTAATCAACTCAGGGCACCAGTTGCCTAGTGTAGCAAAATTGGCATCCGCCGACTATGGACCGAATTTTCTCATAAGCATATCGCAGAAAGTAGAGTGCCCACGAAAAAAAAAGAAAACGCGACACATAAGCATCGGATTACACCAATTAAAGAGCGCACATGCTCTTTATAACTATATATGCCATATCTCCGCGAATCTGGCCACCATGCAAAAGTGATCTTTTTTTTTGTTTTTCTTGTGCGTGTATAGAGCCAATATTACGCGGATGGGACTCTAACTGAGGAGGGTACTAAACTTTCGCGTTTCAGTCGGTGGCCTGTACGCAGAAGGCAACTGTGCAAAGTAGGCAGAATGTGTGCCCGCTCATGTCTCAGGGGGTCCGCGGGGTCAACTCTGCAGGAGAGTCACAGAAATCCCACAAACTCGCTATCAAGGAGGTGAAGCGTACAAGAATGTCACCAACAGAGTGAGAGAAGGCCTATGATAAGTATGCACAGTTGTGCTACAGCACCGAGCTCCTTCCATCCCGTACCGGTCCAGCATGGCTGTACCAGCGTCACACTGGGTCCGTAACTGACACTACTGGCATCCAGTGACGCTGGCTTGTGGAACAGGATGGCCGTCAATGTTCCTGTGTAGCTCCGCACTAAATGTGTGGGCTACACAGTTTGCTCCCTTTCTCGATTTTTTGTGCAACCCCTGAGAGATTGAGTTTGCAAAGTATGGTATGAAAAACCTGCCGACAGTTCTACTCCGCGTTTCTTTCGTGACAATGATATTTGCTGCCCCGAGTTGCTCAGCACGCGCAGGTCGCTGTCGAGGCAGCTTTTAAAAAGCTTCGGCGCGTCCTTTGCAGAGGGTGCCAAGCCGACCACCCTGCAGAAGCTGTGCATGCCCTCAGTCAACAGGACCGAGTGCCAGCGGCCACTAACGCACAGAGTGAACAAGAACATGATCTGCGCCGGCGGCCGCGAGGGCCAGGACGCATGCGTGGTGAGTGCCCTGCGATGACGGCTGAAGGCTCATCGGCGTTCTCCAAACAAATTCCGCTTCTCTTTCAAAGCACGGGGCAGTAAGACCCGCCGCGTTTTAAATCACAAGCGTTGGCTAAAGGCTTCTCTCATGAGCTCCTGTCAAATATATCAAAATGAAGAAATCCACGAGGTCGCAGGATCAGTAAGGCAACCACATTTAGATAAGAAATAAATAAATACAAAAGCCCTCGTATACGGCCCGCATAGAGGTAACGATTGAGCACACTTTTTTAATCAGCAATGCTATCAAATCCAGCTTCGTATTATAATACACGACGCTCGAACGCCTTGCTGTCCCGACGTCGCGATAATGTCGATGACGTCATAAACAGCCCGTAAAAAAGTAGTCGCAATTACTTCGTGATGCTAAATATTAGTCACTGCTTATGTTGTAACTGCAAAGTTGATTGAATTGTGCGATTTTACGTCCCGAAACCAGGTATGATTATGAGAGACGTCGTAGTGGAGGTCTCCGGTAATTTTGACCATCTGGGGTTCTTTAACGTGCACTGACATCGCACAGTACACGGGCCTCAACATTTCGCCTCCATCGAAATGCAGCCGCCGTGGCCGCGATTCGATCCCGCGACCTTCAGATCAGCAGCCGAGCGCCATAAACACAGTAGATCACCGTGACGGGGCAGTAACTGCGAAGTTACTAACATTACTATGATGACACAACTTAAATTTACTATACCTACAGGTAAGTAGTAACACAAAGTAACTTCACTACCACGACAGTTATTACCTTACTTTGCATCGATTCGGTTTACATATGACGTTTGCATTGCCGTATCAAGTCGACGCTATTACAAAAGCATATCCATTATTCAAATATGAAATAAAGCTTTCATTTTCTGAAATTTCTAGCCGAAATCGCTGCACACAAATGTCAGTGCGAAGTCACGGAGTTCAACAAAAGATTTTGATACTTGGTTTATATCTTTAGCCTCATCAGAGTACATACACTGCACTAAATTTTTTTTTCAAGAAAATGAACTATGTAAGCTCCAGCAGACACCGTCAAGCTCTATGACTTCACAGAGTGTTGTTGCAGGAACTTCAAGGCGTCGCCACCTCTATTACTCGCTTCCTCGTGAATAGAAGACCGCACTACAGTTACTTTCATTCCAAAAGCCGGCAAATCCATAAACACAGACAATCTCCGCCCCATATCCCTCACGTCTTGTGCGGGAAAGCTGGTGGAGATCATCGTGCGGGACAGGCTGTCCGAGTTTCTGGAAAACCAAAATTCATTCCCAGGCACCATGTTAGGTTTCCTCCCGCACCGGTCCGCGCAGGATGTTCTGCTTCAACTCGACTGAGAAATTCTCAACCCTGTCGAATACCCCCTCAACGGCAGGGCAATACTCGCCCAAGACTTGATGGGGGCTTTCGACAACGTCACACACGAAATTATCCTGCAACATCTCTCCCCGATCTATTGTGGACATAACACCTTTCAATAGGTCAAACAATTTCTCTCAGACCGGCAATCGTCCGAATACAAGACGAAGAACACTGTCCTTTTCATCTGGGAACGAGAGGAACCCCAAAGGGCGCGGTCCTCTCGCCATTGCTTTTCAATTTGGCCATGATGAAACTTCCTGCTTAGCTGGCGAAGGTCGAAGGGGTCCAGCATGCGCTGTGCGCCAACGACATGTGGGCCAAATACGAGTCGGTCGGAGACGTTGAGACCAACCAGCAACAGCGGTGGAGATCGTGGATGCCCCACCGCTGCGGCCTTCAATATGTTCCCCGTCCAAATCTGAATTTGTGCACATTTGGCCGTCACCTAAGAGCACCACCAAAATGAAGCTATCCTTGGGCAGCGGCCCGATACCCGAACATGATGATGCTCGCGTGCTCGGTCTCTTTATCCACGCACACAAATGAGTTGACACATTAGCCACACTGAGTAAAGTGGGGGACCAGCTGGGCCGGATCGTCCGCCGGGTCTCCAAGAAACGCGGAGGGTTACGGTGCAAAGACGCCTTGCGGCTAGCACATCTTTGCATTCGTAACCAGTAGACTCCTGTACTCAGATCCTTTACCTCCACTTGCGCAAATCTGACGAGAACGCCGTCGAGGTGATTCTCCCGAAGATGCACAAGCGTGCCCTCGACCTCACGATCAACACGTCCAACCAGCGTCTCATGGGCCTGGAGATGGTAAACACTTGCGCGGAGCTCCGAGAGGGATACTTGACAATCAATATACAAGACTTTCAAATATGACGTCGGGACGCCGCCTATTAGCCCGACTACGCATCCACCATCCAACATTCACGGAACTGCGCGTACGCGTCCCTGAAGTCTGGAGATACGCCCTGCACGTGCGCGCTCTTCCGGCCAACATGACACGTGACGACCACAGTGGCAGGCGCCTTGCGCGGGCAAAGGAATTGGCCCGCCACTATGGGAACAAACACGGAGTCTTCTATGTGGACGCCTCCGGCCCTCACCATGCGGGGTGGTACGTCCACCAAAACGTCGCGGTGAAGGGCTAACATCCAGAGCTTAGAACATAACACATGCGGAGGAAGTCGCCATCGCGTTAGCCGCCGCAGACAAGGACTCGCGCGTCATATTCACAGACTCGAGAGGGACCTGCAGAAATATTCAACAGGGGTACATTCCTTTCTTGGCGTACTGCATCCTTAAAAATAGCAACTGTATACCTCGGGGCCACCGCGACTTGGACGATTGTATGGGCTCCTGGTCATATGGGCCTCGAAGGCAACGAAACGGCAGACGCCGCTGCCCGCGCGTTCACTGTCCGGGTAACGCCTTCAGACCTTTCCGAAATGGATCCCGAACCCAATCCGGCCTTCACTTTTCGAGAAACTACTCAACTGTATCAATTCGGCCATGCAATTTATCTTAAGCTCTGTAAGGGCCTCACAAAGGCCGAGGAACGCACACTCCTCCGTCTCTACACCAAAACACTGTGGCCGGCAGTTTTAAACCACTTCGATTTATACATAGCTTGCACAGGACGTCACGACTGCCCCGCTGTCGGCGCGACGGGCATGCTGGAGGACCATGGGGACCACTTCTTGGTTCGTTCTCTGCAGCGCCGTTGATACATTTGTTGATTCGACCGTGTTTTGGTTCGTTTTCTCTAACTTTCTAGGCGCAATGTCGCCGCCGTCCCTTGCGGAAACCTTATCAGCCTGAGTTAATCGTATCAGCACGATGTTTATGTGAGCAAATGCGCGAACGTGCGACGATATCGATCCCTACACGAAGCTGCCGGACACCGACGGGCACCAACACTGTGTACTTGAGGTGACGCGCGGGAACATCAACTACTTAGTTTTTCTCCGTACGGCTTTCATCTTTATCTTCCGGCAACGACTGGCCTTGCACTGCGTAGACGCACGCAGCGCCGATCGACTCCGCGACTGCCGCTGCACCAGCCTCGCCTTTCAGTGCGCTGTTCATGATCTGCGCTGCATCAGTGTAGAGACGTATATCGATATTTGTGTCGTCCAAGATCTTACATAGAATGCCTACAAATGCAATTTGTGCTGTTCTTTTCACCGTGTCCCTAAATATCAGTCATAAAAAAAATTCCTGACGAATGCCATACTTCCTAATGCGAGATGTGAGCGCAGCCGTGCGCGCTGCGATATGCTGAGCAAAAGTATGAGCATAGTCCCTCAAGGTATTGAGGGACTATGGTATTAGATATCTGCGATCTCTACCAGCAAATACTATGGCTTGCTGCGCCGACGAAGCACTTCCACCGAGTACGTCACCCACTGTTAACAGAAGCTTTATCGCGCTTTGAAGTACGATGAGCTTCCGTTTCGGAGGCGCGAACAGCTCGTTTCCCCTGACTCGTCGAAGATTGTTTTTAGAATACTTCTACGGTAGCCCAGCCGGCCCAACACCGCCGGCCTCGGCAAAAGTGCGTCGCGCGTGGCTTGAGGCGCGCGAGCCAGGACATCTTTCGCTACGCTCGTTCGCGATCGGTTACGGCGGGAGCCGATGGACGATGCTCAAGACAGGAACAGGCGCATAACTCTGCTCGTAAAACATTTCTAGGCCCTCGTGCACACTAGATGTATCAGCGTGTTCGGTGTCGCGATCAGCGCGCTTGATACGTGTCAGCCACAAACTGTGCTGCCTCGGGCTTTTAGCTTCTTCGTGCGGCCGCATTGACTGTGTACGCCTTTGGGCAAGTGAAAAAGGTTTGTGTTCTTTCACACTCGTCTCTTCATTGCTTTCCTGCGATTCGGGAACTCAAGTACCGCGGATAACGAGAGCGAGCACAGAAACGCGTCCACACTTTCACTGCCGCGGCTGGCCCTCCACGATGGCGAAACGGTATCCCGCAGCTCCTGGTCGTGACGTAGGTGCAAGGCATGTATACAGGAAAATGCTCACACTGTGCGGAGAAGTCCTCGGGCATCTTCCACATGGTGTGGGCATGCCAGTTAACCCGAACCTTGCCCCAAAACCAAACCCAACCCCGGAGGTCTAGGAGGCAGCCCTGATCGGGTACCTGGCGAGCCACAAGGCCCCGGTCGACCGAACCCGGGGCGCGGCAGTCGCCATTACACGAGCCCACCTAGTGTTTGTGAGGGGTGCCCTCTCCGGGCCACCTCAAGCTTCCTCCCTGTATATATACCTCCATACAGTTTTTCAAGTAAGGCGACTAATTTCTAAGGTGCCTGTTTCTCTCGCTCTGTTACTTCAACATGATACTTACCAGTCGGTGTCTAATCATGCAATGGCAACGGGGAAAACGCCATGAAACATTTTCTACCAGAATTTTTTGCCGATGCAGTCTTACATGCTGAAAATGTTGCAAACTGTGAATGACAGCAGTCGGGTATCTGACGCGACGGAGCGCATGCGCGCGCCTGAAAGACGCTTGCGCATGAGCCGCGGGTAAACGGAGCACTGGGCGATATAACGGTTCCAAAAGTGAACCGGTTCATTTCGTCTCGCGCGATGGGTCAGAATCAATCTTTTGCTGATGCGAGCGCGACTCAGTCCAATCAAGCGAGGGCAAGCGGACCGGTACACTTTTGGAACCGTTATAAAATATCGCCCCTACCAGTACTACGGTTGCCGTGAAGGCAGTGCCGCTTCGATGTTCTAGGTACGTCATTCTACCGCTTCTCAGCGTCAACTCTTTTTGCTGCGCAGTAAGAAAAAAAAAACGAAGAAGAAGGGACGGCGACGTGCTTACAAATACCAACTGTAAGACCGAGTTATGGTCATCTGAACAGTAGCAGGTGACGTACCGCAATTTAAAGATTCCAAAACTCGGTACCAAGGCTTCACCACCAGGCGACGCTACGGGCGGTCGCCGCGACTTTCAAACTCAGTTTCGAAATACAAATCCCGCTCAAATCGCGACACGGTGCTTGATTACATCACTATGATTCAGGGCCTTTACAAATGCACAGAGGTCCGTTCACACGTTCTGTCCGGTTGTCGGTTCCTTTCATCGCACATACGATCGCAACTTACGAATCGGCTATGTCGAGGTTTTAGCGTCACGTACACGACTTCACGCGCGCGCTGCGCCCAGGG
The DNA here is from genome assembly GCA_013339685.2 of Hyalomma asiaticum. Taxonomy (NCBI): domain Eukaryota; kingdom Metazoa; phylum Arthropoda; class Arachnida; order Ixodida; family Ixodidae; genus Hyalomma; species Hyalomma asiaticum. The sequence continues at coordinate 342,027,784 of CM023481.1, read as the reverse complement.
TCCCTACATATTTTTTATGAGTATCCATACAGAGTGCGACCTGAAAATGCCTCGCACTGAAGCGCATAAAAGAAAAGCAAGGGTTTCCCGACACACTTGCACAAATTTGCTCCTGACTATTCGTTTGTTTCACAAATCAGTGCGTTGAAACTCGCGTAAAATCCTGTTTGCAGGGTGACTCCGGGGGACCCCTCATGGTGCAAGTGGGAAATTACGAGGCCATCTGCGGGATCGTATCGTTCGGCAAGAAATGCGCCCTCAAGGATGTGTACGGTGTATATACGCGGGTCGGCCTCTTTGTTCCCTGGCTGTACGCGAAGACTTTGGACGCCAAGTGCAAGCCGTCCGTCAGCGACGAAGCAAACTACCCCGACCTGCCCGACGTTACCACCAAGCCCGCTCTGCCAGAGCCGGTCTCTGACAACCACATATAGGCCGCGTCCGACATACTGGGTGTAAGCGATGCGCAGGACGTCTCCTTGAAAAGTGTGTTCACGGTACGTGTCCCGAGCTCAGATGTGTGGTAGTTTTTCTCTTGCACAACGTTCGACGCGCTTGGTTTTTCTCAAGCAAAGGGCATTAATTCAGCTTTGTCGGTTAGGTAACCTGAACATTCGTCACACTACTGCACAACTATAGCTTGTTGCGAAGAAACCGGTGTAGTGGGCGTCACCGAGAGATGCGGTACAGTAAACATAAAGCTCTGCTCTAAAGAATGAAGCAGGCGAAGTTTGAGCTCACAAGGCACGACCCGAGACACACTTTTCAAGAGGAACACGCTAGCTTTCGCAAAACCCATGTAGAGGTGAGGTGCTATGGGGAGTGCACTCACATCTACGATTTAAAACGTGTAGTTCCGTCCGCGAGTGGTGCGGATATACTGTGTCGAATGGTGGATGTGCGGCGAAAGCCGACCGGCTCGAAAACGCTACCGTTCCTCGGCTAGTGCAAACGCCAGCTAGAGTGAGCCACGAGGTATATTGTGATGATGTGCGTGCATATGCCAACATTTCTTTCTTTCTCTCTCTCTCTCTTTTTACGGATACTACCGTTTCTTTCTTTTCTTTTTGTTACATCTGCACACGCCAAGCGTCGACAAAGCCTATGACAAGAGCCTATTCGCATGTCTCGAGCAAAGAGGCAGGTGCCAATACAGCCCACCAAAACGAATGCCGAATTGCAGGAATTAACGAAATATTTCCAACTGTGACAATGCATTTGTTGGTGCAGCTGGAACATTATGAAGCTGCGTGCTGAGAATGCAGTAGACGCTCTGCACTATTTGGTTTTCCTGGAAAAGCCTTCACAACGAATGGTAGGAGAAAGCAGTTGAGTGGTCGGCTTCACTATGTACAGCAAGACTGCCGTTGCCAGAAAGTCAGACGGGCTTTGTCTTCGTGTTCAGTTGAAAGCACGTGCGGCACATCCACCTACCCGGAATGTCTCCCGCGCCTTTAAAAAGTTTCAGCAAAGCGTCCACCACATTACGGAAAGGCGAAACCGATGTCGCTCAAAATGAACGCGTACGTGCCAAAGATAACGGTGATAAGGTATAGCGGAAACTTTTTTCCGATACACCACATCACACATCTAGTCAACTAAATAGCTCCGGCTGTACTCCACAGCGACCGGTACGGGACAGTCGTTGAGAAATGGTGCACGAGTGACACCCGAATGCTCCAAGCAAGATACCTATTTACTCCACATTAAAAATGTTCGCGTTTTCTTTCTTGTTACACCTTGCAATTGCATGACTGACTGTTTGATCCATCCTCGCCACTGTGTTGATGGACAAATGCATAGGTAAAATCCAACCCTTGCATTTACAGTTCATTCTACAGGCAAATAAAAAAAAATGAAAGTTTATAAAATATATTTTTTCTAAATGTGCATCTCGACTGAACTACGAACTTAGCAGAACCTTAAAATTATTTTTTAATAAAATTTCAGTGCGTGACAACTACATGGATAGTTCAGAAGCGTGGCAAGTGCGAAAACGACATTAACAAGATTTTTTCGAACAGGCTGCGGCTTAATCAGCAACGAATTTCGAACTTGCACACGACCATATCGGTTTTCTACTCAATTAAATTCGATCGAGCGCTTACACTGACCGATTTTCCGTGCGCGACCTACCTCCGTGCTCTGGATATGTCGGCTGCCTCTCTTCCGTGCACCTGCAGTAAAATCGGGCTGTTCCTGGCACACCCAGGATCGGCGGAAGCGCGAATGAGTGCGCCAGCATGCACCCGGCACCGTGTGTTTACAGGGGCATTGAGAAAATAGGCCAATATAGGCGCACGCACACGCCGTGCCTTTAAATGTTGCTTTAGGATCTGCGCTATAGCATAGCGTAAAACGAGTACCTGCTAGTGTTATAAAGACAATATTGAGCAACAAACAGTTTAGATATCGGTAAGTTTAACCCAGCCAGCGCCACACAGGAGTGAAGCTTCACATGAGAGCTGTAATGCTGTAACGCCGCTCAGCGTAATGCTCTTTAGAAACAAGGGTGCTGCTATCTAGAAGACTTCTACCGACCGACTTAGTTACCCCATATCGCCGGCCTAACGCACTGGCATCGCGTCTATAGACACTTTTCATAATTCGCAAGTGCGCTTCTCTGCACTGCACATTTGCCCTACTAATGGTGACAGCTGTCTTTATTTAAATGCTGTCAAAATTCAAGTTGCACATGTTGCGGCCCGTTTTTCGGGAATGTTTGCATCAGAAGGGCTGCGTCGACGTTTTACATGCCCTCGCAAGCAAATTGGGCTTGCACACGCTGTTTGCCGGAATGTCAATGCCGCCATTAGTAGGGCAAGCTGCATTTCAGGGAAGCTAGCTTTACAGTTTATGAAAAGGGTCTATAGAGCCGCCAACCATGACTTTCGAGATATCCAGGTGGTATACGTAACATGGCAAACCGCGCTGCCCTGCAATAACATGCACCCATCGAAAACCAGGCATTACGATTATGAAGGCACATTAATTTCTTGTCACGCCACTTCATAGGCGACCGTGGGCACGTCAGCTTCAAAGGGTTAATCTTCCGAGGTCGATGCCCCCACGGCAAATCTTGACCGCAGTAAGTCAGCCATATGCGCAATGACCGTCTTACCGGGGCTCACCGCGGAGCAGCGCTGATGCATGAATTCGAGCGCCACACCACGCTTCCGGTATATGCGATCTCGCCAACTGCGTGCAGTGTAGCGAAGCCTAGCGCTCGTGTCATCCAACCACAATAACGATAGCCAGCACGTTCTGAGAGGAGTGATTTGTCCATTGTGCGCCACTGATCCTCCGTGAAGCTTCTGTTCAGTTTAGAGGACAGTGGAGGGGAACATTTCCAGGCATCTGTTCCGTATGACAGCCACACGCAACCCGTAGCTTCCTCGATTTACAATGGAGGCCAGATGGTGCAACTGACCCTTGGGAAGCCCGTGTGGCACCCGATGGCTACGTGATAGAAATTCACAATGTTCCACACGAACCATAATCAAAAGAAGAGGCGTGCAGGACACGGACACAAGAAGAGCAGTGAACACCACGAACGCCGACTAACAACTGAAGCACAGCACAGAGGCGAAAAAGAAAGAAGACACACAGCTTATCTGCGCATGCTCGGAATGGTAGCGCCACCTGTCATACTGTTACACGTGCCGTTCTACAGCTGTGTGTCTTCTTTCTTTTTCGCCTCTGTGCTGTGCTTCAGTTGTTAGTCGGCGTTCGTGGTGTTCACTGCTCTTCTTGCGTCCGTGTCCTGCACGCCTCTTCTTTTGATTATGGAATGTTACCAACTCGCTCAACTTTCTGTCCTTTTGATCCACACGAACCATTGGCCAGCTCTATGAACGCGCGACTGCTGTAATGCAAACGATGCTCGCAGTACACTTCAGGACGTGCATCGTTAGTCTGTGCCAAACGGAGCACGCCCCAAATGGCGCATGACATTGAGTACTTTTGCGTCATTCGTTCCTTCTTGTGTCTGTTTGAATATTGTGCACGAGGGCTACCATTAGAAACGTTGCTGTCGCTCTGAATCATGGTGTCGAACCGAACCTGAACCCGAACCGAAAACCGTACCCGAACCGGAATTTTCGCCGGAACTGAACCCGAGCCCAAACCGATATTCTCGGCGCGTGCTTGAACCCGAACCGAACCTGAACCGAAAAAAAACATCAGTTTTCGGTTCGGAACAAATCGGTTCATTCTTCGAATCTCAAACATAAGCAGCGCAAACAAAAAGACACGGACGCAGACAGACTGGACAGAACGGGCGCCGTAGAAGAATGCAATGAAAAATTAAAAGGATGCAAGACCAACTAGCCCCGCAGCGTGTTCTGCAAAGCGGTTCAAATAGCTACGATTCAAATAGCAGTTCAAATAGCAGCGCCTCGTCGCTGCGAATGATTCTATAGCCTCTCTCCCGTTGGCCTTTATCGGTTTATTTGACTCATTTTCTTCTTGCCATTGTCCCTTCTTTTTTCGCTATGGTGGTCTAGTGATGCTCGAGTGCGGACCCGAAAGAGGCGAGTGCAACCCAGCCGCGCGGTTGCATTTCGCCTATGTCGAAATGCCAAGGTGGTGCCAAAGCTGGTGCCAGATAACCCCCGTTGGCCCAAACATCCGGAGCCACCAATACGGCATGCTTCCCATTTCCACTCTTCCATTCCCTTTTCCCCACGACTATGGGCCGCGGCGACTACAAGGCCTACAGATACCGGCATTCTTTCCCGAAGCGAATAACAACCATTTATCATTTCTCTTCGCAACCTGTGAAAATTCTCGCAATGGGGCGCGCTGGAGTGAAGCACAAAAACGTACATTGTTTTCACCGCAACTTGAAACTTCTGCATAGCTAAAAAACCCATTCTCTAATGAACTTGCGAAAATATACTTAGTGCAAACTGCGGTCTTTACATCGGCAAGCGCTGGACGTATATGTACTAACAACAAGGCCAACCCACAGTCTAAGATGTTCGTTTTGCTGTGTAACTTCGCGATATTTGAGCGCAGCTTTAAGAAACTTGTCATCAAGCAAGTCCCCTTTTTATGCAACCGATCAATTCTGTTTAAGTTTGGACAAAGCTAATTATTCTGTCGCTATTCTCGTCATGCTTGCATTCACTCGTAACTGCGAGTTTTCTCAACGAGATGCGCTCCGCAGTAGGCGTAGCTACGACGAATAACTGCCCCTTTTTTACCACTAATTTCAACGTGAATCTCCGGATCAATCCCGTAGCGGTGAACATGTATCTAATTATGTAGGGCGTGTTTCGTGGGCAGCAGACTATACGAAACGTTACATTTGGTTTCGTTTACCTAGATATCGAGCGAATATTTTTCTCTATAATACTGTTATGTGACGCGGCTCGAAAATTTAGCCCTTGAACATTCACGTAAATTTCCACGGTTTTGTTCGATTCCTTCATAACTAGCAAAAGAAATAAAGACGTCCAAGATAAAGCTCAAGGATGGACGTTTCGGAGGTCTTGAGGCTTGTCTTATGACGCAGTGCTCGTAAGATCACCGTGGTTCTCAGTACGCGTTTTTGTTTTACCTACTTTCACTAAGTTTCTCTGAGCTATGTGAAAACAAGCTGTTTCCGAAGTGCTTGCGGGCCTTCCCGTTTCAAAGAAACTTGTGTTTATACCATGTGTGCGGTGCCGCATATACTCGTAGGATCTGAAACGAGGACGGAATTAAATGGATAATTACAAAATGCAAGTTCTGTAGGGTCAGGTCCTAAAACCTTAAAGTACGTGAGTGGTCCTAGCCACTGTCTGGCTGCCTTAAATTTCTTGTGACATTATAAAGTATTGCCCTGAATTTTCTATAATGAACAACTTCAGTGCAACATGTTTTCTTTCTTTGCGTGTGTGAAATCGTCCTGATGAACTTCTGAATGCCGCGCCACTTGAGCAGTGCAGCTTGGAGTGTTTCAGGCTAGCATAAACAGCGCTGTAAGGGTTAAATATGAAGTTTACTGCGCGCAACCGTTTCTTGAACCGGTGCAGCGTTGCGAACCAGTTCAAAGTTTTATTTCTCGGAGCCGGAACTGAACCGGAGCGACATGGTGCGCGTTGAACCCTAACCCGTATTTTTTTCGGTTCGACACCCTGGCTCTGATATGTTGGACCGTACGACAACAGTCAGAATTTCAACTTCCTCTACGGCAGCTCTTTCGAGTAACTTTAGGTGGCAAACTTGTATTTTTGTCCAGGAGCTTGCCTGTCTAATAACATCGACTGTCGCGCTTGACTTGGTCAGTGTTTGTGCAATTGCGGTAAAAGGCCACTGAACTGCGCTGAACATAGCTCTTTAACTCCAGACAGGCCCGTAGCCAGGAATTTTTTCCGGAAGGGGAGTGTTGTGGCCAGACACAACAGGTGGGGACACATGCTAAAGGCCTCGACTATTCCGACCACGGTCCTGGTTCCAGTTATGTGGTTGCGGAGCTAAACTTACTGTGCAAAGCCCAATCTTCTGACGACAAGCTGATGGCTGTAAGGCACTATATGCCTGTTAACGAGGGCGCACGTTACTGACAACGCGTAACATTATCCCAGCTCTACGAAACACAAACTACGACCACTATGTGCGCCAGTTTTGCACAATTCGCGCAGCATCCCTTTGATATCATTCTCTGCGTAAATTACTAAGAAGTACGAATAATGCAAGATTTCTCAGTCCAATCTTGACAAAATCACTTTCAGCGAAAAACTTGGTTATATCGCTAATTTCGTTAAGTAGGAGTTTCTATGTCTTCGCAGTAAGAGTGCTTGGAGTGTTTCCTAGAATAGTCCTGCAGCCCATTAAAAGGCATATTAAAGTGCTGTAAGCAAAGCGGGTGGAGTAGCTGATCGTGTGCTGCGATCATCTACGATGCAAGCGCCGCAGGGAAACTTGCTGCACTTTATGTACGTGCACGTTAGCCGTGGGAATGTATATGCATGCGAGTTTCCCCGCGCCCGTATCAATCCTGATCCCGCGCAGGTGCGGTGCGTATTAGGTTGGGTAAAGACGGTGACAGCTATGCTGTTTTCGTTTACTGCAAGCGACGCGCTTTTGAATCGGTTATGTACAAAGATGCGCCGTGTTTGGGTCGTCGCCAGTTAAAGATGTGCAGCATGCATTACAACGGCGCTACACCACCAGCGCTGCAGAACAGATTTTTACCGAAAATAAATAATGAAAAAAAATAGGTGTTTTTCTCAAACAGTCAAGGCCTTCAGCAAGTGCCCCCCCCCCCCCCCCCCCGGAAAATATTCCTGCCTAATGTGGTTGAGGATGCTTATCGCGACAGTGCCGGCGTAAGTCGTGCTCGCCTTTTGCTGGTAATGATCACCATTTTATGCTTATTTTTCCAGCAATATGCTGCATGCCTAGCATCAGGCCCGTAGGCAGGAATTTGTTTCGAAGGGGGGGGCACTTGCTGAAGGCCTTGACTATTTGAGAAAAACATCTATTTTTATTATTTATGTTCGGTAAACATTGCAGTATGTACAATAAGTGACTTTTGAAATGCAACGTTATTAATAGGCTTAAACTTCATGTTACTAGCACTGCACCGTTGTCAACACTATCCCCCCAACCAAAATTTTTCGAGGGGCCTGGAGCTCCTAGGCCACCCCCCAGCAGACGGTCTGCACGCAATACAACTTACATTACTCAGGTTCTGACAGTAGCATGGGCTGCCCTCGTCTCTAATGGGTCACCAAAAAGCTCACATCAGCAGCCTCGTCAACTGTGCCTTCAATACATTAGCGTTGGAAGTAAAAAATGTCCAAAGACCTGAAACTACTATGTGTCATGTGATGATGTTTGCATATTTTGTTGCTGTTGCAATGAAAGTCTCGTTAAGGGTCAATTACAAATTCTGAAATTGTTGCTTTTAGTTTGTTACATATTGCTAGCATGACGTGTGCAGAAGCCTACGAATGTAGTAAGACTGAGAAGTCGTTTGCTAACATTGTTAATTCGCACCTGGTGTGAAACTAATTTCCGGACATGCACAGCCAATGCAAACAACCCCTAAGTGCTGGAAGGTGCAAATGAAATGCGACGTAACCTTGGAAGGGCCAGTAAAATAAGGGTTTTACAGTATTGGTGTATGACCAGCCACCCACTCTTCCTTTATGTGCCACATGTGTGGCTTGCCTTATTGGTTCAACAAGACCAACATCTGCAGATTAATGTTTAAGGCTTTCCTATTCCCTTAGCAATAAACGCCAACATCCAAAGAACACCAGTGATCTTTCTAAAATAATATACTCTTATTTTACTGGCACTAACACAGTCAATGTCAAAGCATTTATGAATTCCAAGAAAAATAAGAAATGCAATGTTCTGGTCATACCAAAGAATTTACTGTTCCAAGTGTGTTATGACAGCGCACCTACTCCTGTACTTAAGTGTATTAGTCACCTACAGCTTAGCAACAAATGTAACCGCACTGCGAAAGTAGCTGTAAAACATGTGGACAATAAATATATTTCTGTTTGTTAAAATAGCATTAAGGTGTCAAAAATACTTTTGCTTTAAATATGAACAGCACTGTCCAGTAAACAGCTTACTTGCTACTTATTGGCACACACAAAAAGATACACTACACATCTTGGGCCGCAGACCAAATAAAATGGACTGATTTATCAAACACTTGGGAGCATCCAGGGCAATAAGCACTCAAGTCTGGCGTGCCCACTGACACTGCATATGTGAACACACACTTTCCATAAACACTGCCAATCGTTTTTCCAGTTCTTTAACTTGAAGCTTAATAAGGAAAGCAAGCATAAATGTGCATGATGTGAGGTTGTGTGTAGCAGAACATAATAGGCTAGAAGGCTTCACTTGTTTTCTTGATAAGAATGTAAATTTTCTTGCCTAAAATTTTTCCCACTGCTTTGTTAATGCAGTATGCCTCTGTTTAAACTGAACACAACACATTCCCGTTGAATGAATAGCACAAACTGTTGTCTAAGTGCATTACATTGGTGACAACTAAAATGTTAAAGGAGACTAGCACGAACGTTTTTACCTCTCATGTACCAATAAAGATGCATCTAGGCAATTACATGATACATATCAAGTCAAATGTTTAGGGCGTGCACATGTACATGCCCAGCTTGGACCCCAGTGCTTCAATTTAACATACTTGTCAATATAAGGTAGTGTCAATTTATTCAGGGTTATTTGATTTAGAGTTGATTTTACCAAATTCTCAGACCACAAACACGTTAAAGGAAAACTGAGTTAAACCCAATTTTTCTCCGAATTCTAGAGCATATGCGCTAGCTAACCCAACTCAAGACAGCAATATTCTGTTGATTTAAGTGAACCTCAGTACTTAAAGGTGGATATCCACAAAACATGTGGACATCTGCCTTTAAACAACCTCTACAAATTTTCACAAGCTGCGTGCACCACTGCAGACACCACATGACTGCTTGTTTGATCGCACTACACAACTGTCATTTGAAAATTTAAATTTGTAAATTTAACCTGACAGAAAACAGTCTTATTTCATTTGTTGTCTCTTAAATGGAAAAAAAAGCACCCTACTTTGAAATAGCACCCCTGAATTTCAAAAAATGTAAAACCTGAAAATAAACAACCCTAAATATATTTTATGAAAGGTCATTTTCATGATTATATAGAAGTGGAAGAAAGTACAGAGTCCAAGATGGTGGGGTTCAATTACTGTTAAGAGAAGTGTTGACTCAGAAGCAAGTATACGTCCTTTGTGATGCCAAATGGCCATCTAAATATCTAGTATACACATGAGCAATGCTGGGGCCTTGTCTACACTGTGTGCACTACCTGCCATGTTCCCTCCAGAAAAAATCAATTTAGTAGCCTCTTTGTCACGGCACCACAACAACCTGCACCATGATTTTTTACGAGGGTATTTAGGTACGACAGGGGGAGACAGCAGAAACACATTTAGGAGCAGTTTTTGGAGCAGCAAAATGTTCATTTTCGAGCAGGAGAACCTTGATATGGAGCAGCTCACAACATTTAATGTGATGTCTTACGAGTTCAAAACATCGAATTTGGAGTAGCCCAGGTAGCCTATCTTTTTCACAACCAGGGGTCAGCACACTTCTCAAAATTTAAAAGAAGTTCTCACTGCACCGAAATTGTCGACACACAATAGTCTTTTAGTTAAGACCACTGAGATTATTTCGCAATTACTGCTTTGATTTTTTGTAAATTTTCTTATTTAGCTTCTGAAGGATCCCTAGCACTTATTGTAGGTTAATTAGTGTTCTCTTTTGTCAGGAGAGTCTGGTCACTTTAGATTTTGTCAAGATTTTTCTGCTTCACGCCATTATAAAGAAGCTCAGCTAAGCTTTTCACCAGCGCACTGCCCTCTATTGCAACACTGCAATACCATGGCAGCAACTAATCGTGGAAGATACTCCAATTTCATGTAGATAATGGCATTCCACGTGTCTTGGTTCCACATGTCTTGATTTTCGTGTCAACATACGTGGACACGAAAATCGAAGCGTCCGCAGCAAATCTCAGCCGCATCAATCACGCGATGCACATTGCATGACACCGCTTTTTTTCCTCCATGGAAACTGATGTAAGCACCAAAACACTTGCTTTCCAGCCTGTTTTGGAGCAGTTTGGAGCAATTTTCCCAATTTTCACACTTTTGGAACAGCTCAGAGCAGGAAGACGGAATTGTATCAAAACTGTGCAATATGAGCAGCTGTCTCACTCCTCGTACGAACATAACACAGTGCCAATAAAAAGGAAAAGGCTCAGCAGCTATGCTTATCAAGTGACACACATCTGCAAAAATGTTCTGAGGTAAACTGATGGGCCCACTTTTATTTTAAAGTTTCCCAAAATAAACAGTACTCCCTCTCCCAATACGAATAGTAGCTTGACTATGGCTTCAGCACAGAAACAAATTAGCAGAATAAAGTGCCACAGAACAGCGTGGGCATCCACCTTTAAACAACCTATAAAAATTTTGTCAGCTGCTTTCCTAAGGTATTCAATGACAGATATCACCAAATCGGTCATGCCAGCAATAGGAACTCTGTACACCACTAGAACTGATAAGCGCTGGGGTATCGCTTCACACAACATTAATTGTTGGAAGGAGGTATTCATTTCATGATGCCCATTCACATTATGCACCCCTACCAATGAAAACAAGCAACAAGCAAAATCACTAGCATTAATCTGCAAGACTGCTTCACAGAGAAACCTGGATATTTACTTGAGGCAGTGTAGCAATATGCACAGAAAGTTGCAATAAAGAAATATTATTGATACAAAATAAAGCAACTTGCATACAATATTTACACCATGAGTGAAGGGTATATTCACAAGTTTCCTGTTTGCAGTATGAAAGACATGCAAACACTACCCAATTACTAGGGGTGTGCAAATATTTGAAAATTTCTAACAATGAATTGAACAGCATTCTATTTGATTTAAAAGTCGAGTCTAACAGTGTGTATTTGAATTACCAAATGTTGTTCTAATACCTGACGAATAGTCAGCACCTACGAGAAAACTTCACAGGAAGGAAACATCGGAATGGTCAGTAATTATCTTTTTAGTCACTGAACTACCATGAAGCATGTAGCCCAACCTTGGACGAGACTACGGAGGCTATATTGATCCCCAGATCTAGACGTTTTCACTTAAGATTTCAGTGTTGCAGAAGTGAAGGCTTTGTACATCTACTGTCACCATTACATTAGTAGTTCTGTTTTCTGAGCTCCGCATGATACATCGGAGCCCTCTCCAACATGCTCCCACGGACGGAGGAAGGAACAAAGCTCAAAGAGAGCATCCCGTGACAATAGCTTAGTGACGAAAATTTTGAAGGAAAAGATCATAGCAAATAGACCTCGGTCATGTGACAGGCAAGCAGTACCTTAATGCACGGTCAAGCGCCACCTACAGTTACTTAATATCTCAAAGGCTCTAGTGACTGCTGCATGCAGACGTACCTCACTTTACATAACCATATTTTTTCGGTTAAGTGTAATCATAATGTTCTTTTTTCAATGTTTACGAATATTTTTTTTCGAAAAATGCTGCGGAATTCTTGGGCTATTTCGAAAATGTTTGCCTTACTATTCGAAGTGTATTCAATTAGTATTTGATTCAGTTTCATCACTACTCAATTCATATTCAATTTGGTTCTAAGATTCACTATTTGCACACCCCTACTGATTAGAAGTAAAGCCACCAAAAGACAACTATAAAACATGGCTTAGAACAGCAACTGTTCCCTCTCAAAAAGCAAATCTTACGCTAGAGATGTCCCACAACGGATATTGTAACATTGAAATTGAGTCCTAATTAACCATATTACATTCCATACACACCAGTCAATGCTGTAGTGGCTACACAAGAAGTTCAGTCAGCAAGATTTATAACTCCGTGCATCTCAGCCACCTTTCATCGTTGTAAGTGCTTGTGCGAGCAGGGTAAGGGCACACGTCTTAACCATCGCACCTGGCTTCAAATTAAATGCAAACAAGGCCAACAAGACGCTAAGAGACATAGAACATCGTGTTCACAGCCACATTACATAGTTAGCTTATCCATAAGGCATAAAAAACTTCTAATTTATTACTCAGCGTAAAAATGAAAGGAATCGCATTGTGGGTGAATAAACTAGTATTTCCTGGTGCAAGCACATCTACTGCAAGAAGTCTTACTAACCTCCACAGCATTGGCAGCTATGCATGGAACCTAGTAAAGATGCATGCAGCATTAATAATATAGCATTAGAAGCAAAAGAAGCGGTATTTTCTTTCCATAAGTTTATAAAATTACTGTAAGAATAGCACATTAGCACAAGTGGTTCATTTGTTATGTTGCTGATCAATGACACTGCATGCGCAGTCACTGTAAGCTGCAGGTGCATAAAAAGCTCCACTGCGTGCACTGTACACATACAAGTCTACACTAGTCAACTGATGACATGCACTTTAAATGCAGAGTAAACCAGCTTTGCATTTAGTGCATTGTTCTTGGCACTAGTGCACAAATTTCCTCACAGTCCTTCACCTTAATTTGAAAATATCTACACCATGATCAGATTCTAATGACTTAGCACACCAGCACAAACAATGGCCATCTCCATGGTGCAAAGAAATAAATTCATTACTTTGTTCAACAACAACAAAAAAGGTCTACTGCTTTTAGCATGTGTAACCTACACTATCTACGATGAGATCTGGCCAATGCAGTATGAACTGTAGTCTTGGCTTATAACAAATAGCGTTAAAATTTTGCACAAACAGGCATGGTGGCTTGCATAGGACCACTTTGTACAATGGTGTCAGGCAGCATGCCAGTGCATAATTGGCATTTTGTACTGGTATTATGTCCTATGCAAAGCAGTTCAGTGTAGTGCAAAGCCTGGCCCATGGTTCATAAATAGGAAGTAAAATACCATGTCAACAGATCCAGCTTGATATTTGCCGAGCAGAACAAAGGATGAAGGAAATGGTTAACCTTTTGAGGTGTTGTGCTGCTCGCACCACAGCAAGTTCACCCCAGCCAGGAAGCACACTTCATGTAAGTTCACTCATTCGATTACACAAAATGTTTCAACAAACTTGTGCCCCCATAACTCAGGTGGCTTTTGCAATGCATTCTCATTTAGCTAATCATTAGGCAGGGAGGATAGAACATCTTCCAGTTGATAACCTAGATTTCATGGTACCAGCCTGTGGTCCAAATATGACTTAATTTTAATTAAGTGCTTGTATAAATACCAATGACGCGCACTAAACAGATTAGAGGGCGATTGCAGTGCTCATGATAAACAAATCTCCGAAGGGTTTATAACAACTTTGTGCTAATAAGTGGCATCTTCAGTGCACCGAAATGGACATATAGCATTCAGTGTCAACTGCCAGGCATGGGTAGAAAGAAGTGTGCAACCACAATGGGTTAATACCAGCAAAAGAAATTTAAATCCATTATAGAGCCTTAACTCCTGCTGCAAGCTCACAATAAGAACTGGAGCCAGCCAATGAAAAACTTTCAGAGGTGCACAGTAACTGTCCTATGAAACAAAGCATTCACTGTGTTAGCAAAGAGCTGCCACTTTCAATTCTCAAAGCAATGCAGATCTTGCACAAGAACATTGCTTACAAGACAATCATCATGTTCATTTGTACATACAGCAAGGCCATCACATGTTACCCAAAGAGCAACCAATGTGACAAAAATTGTACATACACGTTTAAATGAAGCCACAGAAAAGCTCTTGGCAGTATTACACAAGCAATGTGCTTCCAATCTACAGAGATGATTTACAAGGGCAAGCAACTGATGAGGAAAAATAAAGTGTCAGAACAAATGAAAGCAAATTTACTTTATCATCAAGCCAATCACAATACAAAAATATATAGTAGACTGAGTCTAGATAGAGCAGGATGAAATAACTGTTAGTTGCACTTTTGAAAAATGCACAGTTACGACCATGCATTCATTTTTCATTGCTTACTAGTATTACTTTATGCCCTTGTAGAAGACAACAACGGTGTATTTCTAGAGTTATTTACAAGACAAAAAGCCCCATGTTGCATGACTTGCTTGATCATGACCAAAGTGTTACTGCTTCACAGCTAGTTACATATAACATGTGATCAAACATGATTCCTACGGTATTCTACATTAACAAGCTTTGTTCATGTTCTCAGGAAACGCACTGCTCGCAAAAACACCAAGTAATGTTTTCTCAAATAAATCCCCCTATAAAACCATATGCTTATGACAGCAGTATTATTTTAGAATTTTTTTACTTCAAGAGGAAGAGAAAAGAAAGACTGTCAGTTCAAACATTTCTAACAGGTTACCAAATTTTTATAAACATATTGCACCATATCTATCATTACATTTCTTTATCTGTTGAGACTTGTCAACAGCTTAAGAGACACTTTTTTCTAGCTTCGAGCAATGATCTAACAATGAAATGAATTTTTAAAAGCTTATACAGCTGAGATATGCGAGTAAAAAAGATAAAATTTAAACAGCATGAGAGGACGACAAAAACTTGATTATAGATGGTAAAAAATATGACCGCAATATGCAAAAACAAATGCAGGCATGCAAAAACAGGCTTTCATGTGAAACACTGTGGTGATGCGACAAAAGCTCACTGCATGGTTTTTGGAAAAGTTAATGCCAAGACACCAACAAAAGTAGTAGAGGCAGAGCTTCACTGAGATGTAACTACCCAGCTAGCAGGCACCCACTGTGGTTCTGCTTCAACTGCTTTCACAGCTGCCATCAGTTGGTAGAAAGCACGAGGAAGGTCCTCATTCACAATGGTCAGATCAAACATGTGACCATACAGGAAGTCCATCTTGTGGCCTAAATAAACAATGTCATGGAATTCATCATCCTGGAAAAAAAAAATTATCGGACATGATTGGAACCATCAGCAAAGTGGCTGCTAAGAATGTGCAGACATTTAGAGATTACACTCTAAAAGACTCATCGTTAAATTTCTTTAGGAAAAGATATTTTGACAATGCTTCTTGCTCATAGAGAAGTAGAAGGGTAGTATGATGTGACTGCAATGCTATTTTTACAGCTAAGCTATAAACGGCTAGGATACAGGAGGGTGAGCGACTACATCAACGAACAATTTTACAGCAGTGGGCTGACTGTAGGGGCAGTACAGGGCACGAAACAGTGGCTCACACACATAATATGCGAATTAAATGAACTAAGCGGATCAAAGGCACATTAGTGGACTAAAGGAACTTATTGTTGAATGTGAATTAAGTGAATGAAATGTTAACGAATGTGCTTAAAGAGTTTCCTAAGTTAATCAAATGTATAATGTGCATATAGCTAGGTTTTAAGTGAATCAAAGGTTACACTGTATATAGCTAGTTAATCAAATGTATAATGTGCATATAGCTAGGTTTTAAGTGAATCAAAGGTTACACTGTATATAGCTAGGTTCTGACCAAAAATGCATCCATCTACTGAGCCCAATTGAGCTGCAGTGGTGGGCTGATTCCAATATCGCAGCTTTACTGGTAATCCTTCACAAAATGGAAGGGCACTGAATTTTTTTAAAAACTTCTTCACAGTGGTTCTAATGAGATAGACTACTGTGCAACACACCTATTAGTAAAATTTTGCTGTCACAAACCAGGCCTAGAAGGGCATTCGCCTGTCGCTTTGCATTCAATGTCTGTGTAGTAACCTCTTGAGCTGCTGGTGCGCTGTACATAAGTGCTGAGTGCATACTGTGAGGTTACTTGGTTGAAATATCACTTCCCTGTGTGACCACCGCTATCACTACAAAGTTACATATTTATAGAGGTATGTGAATGCTTGTAATTTTGAATGCGAATGCTTGTAAAAATGAATGTTGTGCAATACAATTCAGTGTTAAAATCTTATAATTGCTACCTGTAAATATTGCAAGCATGTTGAGTGCTGGTGAGATCAACACCTTACTGAATATATCAGCTGCATTAGTGAATTATCAGCTGTGCATTAGTGAAAGCGAAACTTCGGCAGAAGTGCAGGTAAACTTCATGGAAACCAATGGCAGTAGCAGACAAAATACTTGCACTTTCTAGCCACAGCCCCTACATTTCATTACAGTGTTTATTTTTAACCCATCATCAGCGTTAGCCTGTAAGCCTGCATGGATCCAACCACTGAACTCTAACGCACATTGTGGCAGCCACATGGCCACATGGAGAGCGGAAAAAAATGGTAGCTTAAAGAGCTGTATTACTGCCAGCCCTGAATGAAAAAAAAAACGCCACCATCAATGAAAGAACCAAGCAAGAAGCCACAGATATCAAGATGTTTATCACTGTTTATAATAAATACAAACACATGTTTTACTTTTATTAGTACCAGCATGTTACCAAACATTTTGACAAAGCAGAAGTTTGTGTTAGAAAAGAAAAATTACAGAAACAACAACAACAATATATATCGAAATATTTTGTGACACAGGTGAAACCCCTTTATAAGAGACACTGATATAACAGACAATTGGCTTTTAGGGGCATCACTTATTCAAATGGTTGGCTGCTCTGCGATTAGGTGGATTTTCTTTGTAACCGACACAATCCTGAGGACAATTTGGAATGAAGGACAAAATGCCTTTAAATTTTTGTCTACAGTCTTGCTTGTAATAGATATTTAATGCCAAATGCAACATTATTAGCTGTTAACTACAATTAATTATGGAAACAAAGTGAAACAATAACCAAATAATGTCAGAAAGTTGTGGTGGAGATAACATGAACTCTGTTCCAAGTGACACGGTCCACCATGCAATTCACCTAACATTAAGGCAAATGGTATGTAATGAACTCTTTGCAACAGGCTGCAGGCTTCCTATGCAGTCAGTTTAGTTGTATTGCATCTATACCAAAATAAGGGTTGAACAGAAAATGAAAACACGGCACCCTGCTTGTTAGAGACCCCTCACTTAAGGAACAGAGACTTCTTCGTGGTGCATGTCTATTATAAAGGGGTTCAACTGTATCTGTGCCTCTCAAATTGCTGCACTTCCACCAAGAAGATCAACAAACAGGAAAATGTCTAATGCCATGCTTCCAGAAGTGGCTCTGATTCTTGGAGGAAGAAAACATTCAAAACTTATGTTTCAGTGCATAACATACAAACAACAACAAGCAGAGCTGACATTGTGTAGGTGCTTTCTTGTGAACATTCCAAGCAGCATGAAAAGTTTCATTAATACCTGCCCAAATTAAAAGTCATGATTTCTCTACCCTGAATGATAATTATAAAAGGAAAATACACTTGAAGTGCTACTTCTGACAAAAGAAAAAGAAAATTTGTATACACACCGTAAACCCTCGTGAGCAGTTTTCATCAAATGTAGAACGCGCGCATGCCTTATTTCTTGTCTCCTTCAGAATTTCAATGCTTGGAGGCTTGATAAAGATAACAAATGGCTTAAGTTCTGCTGTTCTCAGCATTTTCAATGCCTGAAATGTAAAGTAGTTTTGTATCATTAAAAAATGGCAGCATGCATTCTACTCTAAAACAGGTTCCACATGAAAGAGCTGTGCAGGTGACAAAATGGAAACATTAAACTTTCCATTTACATATTCAAACTGAAACAAGCACCAAGTAGAAAAGCAATAATGTTTAAAAAAGCATCACAAGGTGTAGCAGGATATACATGCAGGCCGATGAATGAAGTCAGAAGCAATATATTTTGGGCAGTAAACAAATGATGAAAACTCAGAGAACTACTACTGACAAAGATAATGTTACTTAGCCATAATTTACCAGCACATATTCAACCAATTTCCCTGGGCATACAGTTTTAAGCATTCAAATCATCTTTAAACACTATTTTTAGCACATATATGTTGTGCTCTATGGTCCCTTTCTACTTCTAGTGTATACATTCTTTCACATCCAGAATGGCTCTAAGTACACGCCATAGCCTTGAAGATTTTAGAAACACAGACTGCAAAGGGTGTTGAGCAGCAACTTGTAAAAATTTCTGGCACTGTGAGCTTTCCCAGCCACTAAGGGTTAAATTTTTACATACAGAATATTACTGTGGATAAGAGATTATTGTGTCTTTCCTTCCTTCTTACAGAAAAATTAAAATCATGAATGCAAATCAAAGTGCAACAATAGTGCTAACATGTATATCCATTTACGCTCCTCTGGTAACTGCTCTAAATACTTCCACCGATTATAAAGAAGCCATTTCATAATACTTTCATTACTCTGAGAATGTACATTTAAATAAGGAATGGCATGTCTACAGCTAGGACTTTGCATCAGGCCTTACACATAACGATAAAATATAATTCCTGAAATGAATATAAATTACTGTGTTGAAACTAACATATACCACTTCAGAAGGATCACATTTACTGTAAATGGTGCTAATTTTGTCTAGGCTAAAAAGTCAATGACCAATGAAAAAACGAACATGCAAGACCCTGCACATATACACAAGAATGAAGTGTTCTAGGCAGTAAAATATGTTCTAGACAAACACTTCTAAACCAGACATTCAGGATTTGCACCATGGCTTAACTTACACACCTGCCACATCAAAGTCAACTACAACTTATACGAGGAACGGTTGTACAGTTCCATTCATACCTGTGGATGTGGATTCAGCACGCACGTGTAGCCTAGGTCCACAATCGCACGTACAGTGTCAAGGCTGGTCCCATAAAGGTTGCCTCTGTACTCCCCATGCTCAACAAAGCGGCCCTGCCGAATCTTTTCCTCCATTTCAGACCGGCTCACAAAGTAGTAATCTCGACCGTCAACCTCCCAAGGCTTCATGGGACGACTTGTATCTTGCACAACAAACAGAAGGAACTACCATTCAAGTACATTGGCTTGTAGAATATGTATTTTTTATACAGGAGACCCCTCCAAAGGTAAGCTCTTGAAAACTTAAATATAAAAGCTATACTAGTTAAGCAAATGCCACTTGCACAGGTGATTTATGCACGCTGCAGGCAATTTCTGCACATGTGAAGGTTTGGTAAATGAATACTACTAATCCACTTCCTACCAAATATTGAGCACTATGGCAATGCACTCTGCCCCAATCGCTTTTGTGGCATAAGGTTACTACTTCAACATCTCCTGCCACATTCCACCATAAATAATGCTTTACAGCGGTAAATGAAAAAAAAAAAAATCAAGAAAATAAGGTTTAGATACAAAGTAAGCAACATAAGCTAAAAGCTAAAGATTAATTTTTGTATTAAGAACCTTGAGACATTCAGGCAGGCAGAATGCTGTCATCTGGGCAGCTTATGCCTCTGCAAAACTTCACAGAAGCTTCCTGTCATCACTTGAGTCTTGACTGATGTCACTGCCAAAGAGAATATCACAACTTATGCCATCCAACAGCATATGCCAACCGCCGCTCCTTCACATCTTTTATTGAGTGGAAGAAGCACGCAAATATTCTATGAATATAAAGAGAAGATTACAAAATAGAGTGAACCTCCACTCTTGCAGATAAGTACAATATATGCAGTAAAACAATGTTACAAAAGGCACTCAAGGAAACCAGGAAACATGTCTCTTGTAAGTTGCAACCAAGGTCCCTTGCAACCAAAAATCCTAAAAACACCGAGAGGGTGGACTAGATCACTTCATTATGCACCCTCCCTGGAATGTGCTTAATCTTCAGGAAATGGCTATGGATGGCTTAAAGAAGCCATTTATAGTAGTTAGTTCTTTAGTGACTGCAGATTGCGTCAGCTTCCTTCCTGCCCTCACTTCACAAGTCTCCTTGTTGCTCACAATACCTTGGAGGTGCTCTCAGATATTCATCAACTTCACCTGCCAACATTTTCTGCTCTGCAACATCCTCGTGGTCTTCATCCTTTTCTAGTTCATCCTCAAGGGGACGTGCACAATTTACTTGTGCGACGACTGAATGATCTATAAGCTCTTCGGAGCACGCAAAGTGATGAATGTGTCTGGGCTGTGTCCCTTCCAAGTAGTGAAGAATTTACTCTGGAGACAAAACAACAACAACTTGCCTTTAGTAACTGAGGTGTATCTTGCAAACATGGTCTTGAATGCAATGTTGTTAACATGGCGAGTGCAGGAAAACCAAACAAACCATTCTTAAATTCCACTTATGAACAAGTGCTTTTTGTAACAAGATTCTACTGCATTGCCACCTGCATTAAAATGAGTACACTACCAAATTAGCCACTTTGGTAATGTGACTCTGTTGTTGTGTTGAGCAGATTGCAGCCTTTGGAAGCCAATAGGACATTCGTTAACTTAAAGCGGCTGTGAAAAGAATATGGAGATGCTCAGTTGTAATTTTCACTGCTTCAGTATGCATTCGACAAGCCAATTCCAAAATATATTGGCAAAATATTCAGTGCACATTTAATAACGCCTGTTTGAAACCCTAACATTCTTGCGCTCCCGAAACGACTATGCGACACTGCGGGCCGGCCCCATAGTACTATTCGGTAACATTTCAGTAAGATATATTTAAGTGTAAAGGTATAGTGAACTCTCGTTTGCTCTAAAGGAATCGATTTGCTTGAAAGCTAGAGAGAAAGAAAATACTTGGAAACCGTGCAGTGC
The DNA here is from genome assembly GCA_013339685.2 of Hyalomma asiaticum. Lineage (NCBI taxonomy): Eukaryota > Metazoa > Arthropoda > Arachnida > Ixodida > Ixodidae > Hyalomma > Hyalomma asiaticum. The sequence continues at coordinate 342,006,670 of CM023481.1, read as the reverse complement.
TTCAATTCGGAAGCAAAGGTGCAGCACAACAGTTTTCCCGTGGCCTCCTAGGTCACGACAACCTCGGAGGTCTAGTGGCCACTAAGGTGATGTCAGCTGCAAAGTTGAGGGGAACGCGTGCAGTGAAACAGAAACTGCGCTTTTTTATTGTTCTAAATCAAAGCACACCATGCAATGGAACGATGGCATATTGCTGATTGGAGATTCAGGATCCTGAATACGCACTTAATACGAAATCTTCAGATAACATTTCACGACCCCTCTAATGTGCAAACGTAGTGTGTTTGGTCCCAAGTGACGGAAAATTGTTCTTTTTTCTTTTTTTTTTTTGTCACTTCAATTTCCCTCCATCTCATGATTACTACATTATACTGAAAACTACAAATAATGGGACACAATACGGACACAATACACAATAGTCATGGGGGATTTCAACGCAAAAGTAGGAGTAAAACAAAGTGGAGAACATGCGATTGGCAACTGCGGCGTCGGCCGTAGGAATAACCGTGGGGAAATGCTAGTACAATTTGCCGAAAGAAACAGACTCCGAATAATGAATACGTTTTTTACGAAACACAAGAATAGGAAGTGGATGTGGAAAAGCCCTAACGGTGAAACAATGAATGAAATTGACTTTATGATGTGCGAACAACCAGGTATAATTCAAGACACAGAAGTAGTGGGGAAGATAAAATGCAGCGATCACAGACTAGTAAGGGCAAAGATTGTACTTAACCTAAAGAAAACAAGAATTAAATTATTTACTAAAAGAACGCAAATCTAGAGGTAATCAGAGCGAAGAACGAAGAATTTGAAGTCGCCCTAAGCAATAAGTTCGAGGCCTTAGGCCAAAACGATGATGATTTGGAAGAAATAAATGAAACCATAATGAAAACAATCCTTGAAACAGCGATACACGTCGGGGGTAAAGCAACAAACCAAGCAACAAGTAAGTTGTCCCAAACTACCAAGGACTTAATAAAAAAACACCAACAAATGAAAGTAACTTCATCAAAAGATAATATAGAATTCACAGAACTATCAAAATTGATCAGTAAAGCCAGGCAAAGAGATGTAAGAAACATTAACATCAGAGAAATAGAGAAAGCAGTAGAGAAAGGCACCAGCATTAAATCGGTCAAAGAGAAACTGCACTTAGGACATAACAAAATACATGCCCGATAAAAGATAAACAAGGTAACGTTATCAACAACTTCAACGAAATAGTAAAGGTAGCAGAAGATTTCTATTCTGAACTGTACAGCTCTCAGACAGACCATACAACCTTAATAGAAATAGAATCAGAGGAGGACACTGATATTCCATGTATAACCGCTGACGAAGTCAAAAATGCTGTCAAAGGCATGTCCCGTGGTAAAGCAGCTGGTGAAGATGGTATAACAGCCAACTTGATCAAAGACGAAGGAGATATGCTTGAAAAACTTGCATCGCTCTTCACCAAATGTATCAAGACATATAGTGTACCGCGCAGCTGGAAAAATGCTAATATAATCCTTATCCACAAGAAAGGTGACATAAAGGAGTTAAAAAATTACAGACCAATTAGCCTACTCCCAGTAATATACAAGCTATTTACAAAGGTAATTTCTACGAGGATAAGAGAAGCACTCGACTTTAACCAACCGAGAGAACAAGCTGGTTTTAGGAAAGGTTACTCAACAATGGACTGCAGCCACGCTATCAACCTAGTAATTGAGAAGTACGCAGAATATAACAAACCTCTTTATATTGTTACGGAGAGTTGTGAAGGAATGGCTTTATTTACAGCAGATGGATGATGGTGATCTCGCTGCCCGGACTCTGAGCACTTCGTCCTCCTCTTCTCTCATTCCTCTAACCTGCTTCTTCTAACATTGTTACATTCCCCCACCAGCAGACGAAGCCCGCTGGGCGAGTCAGGAGCAATCAGGGGCGTGGAAACGTTTCAGGCGAGCAGCGTGAGTTACCTGCGTCCTGCTTGATCGTCGGCCATTTCCTAGAAGACGAGCGATTACATAACAAAGTTCGCTCAAACGTTCCAGAACAACGTATGGTCCCGAATAGTGAGGAAGGAACTTTTGACACATTCCGCGCTTGCGTTGAGGTGTCCAAAGAAGCACCAAGTCGCCTTTGGCAAACGATACTGGTCCGTGACGCTCGTCATATCTGCCTTTCGACCGGTGTTGCGAGGCTAAAGTGCGAAGACGTGCTATTCGACGCGCTTCCTCAGCGAGGCACACATTCTTTAACACAGAATCGTCTTCGTGCAGAATAAATGGCAAGAAAGTATCCAGAGGGCTTCACGGCAACCTTGCATAGAGGAGATAAAATGGGCTATAGTTCGTGGTCTCGTGTTTCGCAGTATTATATGCAATAACGAAAGGGAAGGGGTCAAGGGCTCGTTCTTTATTTGTTAGAAACAACTTAATGAGCAAACAGACAATAAAGCCTAGGAAAACATAGGGGAAGTTAATTGTAGTATTGTAATTGTGGAGAAAGTAGAAAGGAATTAAAGTGGACGAAAAGACAAACCTGCCCTCGGTGGGACCCGAACCCACGACCTTCGGATGTCGCGTCCGATGCTCTACCAACTGAGCTACAAGGGCGGTCGTCCCCCCGTCCACTTTATTGTGTATTTATGTAGGTATTATCCTGGGAGTGTTAGGCAGCGCCACTCGAGGCCAAGGCGGCGTGTGTAGAACACACTTTCTTGCCAGGAGGCGTCACGTAGAACGTGAACTTAGACGAGATGGCTGCTGCCCAACAAGCCCTCGCATGCTACCTAAGGCACCAAGTCTGCCGCAACGAGGCCCAAGCTATGAAATAACGAAAGGGAAGGGGTCAAGGGCTCGTTCTTTATTTGTTAGAAACAACTTAATGAGCAAACAGACAATAAAGCCTAGGAAAACATAGGGGAAGTTAATTGTAGTATTGTAATTGTGGAGAAAGTAGAAAGGAATTAAAGTGGACGAAAAGACAAACCTGCCCTCGGTGGGACCCGAACCCACGACCTTCGGATGTCGCGTCCGATGCTCTACCAACTGAGCTACAAGGGCGGTCGTCCCCCCGTCCACTTTATTGTGTATTTATGTAGGTATTATCCTGGGAGTGTTAGGCAGCGCCACTCGAGGCCAAGGCGGCGTGTGTAGAACACACTTTCTTGCCAGGAGGTGTCACGTAGAACGTGAACTTAGACGAGATGGCTGCTGCCCAACAAGCCCTCGCATGCTACCTAAGGCACCAAGTCTGCCGCAACGAGGCCCAAGCTATGAAATAACGAAAGGGAAGGGGTCAAGGGCTCGTTCTTTATTTGTTAGAAACAACTTAATGAGCAAACAGACAATAAAGCCTAGGAAAACATAGGGGAAGTTAATTGTAGTATTGTAATTGTGGAGAAAGTAGAAAGGAATTAAAGTGGACGAAAAGACAAACCTGCCCTCGGTGGGACCCGAACCCACGCAGTATTATATGCGTAAGTTATGAAGGGCAACACGTCATCCCAGTCCTTATGATTGGAAGAGACGTACAAGGCCAGCATGTTTGTCAGTGTCCTGTTTGTCCTTTCAACGAGGCCGTTGGTCTGCGGGTGATACGGCGTGGAGTGACGGAATTCAGATGTGCAAAGACGAAGCAGCTCCTCAATGGCGTCCGCAGTGAACTGACGACCACGGTCACTGATGATAACACGCGGCGGGCCATGGCGAAGGACTACGGAATGCAGAAGGAAGACCGCCACGCAGGCAGCTGTAGAAGTCGGTATGGCTGCCGTCTCAGCATACCGTGTGAGATGGTCCACGCAAACGATGATCCAACGGTTCTGGTTGTTCGATAAGGGGAATGGTCCCATAAGGTCTATGCCGACTTGCTCGAATGGCATAGTGGGCGGTGTCAATGGCCGAAGGGGACCCGGTGCAGCAGTGGTCGGTCGCTTGTGACATTGGCACGTTTCACAACTAGCCACATAGTGCTTGGTTGTATGGCGCATGTTGGGCATGTAAAAGCGCTCTTGTGTGCAGTGTAACGTTCGCACGAAACCGAAATGACCAGATGTCGCAGAGTCATGCATGGCGCGTAAGACGTCGGAGCGAAGACTCTCGGGGACAACTAGAAGAAAACGCGCTCCAGTCCCGGTGTAATTTCTCTTGTAGAGCAACTCATCACGGATGGTAAAGCGACCACTGCCTTGAGAAGTGCGAGCGGTGGCAACCAGCGGATCCAGATTGAGATCGTTTCATTGCTCTCTCTTAAAGTCTGCCGCGTCGGGGAACGTACGAGTAATGGCAGCGAGACAGTTATCAAAATTCTCAGCGTCGCGATCAGTAGTCTCAAGAGGAATGCGAGAAAGGCAGTCCGCGTCTGCATGACGACGGCCGCTCTTGTATGACACCACGAAATCATATTCCTGGAGGCGCAGCGCCCAGTGCGCGAGTCGACCTGACGGATCATGCAAACCAACCAGCCAACACAAGGAATGATGATCGGTGATTATCTTAAATGGTCTACCGTAAAGATAACAGCGAAATTTCTGCACGGCGAAAACAACAGCCAAGCATTCCTGCTCCGTAACGGTATAATTTCGCTCAGATTTGCTCAGAGAACGGCTGGCATAGGCGACAACATGTTCGGCGTTGTTGTGGCGTTGTACAAGTACCAGTCCTAGTCCGATGCTGCTAGCATCAGTGTGTACTTCAGTCAGGTGAGATGGGTTGAAGTGACGCAAGAGGGGTGCTGATGTCAGTAGAAACTTCAGTTGCGAGAACGACGCTTCGCACTCCGGTGTCCATGTGAAGGCCGCACCATGCCTCAGCATACATGTCAATGGGTGAATGATATCGGCAAATCGTGGTACAAAACGGCGAAAATAATAACATAGACTAATGAATGAGCGAAGTTCTCGTGCTGTCTGCGGTGGTTTAAAGGAGCTGACTGCTTCAATCTTACGAGGATCGGGTCTGACGCCTTCCTTGTCAACTAGGTGTCCCAAAACCAATGTTTGATGTTCGCCAAACCGACACTTCTTTGAGTTCAGAACTAGGCCAGCTTTTTCGATACAATCCAAGACAAGGCTCAGGCGGGTGTTATGTTCTTCAAACGTGCGGCCAAAGACTACAACATCGTCCAGGTAGCACATGTATATTTCCCATTTTAGACCGCGTAATATCGTGTCCATAAATCTTTCGAACGTGGCAGGAGCGTTACAGAGACCAAAAGGCATAACACTAAATTCGAATAAGCCATCTGGTGTCACGAAGGCTGTCTTTTCTTTATCTTTAGCTTCCATAGGTATTTGCCAATAGCCCGATCTTAGATCCAGTGTCGAGAAATAAGAAGCGGCGTGTAAGCAATCGATGACGTCATCGATTCGCGGTAGTGGATAGACGTCCTTTTTGGTCACGGCGTTTAAGCGTCTGTAATCTATGCAGAACCTCCAGGAACCATCTTTTTTCCGGACGAGGATTACTGGAGCTGCCCACGGGCTAGATGACTCTTGAACAACACCTTTGCTCATCATTTCCTTGACTTGTTCTGCGATAACCTTCCGCTCGGAGGATGACACACGGTAGGGCTTCTGGCAAATGGGGTGTGCTGAACCGGTATCTATTCTGTGGCGGGTACGTGATGATGGCAAAGGAAGGGGCGCATCTCCACGTGTGAAGTCGAATGCAGCAACATGCCGGGAAAGAACTTCTGCTAGTGCTTGACGTTCGGATGTAGAGAGAGCCTTGCTAATCATACCGAGAATCAGTTCTGAAAGGCGATAATTGTGAGGCGAGCAAGCAGGTACGGCCTCTGCAGTAAGCGCCGCCACTGAGCTGCATGAAGCTTCGTCAAAAATAGCAATTTTCATGCCTCTAGGAAGGACAACTGGCGTGGCCGAACAATTCAGCGCCCACAATGTTGCGATTCCTTTCGTCATGCACACGACGGAGCAAGGCACAAGTATACACTTTTTAGCACAGTTTACGTTGATAGGTCTAACTACGACGTCAACACAAGCATCGTCAACAGTAGATGAACAAACACGAACACGCGTTAGGGACCACGAGGGGGCCAGCACTTCATCAAGCACACTGAGTGTATCCATATCTTCGGCACACGAGCTTTGTTCAGAAAGCGCGGGCACCTTGTTCACACATATTTCGCTACTACCACAGTCCACAGACGCGCCGCAATGTTGAAGAAAATCTATGCCGAGAATCACATCGTGCGAACATCTAGAAAGTACTAAAAACTCCGACACAAACACCTTCCCAGCCAACGTAACACTGACGGCGCAAACACCAAGGGGGTGAAGCCACTCGCCGCCCACTCCACGAAAGGTAACGGTGCGGTCCCACGAAAACATAACCTTGTGGCCTAGGCGGTTCTTGAAAGAAAGGCTCATAACAGAAACATTCGCACCAGTATCCACTAAAGCCATGGTTGGTATACCGTCGACTAACACGTTCACTTTGTTTTTAAGCATGGCAACAGGCAGAGGCATTTCTTGCAAAGACCATCCGGCGACCTCACCTCCATCGGCCGCGGAAACTAGTTTCCCGGCGGAGGCGGAGATGAACGGCGCCGAGGGGACGGCGAACGTCGAGGACGGCTACTTGGTGGCGTCAGGCTGCGGTCAGACCCTGGCGAATCGCTGCGTCTGACCTCGTGCGGGCAACGGTTCTCCGGCAGCGAACTGGTCGTCCATGGGCCATGGGATGTACGGGTTTCGGGTGGCGAGAACCGCGGTGGATTCCTTCGTGGCTGGCGGCGTTGGGGACAGAAACGGGCTATATGTCCCGTAAAACCGCAGTTGTAGCACACGAGAGGGTCACGGTTCAATGTATATTCCTCAAAGCCGGTGCTAGATCGCTGTGGACGGTAAGCGAATTCATTTCCCCTGAAATAACCAGCCTGTGGTGGTCGCTGAGGGCGGTTGTATCGGTCGAAATTCGTGCCTTGATAGTAGGGTAGACTTCGCGCGCTGCCGTCATAAGCAACAGAACTTGGGGAATAATAAGCTGGCTCTTCCCATCGAGGTTGGGTGTCATTGATGGGGCCTCGTTCATAGATATGAGGTTTATGTCGAGGAGCGATTTCGTAATCCGCCGGATACGCGGAGAAAGATGAAACGGTTGTTTCGGCAACTGGGGGCGGCCGTGGAAGGCAAGTATCTCGGTGAGTCACTCGCGTGTGTAGGATAAGCTCTTCTCGGACTATCTGACGAATTGTCGAAGCAAGATCGAGGGACTGGTCATTATCGATGCTTGCAATGGTCGTAACGTTGGCTAGCCTGCCGAACTTCGGTGCAATACGCCTCGTCTTAAGCTGCTCGAATGTGCGGCAGTGCTGAATAACGTTGCTGACGGAGGCTAGATTGTCCTTTGCGATCAGGAAACTATAAACATCCTCGGCGATCCCCTTTAGGATGTGCCCGACTTTGTCGTCTTCGGACATTCTAGAGTCCGCCATCCTGCAGAGTTTTAGCACTTCCTCAATGTAGGTCATGCATGTTTCGCCTGGCACCTGCGCACGTTGTGACAACGTCTGTTCTGCCCGTTTCTTTTTCATCATGCTGTCCCCGAAGCGCTCCTTGATTTGAGAAACAAACCTTTCCCATGTAGTCAAAGTCTCCTCGTTGTTGTCGAACCACACCAGCGCAGTACCCGTAAGAAAGAACATGACGTTGGCAAGTTTAGAAGCGCTATTCCACTTGTTATAGGCGCTCACCCGTTTATAATGGATGAGCCACTCGTCGACGTCTTTGCCCGGTTTTCTGGCGAAGGGACGTGCATCTCGTAGTTGTTGACTGGCAGGACCTGGGATGGGCTCTTCCACGTCGCGGGGCATCTCCAACTCCGGTGGATTCGGTGGAAGGCCACCAAGGCGACGGCTTCGACGAAGAGCTTCCGGTCCGACCTCCGTCTTCGGGTGTCGATTACCCAGCACCTCCACCACAACTGTTACGGAGAGTTGTGAAGGAATGGCTTTATTTACAGCAGATGGATGATGGTGATCTCGCTGCCCGGACTATGAGCACTTCGTCCTCCTCTTCTCTCATTCCTCTAACCTGCTTCTTCTAACATCGTTACAATATGGTGTTTATCGACTACAAGAAAGCATTTGACTCCATAGAAATGCTTCTAGAAGCTCTACGTCGACAAGGGGTACCCGACTTATACGTGAAAACCATAAACAACATATACAAAGATTGCACAGCCACACTACTAAGCCAAGAAATCCTGATCGGGAGAGGTGTCAGACAAACAGATACAATATCCCCGATGCTATCCACTGCATGTTTAGAGGAACTCTTTAAACATCTAGACTGGGAAGAAAAGGGAATTCGAATAGACGGAGAATATCTAAACAATTTACGATTTGCAGACGACATTGTGCTCTTTAACAATGATGGAGACGAACCACAAAACATTATTGATGACCGGGAAACCGGGAAAGTATTAAAATTGGACTAAAAATGAATAGGCAAAAGACCAAAGTCATGCTCAATAGCCTAGCTAAGGAACAGGAATTTAAAATTGGCAATGAACCCTTAGAATGTGTGAACGAATACGTATACCAGGGGCAGTTACTCAACAGAGACGCCTACCCATGAAAAAGAAATCCTCCGTAGAAAGAATAAGGATGGGCTCGAGCGCATTTGGAAGGCATTCCCAAATCATGACTGAAAACTTGTTACTGTCACTAAAGCGAAAAGTATTTAATCACTGTATTCTCCCGGTACTAATGTTCAGTGCAGAAACGTGGAGGTTAACTAAAAAACTAGAGATGAAATTAAGGAGCATGCAATGTGCAATGGAAAGAAAAATGATAGGTGTAATGCTAAGAGATAAAAAATGAGTGGAATGGATCAGGGAACAGACAGGAGTAGCTGAGAAGAAAGAAGTGGACCTGGGCAGGACATGTCATGAGGAGGAAAGATAGCAGATGGACAGTAAGAGCGATGGAATGGATACCAAGAGAGTGGAAGCACAACAGAAACAGGCAAAAGGTTAGATGGAGCGATGAAATTAAAAAGTTTGTGGGCATAAAGTGGAACCAACTCGCTCAGGATAGGTTGGATTGGAAATCATTGGGAGAGGCCTTCATCCTGCAGTGGACCTAAACAGGCTGATGATGATGATGACAAATAATGCACCCTATGCTTTCCTTGGCATCATACCATTGTGCCAAACAAAAACAAGCTGCCTAATCAATTCCTATTTAGTTCATTGTCTAATATAAAGATATTCCGTATTTACAAAACAACAACAACAACAACAAGAATGAGAGACACAAGCCCTTATCATATGTTAATTGACCCTACTTGTCCATGAAGACTGTCTGCAAAGTGCACAAACTACCTTCACAAGCAGCATTTTCAGAGCTACAAGAGCTTTTTTACAATATTACTGGTCAACTTTCAAGGCCCTATATAAGCACAGAATCATATCGTCATCTTTTGAGCAATCTATAACTAGATGAATGAAATCTTCATGAGAGTTCTGCTCTTGAATTTACATTTCACAGAGTGCTACATTCTCAGATTAGCAGCAGTATTCATTCAGCATTATTAGATTTTAAACACATACAACTGGTATGACAATCGAATTGCACCTAGTTACGGCATCAGAAGCAATGTCTGTAAGCATTCTTTTGGTCAAACAATTTAAAATATAACAGTTTACACATATTACCAAGCTTTTAAAAATTCAATTATCATTTTAACTAATAATAAACGAAATAAAACAGTGTAATACACAATGAAGCAACTTCCTTCACAACCAAACATGTTGCCCTTGAACACTTGCCATGTTTGTATCACCTGCTCGTCATTTCAAAGTGTAAACTGTGGTGCTAGCACTTGCACAACACCACTCTATGTGTGCATGCAAAGCAACAGCTTAAAAAGGAGACCCTCTAGGCAATGTGGCCTCCTAGATGGGATATTCTGTGGAAGTGATTTGGAGGCGTCATAATTTGCCCAACCACTAGATAACAGCCTCACAGAATTGTCAGCCTGAAGAATTTGTATTGTGAGGATGCGGTTGTCACGGTGTATTTATTAGACCTCAATGATGCAGCAAACCGGCCACGCCCAAAGCACCGAACAGACTCCAGATGATTACCCGCACCCGATGAAGAAGAAGCCTTTGTGATGATGATTATGTACAGATAACGAAGAAGAGCCTTTTAAGTGCCCACAGTATCATCAAGATACCGTGGGCACTTAAACGATGTGACACTACTGCGTCACATTGTGAAGCTTTAATGTATATGCTGCAATAGGGTTGCATTTTTAGTTAAGTCCTCATCATTAGCCAAACCTTTCGTGACTGCATTTGAATTAGTTTTATGTGGCATATATTTTCTTTTAATGAAACCTCTCATTTGCCACTGCTGATTTCATGCTTTTCATGATTTCATGATTTCAACCTAGAAGCATGAAATCAGCAGTGGCAAATGAGAGGTTTCATTGGTTGTGACTGATGAGGTGGCAGGCATAGAAACATATTTATGGGGAAAGGGACAACGGAAAGGGGGGAGGGGATACGCACCCCCAGCAGCATACCTTAGCAGCCCTACTTAGATACTGCATTATGATCTGGGCCTGCTGTTGGAAGGAACTTCAAGCAAGCAAACAGGTGAACTTTAATCACAACCAATGACAGATCTTTTTGTAGACTCTCAAAGCAAAGACAGTCCATCTCTAATTCCTCCCCCCCCCCCCCCCTTTTCTTTTTTTCTGTCAATGCCAGCTTATGCTTTTCTCTTAAGGTGGTCTGAATTGAGAAACCCTTGGCAGTGATGCTCAGTGTTATCGAGTAACCTGGGCACAGTTTCAGGCGTTTTTAATGTTCTGGTGTCGCTAGTTGCCAATTTAACACTGACACAACTGAAGCATCTACAACACCTCTGAAACTGCTAGGCATCAGCCCCCTTACCCTCACCCCCCACTTCTTTGTGCATCTTTCTGAAGCTCGTGGTTGGGTACTTGTATTATAAGGCATCTCTTGAGTGGCTGTGTAAATAACTACACCAAAAAATGTGTGACCGAACATTCTACAGAGCTGCATTTTGATTCAACAATCTTGAGCAAGTTCTTCGTCACAGCAATACAATGAATACAGATCTGCTTTCCACATGGCACAAACAGGGCCGTAAAAGAATAGTGGAACTTCAGCCACAAAGAAATGCAACAAAAGGACAAAGAAAGCAAATGAAGTACATTAGCTAGATCTGTAACTGCGACCACTAAGTTCACTTTTATGATGATAATATCATCCACTGTCACTTGTTTCTTATTAACGAGAACATGAGCAGCAGGCTTAGGGCAATTTCTTGCTCAAGTGTTATTTTGGACCAATATCACACAAAGGGTCACTCTTGGCACCATATGGCCCAAATGGAGCTGCTCTTCCACCCCTGCTAAATAGAAGTTCTATGGCCACTCACAAGGAATTGTTGTTTTAAATTTGTCAGGATCGCTTGCAACAAGCCTTCGCTTCAGTTCATTGCGACCAACGCCTGGAGGACCTGGAAAAAGAAGTTGAACTTCACTGCCACGTCAGCATGAAGCACAAGGCACTTCCTTTTAAAAGAATCTGAAAATTATTAATGGTTCACATTCTGTGCAGTGCAGTACGGTACACAACAATACTTTAGCAACTGTAGTGAATGCCATAGTATGAGCAAGTACTGCATTTGCTCGCATAATAGACGCACTTTTTTTTTTCCTGAAAAACAGAACCAATGTTCAAAAGGGGGGCGGGGGGGTTATGATATGGAGTAAGTTTTACGAAAACATTTTTGGCATGAGAGAAACATTTTAACATGCAAAAAAGACGGCACTTCAAACCGCGGCAATGATAAAGACCTTTTTAATGGAGCCCTTTGGGGTGCCGCCATCTTGGGCTGTTTGCTCTCCTCGCTCTCCCTCCAAATGTGATTGATTTCTGGGGTTTTACGTCCCAAAAACAGCTATGATTATGAGAGACGCCGTAGTAGAGGGCTCCGGAAATTTTGACTACCTTGGGTTCTTTAACGTGCACAGACATCACACAGTACACGGGCCTCAACGTTTCGGCCTCAACAACAAATGCAGCTGCCGCGGCCGGTTCAATGCGCACGACCCTTGGTTCAGCAGCCGAGTACCATAGACACTAGACCGCCGTAGCGGGGCTTCCTCCAGATGTGTACATTCGTTGCGTGTGTGTGTCAACAATATCTTGCTTTCGCTCCTTGTGAATGCCGTGGAATCATTAGGCAAGTTAATTTGTATGCGAGATCTAGGTAATTGACGGGGTGGTTGCCATTGGCAGTGTTTTGCATGTTCTTGAGTGGGCAAGTACAGGTCAGTACAGGTCGAGGGATGCGATACGAGTTATAGTCATGTTCATGACCTGAATTACATGATATGACATGAACATGACTAAGCAAAACTAATGGAAGGGGGCTGAGTCTGCTGTCAAACGAAAAAAACAGGTCGAGAGATGTGATATGAGTTACAGTCATAGTCATGACATGACATGATCATGGCATGTCATGATTATGACTCAACAAAAAAGACAAACTCAAGAAAGTGATGCAACGGTGTTTGGACACTGATACTAAAGCAAGTATACACCAATGAAATGTGATAAAAGTCAGTCATGAACACGACTCAGCACGGATAACCAACTCCCCAAAAATCCATTAACACCCCAAACACAGCGCAGTGAGTTCAGACATTGACGCTCAGACAAAAATCAGTAAAGAAGCATGGTCAAAGTCATAGTCATGATAATGACTCAGAAAAAGTACGACTCTGTGAAGAAAAGGTTAGACTCAAAACGCAGTGGGAGGTACTCAGACGTGGTGCACGATTGCCAAAAGTTCAGGGTTTGAACCCCTATGTCCCGCATTTGGTTACAAAACTTCTAGGCTTTCACCTTTTCATCTCCTAGGAATGCTTTAATGTGAGGCATCACTCCAGAAACCAAGGGCACTTCAATCATACCAAGGGCCCCCCCTAGTTGCTTCGATAACTTGGTTCATACTAAAATTAGCGTGGCATGACACGAGTATATGATGAAAATGAAACATATTTCATGATATGGATATCACTGCATTCAGGTCTGTACGTGACAATGTATGTGACAAGGTGTAACAGATGCCATGGGTATGGCTTGCTATTAATGTGTATCACACAACGTGCCCTTAAACAAACATGATAGGCACAACATGAATCTTCATGTCATGCACCGTCTTATAGGTCATGAAATGTCTGGCTCAGCTCACGCAATGTATACATTTTGAAGCCCCAATGGTCGTTTCATTAACGTAACTACAATTTGTATACATTGGAAACGTGGTAATACAAAGACATGGTGTGCCATGATTGTGATGACATGTCGTGACATGACTGGCAGATGACATGTCACTTCAGTCACTTCTTAAGCTGGGACATATATCAATATTGTATGATATTTTATGACACGATAGATAAGCCATGGCATATGCGCCACATTTACTCGTTCAAAACCAATGCTGGTTAGCCAGGTGGCTATCGCACTAGTGATGCAGAACTATCGATGGTACTGTCGATACTATTGATAGTAGAGTCACTATCGAACTACTATTGATGTGTAAAAATACTACTGATAATATCGATAGTTCAATCACTATCGCATTATCAATGGTATAAAAACTATCAATAGCGGTATCGATAGTACTACTGACTGTGTCAATATCATCATCATCATTATCAGCCTATTTTAGGTCCACTGCAGGACAAAGGCCTCTCACAACGATTTCCAATCCACCCTATCCTGAGCAAGTCGGTTCCACTTTATGCCTGCAAACTTCTTAATTTCATCGCTCCATCTAACCTTCTGCCTGCCTCTGTTGTGTTTTCCCTCTCTTGGTATCCATTCCGTCCTTCTTACTGCCCATCTGTTATCTTTCCTCCTCATGACATGTCCTGCTGTCCACTTCTTTCTTCTAATTGATATAATAATATCAGCTACTCCATTCCGCTTGTTTTTTATCTCTTAGCATTACACCTATCATTTTTCTTTCCACTGCACGTTGTGTGCTCCTTAATTTCATCTCTAGTTTTTTAGTTAACCTCCATGTTTCGGCACCGTACATTAGTACCGGGAGAATGCAGTGATTAAATACTTTTTGCTTTAGTGACAGTAACAAGTTTTCAGTCATGATTTGGGAATGCCCTCCAAATGCGCTCCAGCCCATCCTTATTCTTTCTACAGAGGATTTCTTTTTCATGGGTAGGCATCTCCGTTGAGTAACTTCCCCAGGTATACGTATTCGTTCACACATTCTAAGGGTTCATTACCAATTTTAAATTCCTGTTCTTTAGCTAGACCTCTGAGCATAATTTTGGTCGTTTGCCTATTCATTTTTAGTCCAATTTTATTAATTTCCCAGTTTAGGTCGTCGTCAATCATGCCTTGTAGTTCGCCACCATCATTGCTAAAGAGCACACAGTCGTCTGCAAACCTCAAATTGCTGAGATATTCTCTGTCTATTCGAATTCCCTTTTATTTCCAGTCGAAACACTTGCTCTAAACATGCAGTGAATAACATCGGGGAGATCGTATCTCCCTGTCTGACACCTCTCCCGATCAAAATTTCTCGGCTTCTCTCACGTAGGAGTAGTGTGGCTGTGCAATCTTTGTATAGGTTATTTATGATTTGCACGTATACGTCAGGTACCCGTTGTCGACGTAAAGCTTCTAGAACTGCTTGTATTTCTATGGAGTCAAATGCTTTCTCGTAGTCTATAAGCGTCATATAAAGAAGTTCGCTATATTCAGCGTACTTCTCAATTACTAGGTTGATAGCATGACTGTGGTCCATAGTTGAGTAACCTTTCCTAAAACCAGCTTGTTCTCCTGGTTGGTTAAAGTTGAGTGTTTCTCTTATCCTAGCAAAAATTACTTTCTTAAATAGCTTGTATATTACTGGAAGTAGGCTAAATGGTCTGCAATTTTTTAGCTCCTTTATGTCACCTTTCTTGTGGATTAGAATATACTGTTGATATATACAGTTAAACCTGCTTATAACGAACCTCCATATAACGAATTCCTGGATATAACGAAGTTTTTCTATTCCCTGCCGTTACTCCATAGAAGTACATGTATTTGAAACCTCTACGTAATGAAGTGGCAGCGGGAGAACCCCTCGAAATAACGAATTTTCTCCGCCGACATCCTGAGATTTTGCCCCAAATTTTGCCACTTTTGCACCTCATCCGGCGCGACGGAATGCGAAGCGGCGGTGTCGCGCTTTGCGCGCGCTCAAAGACACCGCGACTGCGAGGCGAGAGCGAGAGCGAGTGGACATGTGCGGTGAGAGCCTGCATCTCTTGACCCCGCGATCATCCCACCACGAGCGTGTCCTTTCCCCCTCACTTCAAACCTGCTCCCGCTACTTTCTGCAGCTGGCCTAGCCTGCCAAGCCGCCACCCTCCTTTTCCAGTTGATGTTACCGAGTCGCGCCGGTGTAAGAGAGAAAGAAAAAAGTTTTTTTTTTTTTTTTTCAACATGCTAGCAGCGCGACTCTTTGGTTGCTGGGCGAGTCTGCGCTTCGCTAACCTGACAGTAGGTGAGAGCGCTTGTTAGGCCTAGCTCCCGGGGTCACGGGCGGCGCGCCTCAGGGGAAGTTTGCCGCCCTCAAGGGCAACGCGCGTGAAATGGTTAAAAAAAAAAAAAAAACTGGAGACAAACAGGGGTAAACTGGAGGACACGGGCGCGCCGCGTTCCATGCATAGTGTTCGTGGCTGACAAGGGCGGTAGTAGCATTCTCCGTCCCCTTTTTTTTTTCTTCCCTCCGCTCACTGTTAATTCGTTCCGCGCTCCTTCCTCCTCCACGGTGATTCGCTGCGCTTTTTTTCAGGCAGCGCACTTCCTTTGTGAAGCCTGCTCCCTACCTCGATTGTCCGCCGCATTATAACCGGTCCTTCAATCAAGAAGGGTGGGGGGGGGGGGGGGGAGGGGGGGGTAGAAAAAACAGCATTATCGCCGGTTACTATATGCGGTCACATAAGTGTTCTCAGCTGTAAATGTTTTCTCGCCCAAAATAATTGCTTTGGGTCAGCTCTGCAGTCTGTAATCGTTTTGCTTACTTAAGCGTTTATTTTTCAAATTTTCGTGCCGAACCTGCATTTAATGAAATCCTCTTTATAACGAAGTTTTCCGGGAATTTCTCAATTTCGTTATATCCAAGTTTAACTGTAGTATAAAATCACCGGTATTTTTTGTCTACTTCTGAAGTTTTAGACCTATTCAATCCACCCACGGATATGGAGTACAAAGCGAGCACAATGGCCGGCACAATGTTGTGCGCGTGCTGCACAGCTGTTTATGTGCAGCATTTATTTCCTTCTGGTTGTAGGTGCAACTGTAAACAACAAAGTGATACCCTGTCCCTGTTGATAGACTTCTTGAAGGGCATTTTAAAGTGTACTAATGAGCAAAAAAAAAGTGCGCACCGCACACATGTGACGACACGTACAGGCCAGAGCCGTCCCTTTCGGGAGAGTTTGGCGGTCTCTTGATCTTGCCGCCAGTCTGGCAACTGCTGCGCTGGTGTCTGGCAACATAACGCCTCGTAAACGCCATTTCGTGCCTAGGTTCCATACGGTGTTGTACGTGTGCATATATTGGGTTCTGTGCGTGCGAAGTGTGATCAGCTGCTGTGCTCCTCTTTTGACCAACCTACTGAATCTTTGGCGATCTACAGCGGTGTAGAACTTCGCGGATCTGCACAGGTATCACAATTGGAGCTTGCAGTGTGGTGGGCAGCTCGAACTGGGGGGGAGGGTGGCTCGCCCCTTACCGGGGAAGCAAGAACGAAGCAAGATAAATGAAAAGTCAATAACCACAACAACTCGTGCCTTTGTGAGGTAAGTGGGAAAACTGGTTAGTTATGGCCGTTCTCTCATGCTCTACATGTGTACGCAGGCACACTTCAAGGCGGATCAGTTTGAGCCCTCTCGGAAAGGACTGAAAAAGCTGAAAAGGACAGACGTTGGCACTGTTTTCGCATTGTGCGGAGTGCCGTCAATTCCATTCCTATGGATTTCCAGCTATCGAGTAGAACCCCCCCATTTTTTTCCACTTTCAGCCCTTCGTCGAAAAGTCCCCTCAAGATGTATTACAAAATAAGTGAACAAATAAACACCTCGTTCTGAGATTTTGTAAGGCACGGTTATAAGATAGAAACACAGAATCTAGCACAATTCCTGTAAATAACTTCAAATCACGTTATTTACCTGCAATATAAATGAGTTCAATGATCCACAACAAATTTTTCCTAGCACAGTGTACTTCAGGAAGTTTCACTGATTCATGTGCTCTCGGTATGCCATGTTTCTGAACAATGATCTCCTTTGCTGGTGCCCTTCACTGAGCCTGCAGATGTTAATATAATTGAATCAAGTGAGTACCTCGCAGACCCATTCTCAATATCCACTCGAGTGATAACTGCCCTATCATAAGCAAAACCTTGGGGTGCTGACATCCACCGAAGTCAACGCTTTATATTTTTGTCAGTAACGCCAGTTCACTTTTTCAGTGGCCAGCAGAGGAAGTTATCCGTGTACTGCGGCGAAGTTAGCTCAGCCTTCTGTTGTACAATTCTCTGTTGGACTGTTCCTCAGGACTTTGGAATGACCCTGTGGCAGTACACTAGTCATGCAATAACTCTTTTTCCCCATGTTGAGCAGAACATTTCTCCATAATTTGACATGGTATTAGTAAAGAAATATTTGAAAAATATTCGATTCGCACTTGAACACAAATATTCAAATTCGCTTCGCACTTAAAATTTTGCTATTCGCACAGCTATAATTAGAACATTTAACATCATAGGCTAAATAACAGTACAACGTAACGAAGGATCGAGCATGTGGTACCCCGGTGCCTAAACAAGGATTTTTATTTTGTTATTATAAGCCATGGCAATGCATGAAACTACCACACAACGAGGTCCAAGGCACGGAGTAAGAATTCTTGAGGAGGAGAAACAGCGCTCGCTCGGGTGGCCTGATAAAGTCACGCCGTAAGGCACCGCGCCGACGCGCCCTCTGTTGTGCGAGTCGGCTCGCGGAGAAAGAGGAATGCGTGCGTCGCGCTCTCCGCGGAAGCTTGCCGGTTTAATGTTTCAATGGTTTTAAGGCCAACCGGTGGCGATTCACCCCAGTGGATGCGTTTCTTGCGCGTCCTCAGTGGCTGCAAATTGTCTGATAGCCTAAAGAAAAGAAAGTGTCGCCTACACAACAATTACGTGCACAGTACCTCTTCTGGAACGCGAGTTCGGTTGGTTGGGCCAGCATCACCACTATCAGTACAGAGTCGTTTCTTTTCTTTCAACTACACATACGCCCTTGTTTGCTTCTTTGTTGTTCATGGCAATGGACTCGCGGCAAAGGGACTTTAGAGGACGCACCATCGCATATTTTCCTCATCGTGGCAAACAGCGAGCATATTTGTGTCTTAATTAACAACTGCACATTCTCCGCGCTTCACGACAGATCCAGTGGGCCATTTTTTTTTACGAACAGGAAACAGGTAGCTGAACCAAGTGTTTATTCGAAATTTCACTTTTTGGGAGGTGGGGGGGGGGGTTACCCATGGAGTAGCCAGCAGCTGGGGGGCGTGGATACGAAGTCATAAGAAGCCTTCACCACCAAGCTCGCTTTAACATCGCCACGTATGTGACTATCCGAGAAACGCTTCTCGCGAACATATACACGGGTATGAGCCCTCGGTCTTTCCTTGGTATATCGCACGAGTGTACACCTCCAATTTCAGCAAGCCACTGGGAATTTTAAAGTAGTGAGCTTCACCTTGCAGGATGAGCCAATGTTAAGGTTTGGCACAACACATTGCCGCCCCAAAACAGCACTGATGGCAATACTGGACAGCGCTCGCCTTTGTTGCAACACGAAAAGCGCACGCAAAGTTTGAGGAGCCGGCCCGCAGCACGCTGCGGAAGCCAGTGAGAGATGTAGAGTTAGCAGAAACAAAAGAACACGCAGCAGCTTTCACGCCCCTTCTTCCCAAGGCCATTTACCCGTGCGTGCTCACAATACGCCAGCGAGTGACTTCCAGCGGCATGCGTCGTCTGTTCTGGAGTGACTGCAAGGAGCTCGTTCCAAGCGCTGTGCTGCACGTAATTAAGCCAGCATTTATTACTAACTGCAGCTAAAATGCCCGCCGCCCCTATTTATTGACGCTACAGACTGAAAACTCAGAAAATTTGCAATATATGAGACGGTAACGCGATTGTGTGTCGCGCCCATGTGACGACATGTAAACGATGGCAACAGGCCGGAAGCGTCATCTGTCGTAATGCGGAGAAAACTCAACTTCCTCCTTGCCCAAGCGTTACATTAACGGGCCGCCGCCGCGCGCTGCCGCGGCATAGCAGTTTCCTCTCCTCAAATACTTCTTTCTCAATGGTCCAAGGTACAGCGGCAGATCTACTGCGAATTGGAAAGAATGCGCATTCCACCTACACTCGCCATTGCAGTTCTACCTTTAATGCCTGCTAAGCTTGGCTTCTCTAAAAGCCCCTTTCCATAACCTCATTCAAATATGCATGTTATCTGCACTTATTCTTTAAGGGAAGAGCTCACCAGACACGCATCGCTAGGACGCTCGCCAAGGCGAGCTTTGGGCGCCTTGGCACAAAATGGCAGAATGGGCCGCCGCTAAACTTAGCTGGCTTAGGGCTCTGCCCCTCCGCCAAAGTCTCTCGAAGGGGATATACAGCTCTGGTACGGATGGCCTTGCGGCCACCGACAGCCCAAAGAAGGGGGGCGTGGCCCAGAGACCTCTTTCTCGCTCGGTAGCATATGACAAACTGGCCCATGGCTCATTGATCCAAGGGTGCTGCTGGAAATGTCTATAGGACCACACGTGCAATTAAATTTTATAAAAGCAGTTCAAAAAAAAGTTATGGCATCAGTACCATGAGACTCGTCAGCTGCCATGACAGCCCTTATGGTGGCTGTATTCTGTTCCAATGCAATGGTCTTTTTCTTCCGTTTCGTCTCGCGAAACCATAAGAATGGCAACTAAGTCAGGACATTTCACAGCGCAAAAAGTACGTCTGTTCTGAATGAACAGCACACGGTGGTCTCTGGCACGCAGAGTTTCTACAGTTGCTATATCGCTGTGGATCACATATGTAACGATGCCACCATGCACACGATGCTACAACATGTAGGTAGGTTGACTCTAGTGTAAGCTAATGAACTACCACCACGCGGGCTTGGCTTGGCCGGCTAGTGGCCCCCAAGGTCGGTACATCGCCAATGCATGGAGTTCATACCCAGCTACATCATCACTGGGTAGTGTTCGCAGGCTGTAACAGAAGTAGATGGACCACACACAACACAGCTCACCACCACATTTCTCCCTTGCACCTCTGCTAGTCTGGGTGTCTCAACAGTGTGCGTTAAGCACAAGGTTAGAGATTGCCACAATGCATTCTCCAATGAAAAAAAGGAAAAAGAGAGGAAACGTGGCTCTGCACTTCTCGTGCCAAAAGAAGCCAGGCTCGCTTTACCTAAAATCTTGAGCAAGTGCCAATACCCATGCAAATGCCCCCTTCCCTCTTTCGAGAACTTGAAATTGATGACCGAGCAAGTGTGCACCCCCTCCCATTTTCTTAACCCTGTTTACCACAGCGGGCATAACACCAGGTCGCTTGGCAACTTTCCTTGTTTTTTTTTTAATTCTTCAATAAGATGCACAATAAATTACTTAAAACAATGCAATTAAATACGGAGAACAAACTCACGTGGTTAGCTGCACTTCTGCCTAGGCCTCATAATGGCTGCACCATAGCCACATGCTCCTTATCTGCGTGGCCAGCCATGACTACAGCTGGGAGGCGTTACGCTTTGCGAGTTATTGTTTTCATTGGACTAGAGCGAGCTGGAATAGTTTAGGCTGCTCTAATAGGATGGAGAGATCACAGCCACACCAATTGCTAGTGTTCATTTAATGTTCGGTGCTGCTCGGGCTCGTGGGTCGGCAATATGTGCGTTCGACTCCGAAGAGTTGTTTGATGGCTTCAAGAGCGATGATGTTGAACAAAAGCAGTAAATGCACTTATTCTGCAGACCTTAATAAAAGAACACCTCTGCATTCTTTTTTCTCTCCAGCAGTTCCACCGCCATTTTAAATTTTGGTTCGCGACCAAGCAAGCCCGCCCCCCCCCCCGCCCCCCCCTTGCGCTCCCCTTTCCCATAAAACTTGTTGAATTATTCTCACCCGAAGCGGGGTGCTTGAATGGGATTTTACGAAAGTAAAGAACAAAGTTCTCGATTATGTCAAAAGGCTCTGCAGTGAAGGCTGTGCAATGTGTCCCTTGAACTGCTACAGAACAATGTGCAGGCCACAGCCATAAATCGCAAATGGGGTTTTTTGCTTGTGATCTTAAAGCCAGCAGCAGTAGTAGAATGAGTTTTGTAAATGAATGAGGCCGACGACATGGGTGCCCCGATCTTCCTGCTTCATGTAACTACCATATGAATAACGATTGCACGCGTGTGCAGCAAGGCTGTCACCGTCTTCTGTCTTGCAACATCTTCCAGCCCTCAACAAAGACACATGACACACTAAAAAAAATTATCGAATCAGCACATTGCCCTGATGGGTCGTACAAATTTGTCACAGTCTCACAGTGTATTCCCGTTTGCTGCCTCTAAGTTTCTTGATCAGCAATGCGTTCAACATCCGGCACTATGCACCACTCAGCATATGCGAATCTTCCATGCATGCACAGTGACAACCTTCAAGTTCGGCCTTGTCTTTGGACCACAGTTGGCAATAGTCCTAGTTCAAAACAAATCCCTTGAGGTGAACCTAGCTGGACAATAGCAAAAATATTTTGTCTTTGAGTGGTGCTTCAAAAGGTTTGGCAATTAGAAATTTCATTTGTTCTTCACGGTCGCATTCACAGGTGAATGCGACCGTGACGCTTATAAACGATCTATCGGTTATGACGACCACATTTCGGTGCACTTACACAACTTTCCTATGCCACTTATTAAAACTGGGTCGTGTTAAGTGCTGTTTAGTTTGGTGCTTTATGAATTTTGATAATGCACAGTTGAATAATTGCGTTACAGTTGACTGTAAGCTTCTCTTCAAGGTCTGGTTATTTCTAGAGCTGTGTCAATAGTAAAATTTAAGTGCAAAGTGGATTTGAATACCTCTTGCATTATGTAAAAATATTTTTTTAATAATACCATGTTAACGCCTTCCGTACTGCATCTATTCAGTGTAGTTAGCCCGCTATTGCTGGTTTGAGTCACCACTCTAGAGTGCCTAATTAGTCCTGAAATGTTTAGTCTCAACTTAATGAGGCTTGACCTTGAAGTCTTAGCGTAATTTACCTTCTATTAATAAGTGCTAGCTTAGGTTTGACTTAACTAGTAATAACCTAGCTATGTGTGATTTAATTAGTACTATTTAATTAAACACGGTCTAATTAGAAGTTTGCTTACACTAGATTTGTTCATATCAGCTAAATTAGACTTCACATAATAAGATTTACCCTAATTAGACATGGTTTATTAGTATCATGGCTTAATTAATTATAAATCATTAGTATCCGCTTAATTAATTGTGACTTACTTGTCATAGCTCAATTCAGGTTGAATTAGTTCAGTTTGGCTTGGTTTGGCTTAGTTGGATTAGTCCTGTCTGAACTAGGCTTCAATTAATTATTCCTAATTAGGCTCCTTTGAATTAGACTTAGCCTTACCTAACTAGTCCTAGGAATCTTAATTAGGCTCCATTGAATGAGACTTAGCCTTACCTAACTAGTCCTAGGGAGCTTTGTCTTTACTACAGCGTGGTAGTGTTATGCTAGCATTACATAGCTTAGCGGAGTTTTCGGCAGATTTCCCAGTTTCACCAATAGCTTAAACAGCTTCACTGTTAAAATTGAACTAGTGTATTCACACATTAAATTAATTCATCCATCTTACCGCATGTCAAAGCACCTTATTCCACATTAACCTGTCGGCAATGGTCCGAGTTGTGAAGGTCTTCCTTTCGAGTCATAGTAGTCACGTTCGAGCCCGACAGTATGATTATCCCGTCTACAATCACTAATCAACAATTAACTAGGGGTTATACAGGACAAGGTGGAGCAGCGTTGGTAGTTGCGCTGTTTGTCCTGACGCCACGTTATGCGCAATATCGACGACAAGCAGCGCACTGACAAAGTAAACGCTCACACCTGCGAGCCTAAACGTATGTGATGAACGAAAACAAAACTTCAGAGGATCGAAAAAAAAAGAATGCAGTGATCGCGAGAGCATGCGACCGAGCCCAGGCGCGAAGCGAGCAGGCGGCCACAAGCACGCTGCGAAGAAACAGCCCCCGGTAGTCGCGCGCTTTTCGTAAGCCACTCTGACACATCGCTGAAGTCTGGTGACGTAAAGCGGTGGGCGGGGCACCTCCTTCGACACCACCCTAAGGAGCTCTGTACCCTCTATTCCGCAGAGTTGAGACAGGACTGGAAAGGGAAGTTTTCCGGTCGCAATATCTTCGCTCCTAACTAACCGTTTTCAAAAATTCTTTCGGCTGTGAATTTCTGAGAGGCATTCAATACACACCCAGCCGTTTTCAAAACCAAGCTCGAGCGGTGGTTCAGGACCCCTTTAATTTCTTCTTTGTAAATAAAGGCACTTCTTTACAAATTTTGCTACTTTTTATTGCAGAATCTTTAAGCATTTTTATCTTACTCCTGACAGATATTTCATTAATAAAATATTTTATGTGTAAAAAGCACATTCCTGCCCCGCCACGGTGGTCTAGTGGCTACGGTACTCGGCTGCTGATCCGAGGGCCGCGGGATCGAATCCCGGCCGCGGCGGCTGCATTTCGATGGAGGCGAAATGTTGAGGCCCGTGTGCTGTGCGATGTCAGTGCACGTTAAAGAACCCCAGGTGGTCGAAATTTCCGGAGACCTCCACTACGGCGTCTCTCATAATCAAAGCTGGTTTTGGGACGTTAAACCCCACAAATCAATCAAAAAGCACATTCCTTCTTCTTTCCTTTGATATATTACATAAAAATTTTAGGGCTGTAGCTTTTCAGAAAAAAAGATCTGACATAGCCAACTAAAATGCTGTTTTTCCCCACGGTAGGAAAAGAGTTAAATTACACAGAAATGTACTACTAAACAAATATGTTGCTTGACTAAAGTCTACTCCGACAATGTCGTCCTTAGAAATAGAACAGTCAAGCCCTAAATAACAGTCCATAAAAAAACTGCATACACATGAGTTAACTTGGCTGAAGTGCCCAAACGTTAACTGCACTGCAGTATGCGAATGCTAGCTTCACCACAGCATCTGGGTGTTAGATTCACCACAGCAGACTGATTGATAATCAAACTATCCTCATCAGCCGGCATGGACGAAATCACCTTCAAGCTTTTAAAAAGCACCAAGTGTGTGTCTGCAATATGCCTAACCCTGCTCTTTTCACAATCACTGTCATCAGGCACCCTTCCATATGAGTGGAAAAAAAGCAAGGTCATTACAGTTTACAAATCAGGTAACCGTGAATCACCACATCCATCACTACTGTCCCTCGCAAAATCATGGAAGACGTCATATTTTCAAACGTTTGAATTTCCTAGACAGCCATAACTTTTTTCACTCATCACAGCATGGCTTCTATAATGGTCTATCATGTGACACTCAACTAGCTACATTTCTTCATGACTTTCACTCGAACCTTGACACTAATGCTGTGACAGACATCATCTTTCTTGACCTTCGTGAAAGCATTTGACAAAGTAGTTCATCAACAATTAATACTAAAACTTTCCCACTACAACTTGCACCCTGATGTCTTGACATGGATAAAAGAATTTCTGAGTGCTGCTCACAGTCTGTTAGTTATTAGCAGTCCCACTTCAAATTCTGTCCCAGTAACATCTGGAGTCCCCCAGGGTTCAGTCTTGGGTCCCCTTCTGTTCATAATATACATAACCGATATACCATTGCATGTTTCCTCTCACATTCGAATGTTTGCTGATGATTGCATTCTTTATTGACCTATCAAAAATTAATAATCGCGTTTCCCTACAGAATGACCTGAATAATGTTAAAGATGATGTGATCAGTGGTTAATGGCCTTCAATCCTAATAAATGTAAATCGATGTCAATTTCCCACAGCTGTAATCATCGTCACTTCACTTTCACAATTAACAATATGACTGCCAATGTCAATTTATTTAGGTATTTAGGCATTACAATCACGCATGACTTCAACTGATCCTCAAATGTGGCTAACATCATGTCATCCGCAAACAAGACTAGGATTCCTCAAACGTAACCTCCGCAGTGCTCCTGAACATGTAAAATTACTTGGGTATAAAACACTGGTTGGGCCGAAACCTGAATATGCATCACCCATATGAAATCCCTACCAGAGTTATCTTATCAACACTTTAGAAACTACAGTAGAACACCGGTGATACGATCTCGGCTGGTACAAATTTCGGTGCGATACAAATTTGTAACATTCCCCGGCCGAAATGCATTGCGTACAATACGGAAAATAATGGCTGTTCCAAATGCATTGGCATGCCTCTGCGGTTCATTAGAACACTGCCGCGAGCAACAGTGTCAACAACTGAGCCAGCGGAGAACCGGAGCAGAGTCGCAAAGTGAAAAAGACGGCGCCAGCGCGATGGCCGCGATGCCACAGTCGCCAAGCAACCGGTTTCGATGCTCCGTCACGCAGACAACGCGAATCTATGCGGTCCCCCGTCGAAGAGTGGACCAGACCATTCTCGGCATGCATGCGCTTGCATGAGGTGAAGGCGGAGGGAAGCCGGCCATGCCCAGTTTCACCCCGCACGGAGAGGGGGTCATCAGGCGGCCTTCGACAGCGTGTCGGTTCCTCTTCGCTGTGGAGCAAGAGCAACACGTCTACCCCCATGCCTGCTGGACTGACCATCATTCTTAAAAATTTTTTTGCGTGCGACTTGCAATGCTGGCCCGTGCGCTCATCTCGTCTGTCCTGATGATTAGCATTGTCAGTAGGCTTCTCTCCATGCCCGTGTATTTCTTTCTCTTCTTGTTCGTGTTGGGAGTGGCAGTGATCGTAAACATGTCAGGAAAGCGGAAGGCTCTGTCCTTTAAAGAGAAGCTGGGCATATTGCATGAAGTGGACAAAGATTCGAAAAGGAAACGAGCCGACCTCGCCAAGGAGCTAGGTCTAGCCCCCCCCCCCCCCCCCATTTATGCACGACTGTCAGTCAGTGTGAACAGATCATGAAAAATGAGCAGCGATTCAGTGTCAGCGCTAAAGAGGCGAAAAGTGCACGTCACGTGCCGCTCGAAGTTCTGCTAATGTGGTTTAAGGAAGTGACAGCGGCGGGAGTGAACATCGATGGAAAGGTGCTGCGTGAAAAAGCCGAAGACGTCGCACTTTCGCTCGGCATGACTAACTTCCAAGCTTCCGGTGGTTAGATCCATCAGTTTAAGGCGAGATATGGTCTCGTCTACAAGTCCATGAGTGCAGAAGGCAAAAAAGTGGACGAGGCCGTCGTGAACGTCTGGATGGGGACCACCCTCCCTTCACTTATCGTGGGGTATGAGCCCCGCAATGCGTTCAATGTGGATGAAGCTGGCTTTGCAGACTGAAACTTGCAGCCTGAAAAGCGCCTTTGTTTAAAAGGCGAGGCGTGCCAAGGTGGCCAAAAGAGCAAGCAGCGCATTGCAGTTCTGTTTTGCTGTAATGCTGACGGTTCAGAAAAGGTGAAGCTGACGGTTATTGGCCGCTACCAGAGGCCTCGTTGTTTCAAAATGTCTGGCTGTTTGCCTTGCATTTATAAAGCCAACCGCAAGGCATGGATGACGTCTGCATTCTTCACCGATTTTCTGACCTACCTTGACTGCAAAATGGGCTGCCAAAACAGAAAAATCTGTCTGACCTTAGATCAGTGCGCCGCCCACCTGAACGATGTCACACTTCAAAACGTCAAACTTGTTTTCTCGCCATCAAACGCGACGAGCCACCTCCAGCCGCTGGACGCAGGCATAATTCAAAACACGAAGTACCATTTCAAGAATCTCTTGGTGCATCGTCTGTTGGCAAAGTTGGAGCACAAAGACTCTGAGCTAAGCATCGGCGTCCTAGATGCGATACACCTCATCGCGATGAGTTGGGATCGCGTCTCGGCAAGTACGACTGCCAACTGTTTCGCTAAATGTGGCATTCGAAAGCCATCTGACGATGCTCAAGAGCCAGCAGTCGTAATTCAGGACTGGAACGATCTTGGACTTTCTGCTTGCACAGAGGACAATTTGTCACTTCTGACGATGATCTCATCATTTGCAGCCTGCGTAGTGTAGAGGACATCGCTAAAGAAGTTTCCGCGTCACAGCCTGATGCTTCGACAAGCGGAGATGAGGATGACGACCGTGGCAGCAGCCATAACACCAGGCAGCCCACGACAGCCGAAACGCTCCTTGCACTTGACATACTGCGACGTTCAGTGGCGTGTGAGAACATTAGTGAGGTCGCGTGGGCAAACTTTTACTCCTTCCAGAAGTCCATCATTCAGGATTTAGGGAAAAAAAAAAATGCAGACTGACATCAGGAATTTCTTCTGCCACAAATAAATTCGCTTTTTCTTAATTTTGTGTACGATTTGATCATACAAATTTCAAATGATGCAAATTTTTCACGCGACCCCGTGAAATTCGTATCACCAAGATTTTACTGCATACAGAATCGCGCCTAAGATGCATTCATTCATCATACTCATACAATATCAGTGTCTCATCACTAAAGGCAGCATCTTCTCTGGACACGCTAGAACATTGTTGTTCTATAGTGAGCTTATAATTATTTCATAAGTTCTACAACAGTTTACTTCATCACATGCCTTCCATCGTACCACCTTCACGCGTTTCACTGCGCACAGGTCCTGTAAACGTTGTGCGCCCAAGTGCACACAGTGTTACCTTCCTATCATTGTTCTTCCTTCACACAGCTAAAGATTGGAACAGCTTCCAAACCACATCGCTGCTATCACTGCCTCACCTGCCTTCATTGAAGAATTAAGAAGATTTTTTCGTGGACAACTGTAGTAATATTGTTTACATAACCACCCTTTATGTAATATCTCTCTGGGGTCTTTAATGTAAATAAACAAAATGAAGTACATGAGTGCTAGCTTTGTTGAAATGCGTGAGTGTAAGCTTTGCCGCAGTACACGGGTGTTAGCTTGGAGGCAGTACACAAGTGTCAGCGTCGCCACAGTATGCGAGTGTTATGCGGTGAAGAGCACTACAAGTGGGAATGGGAAACTTGCCTCCCACCCACCAGACATGTTCCGCCCCTTAATTGCGAACTTCGAATGTTTGAATAGTAAAATTTCGGTGCAAATCAAATCGAATGTCAAATGCTATTAGAAAAATATTAAGAAACTTGA
This sequence comes from Hyalomma asiaticum, assembly GCA_013339685.2. Taxonomy (NCBI): domain Eukaryota; kingdom Metazoa; phylum Arthropoda; class Arachnida; order Ixodida; family Ixodidae; genus Hyalomma; species Hyalomma asiaticum. The sequence goes on along the minus strand of CM023481.1, from coordinate 341,978,199 downwards.
ATATTCACACACCCTGTTTTCCTATTTTCCCCATTTTCCCTTGTAGAAACTTTTCCCAGTAAACATCCGGTTCTAGATTTACTCTCTCCTATTCACTCCCATAATAGGCTTTGAGTGTGCGAAGACGCAGTGCAGCTATCTTCAATGTGCAAGAAACTTTCCTTAGGACATTAGCTTGATAATAAAAGTGGCATATCCACATCTTTTCAGTTTGGAACAGACGCGACCCACACTTTTAGTGTCACTTCCGGGTTCATTATAAACGGATTTGACTGTATTCACAATTTACCCTAAAATATGACTTCACGATGCTGCAAACTTTCCCTGAAGAGGTAGTTTCATGGCACTGTGGCCCATGCTGCAATAAAACATCTAGCAAATATGCAACTGGAGTAAACATTCCGCGAGTTTGCAGAGCCCTAACATGGGGGGGAGGCATGGAACCCAGGGTCCACACTGACAATCCATGAACTAACACATTCATTACTCCCTTCCACCTCTACTAACAACACTGACAGAATTTCCAGTTGCATAATTGAACCACTTTCATTTGCTCATGCGTAAGGTTCTGCACTTCCTACAGCCTTCTTCACCCACACAAGAGAAGTAAAGCAAAAATGGCAGTGCCGAGGAACAATTCACAGAGCCTATTTATTTAATTTAAGATACCACGAAAACATGGACACTTATTATAAGCACTGAAAAAGCTTTTTTTTTTTCAAGTCTACCCACCAATAAGCACAATGGGACGATGAAGTCCAGGCCTTGGGTAAAGCTTGGCAACCTCTTCATAAGTTGAAATAAGCTCTCGGTCAAAGTCTGAAAAGATTTAAAAGAACAGAAGTGTATCATTCACAATCATAAGTAAAACCTCATAACATACCTCCTTAAGCATAACGGTTAAAATGTGGTTGCGACAAACCCCTGACCAAGTCTCCATGTCCTGCGCTTACCGATTACTGCATACCGAAATCATCTTTTGTCACAGGTGGTCGGTGCCAAAAAGTGCCCATAACGGCCTTCCACCTCTGTGGCACGATTACAGACGTGTCAACTAATAGTCAGTTCTAATTTATTGTGAGCGTTATAGTGGGGGTAAGGGAATATCGTCACTCAACTGCAAATGTTCATTGCAGAAAGTGAGCTTTATTTTAGCAGAATAGCACTAACGGGCACAGGTTTTGATGGCGGCATCCCCTAGCAGTTTGAATGTGTGCAACAGAAGAGAAAAGAAAAAAAAGCTGAAGATGCTGACCTGTCTCCCTGCATACAGCAATACAGTTAAACCTGTTTATAATGAACTCAAAAGTGACGCGGAAAGTGGTTGTTATATCAGTAGTTCGTTGTACATGGAGTGGCCCCCAAAAATGGGCAAAAATTAGCAACCAAGTCGTTTTCCTTCGCCCTGTTTTATTACAAAGCGCTAACAACCCCTCGGGTAAAACACTAAGCCTTTTTTACTGAAGCCATGGTTTGTGAAGCCACGCCTGCTGCATGGCTTCACAGTGGACTAAACTGCATTTGTAACGAATGGTATCTGCTGCTTCCAGGAGAGTGCATGACCGTTAAAAAAAAAAAAAGAACAGACGAAAAAAATCGTTTTGAAAGCGTCACCCAATGCAGTAGCTTTTTGCTTTTATTTTGCTATGCATCAGCCGCACCAGGCTGGGCACACCGGGAACTGTCGCTTCGACTGGAAAGCACGGTTTGAAAGGTTGAACATCATCACTATTCTATATCAGCAACTGTTCAAACGAAGTGTCGATGAGCTGCGATCTTTAAGAGCAGCTTATTACCTCCGACCCTTTGTGCAGGGCACTCTCGCTGACTCGGATCGTGTAAAGATAGGAAACTGCGATAGCAACGCTTGGGTAGCACTAAAAGCGAAGCGGCGTCCTGAACATTTATGGCTTCTTGCACGCGTTTCGACACGCAGGCTGCTAGCCCCGGTAGAATTACTGTATTTTCCGGTGTATAAGACGCACCTTCGCATAAGACGCACCCCCCAATTTTCGCACGTTTCCATGCAAAAATTAACATATAAGACGCACCGGTGTGTAAGATGCACCTATATTCACTCACCTCCCGCAAGGAAACTCCATAACGAGGGGTTGAGCGAGCATTGTAAAATGCCGCGCTTACATTTCTGAGCGCTAGTCCGTAAGAAAACTACTACACCAAACTTGCGAGAAAAAATAATGCACACCCACTCAAACATTCCGCATGACTGCAGGAAAAACATTTTATTCGTCGAAGCCCTCAAAGTCCTTGTCCTCCGATGCGCTTAGCTTACAGCTGTGAAGTATGCAGAGGACTACGGGAACCGGGCAGCGGGCAGTCATTTCGGCGTCACTGAGAAGATGATCCGCACATGGTGACAGTCAATTGCTAAGCTTCAGACCATGAAGAGTGACAAGAAAGCTGACCGCGGCAAGAAATCACGAAGGCCAGTCCTTGAGGGACGTCTGCACTCATGGATACTTGAGCAGCGTGCCCAAGGTAGGGCGATGTCAACGGTGCAGCTGCGTCTCAAAGCGCAGGCGCTAGCTAAGGAGATGCGTGCCGTTGATTTTGTTGGTGGGCCGTCCTGGTGCTCCAGATTTATGCGCCGCAAAGCACTGGCGATGAGGGCCCGCACAATCATGTGCCAGAATCTGCCAGCAGACTTCAAGGACGAGCTTGAGAGATTCCAGGCCTTCGTTAAGAAAGCCATTGAAGGCGATGGCATCGGCAACAGCCATATAATAAATATGGACGAGGTGCCACTTACGTTTGACATTCCGATGGAAAGGAGTGTGGCACCTAAAGGTGACAAGTCCGTCACCATCAAAACTACCGGCCATGAAAAAGCGCACTTCACAGTTGTGCTCGCATGTTGCGCCGACGGGCAAAAACTTCTGCCAGTGATAATATTCAAGCGGAAGACGATGCCGAAAGAGCCCTTCCCGCCTGGCGTCGTCATAGAAACGAACGTGAAAGGCTGGATGGATGAAGAGATGATGGGCAAGTGGCTAGAAAAATGCTTTTCTAAGTGACAGGACGGTTTCTTTCGTGCGAAGAAGGGCCTCCTGGTCTTGGATAGCATGCGCACGCATATAACGGAGCTCGCTTTGAAGCGCATCAAGGCACCGCTGCGGTTATCCCAGGCGGTGTGGTATCGCCGGTGTGGCGGCCGAAGCCGAGCCGAACCCGCCGCGCACCTATCGCCATCTTACGCCGATTTCACTAACTGAGTACAGCTCACTATGGTGCAGCCTCCGAAACTCGCGCAGCTTCAGTGAGCTGAGAACTCGCACGACAACACACCGTATTTTCCAGCGTATAAGATGCACCTTTGCATAAGACGCACCCCCAATTTTCGCACGCCTCCATGCAAAAATTAATATATAAGACGCACCTGTGTATAAGACGCACCTATATTCACTCACTTCCCGCAAAGAAACTTCATAACGTGGGGTTGAGCGAGCATTGTAAAATGCCGTGCTTACGTTTCTGAGCGCTAGTCCGTAGAAAACTTCTACTCCATCAAACTTGCGAGAAAAAATAATGCACACCCACTGAAACGTTCCGCATGACTGCAGGAAAAACATTTCATTCGTCGAAGCCCTCAACATCCTCGTCCTCCGACATGCTTAGCTTACAGCTGTGAAGTATGCAGAGGACTACGGGAACCGGGCAGCGGGCCGTCATTTCGGCGTCACCGAGAAGATGATCCGTAAATGGCGACAGTCAATTGCTAAGCTTCAGGCCATGAAGAGTGACAAGAAAGCTGACCGCGGCAAGAAATCACGATGGCCAGTCCTTGAGGGACGTCTGCACTCATGAATACTCGAGCAGCGTGCCCAAGGTAGGGCGATGTCAATGGTGCAGCTGCGTCTCAAAGCGCAGGCGCTAGCTAAAAAGATGCGTGCTGTTGATTTTGTTGGCGGGCCATCCTGGTGCTCCAGATTTATGGCCGCAAAGCGCTGGCGATGAGGGCCCGCACAATCATGTGCCAGAATCTGCCAGCAGACTTCAAGGACGAGCTTAAGAGATTCCAGGCCTTCGTTAAGAAAGCCATTGAAGGCAATGGTATCGGCAACAGCCATATAATAAATATGGACGAGGTGCCACTTACGTTTGACATTCCGATGGAAAGGAGTCTGGCACCTAAAGGTGACAAGTCCGTCACCATCAAAACTACCGGCCACGAAAAAGCGCACTTCACGGTTGTGCTCGCATGTTGCGCCGACGGGCAAAAACTTCCGCCAGTGATAATATTCAAGTGGAAGACGATACCGAAAGAGCCCTTCCCACCTGGCGTCGTCAAGAAAACGAGTGTGAAAGGCTGGATGGACGAAGAGATGATGGGCAAGTGGCTTGAAAAATGCTTTTCTAAGCGACTGGACGGTTTCTTTCATGCGAAGAAGGGCCTCCTGGTCTTGGATAGCATGCGGGCGCATATAACGGAGCTCGCTTTGAAGCACATCAAGGCACCGCTGCGGTTATCCCAGGCGGGATGACAAAAATACTTTAGCCGTTGGACATCTATCTCAGTGAACCGCAGTTTCAAGTCTCTCCGGATATGTTAGGGAAATACGCTCAGCGCGGACCAACCGAACAAATGAAGTTGCAAATGGCGACTAGCCCAACTCGCTGAACGACAGAGAAGCGTATCGCTGGTGTGGCAGCCAAAGCCAAGCCGAACCCGCCGCGCACCTATCGCTATCTTACGCCGATTTCACTAACTAACTAAGTACAGCTCACTATGGCGCAGCCTCCGAAACACGCACAGCTTCAGTGAGCTGAGAACTCGCACGACGACATACTTCTTTTTTTTATTTTTCCGTTTTATGTACTTTGGTTTTGTTGTGGAACTGTGGTACCGGTGCATTGAGTCTTTGTTATTATAATTATGACTCATCATTTGCGTCGGACTGCTCTAGTCGTTAAAAAGAAAGACTCATCAGCATCAACACGAGTTTCTCCCAAAAGAACTACAAAAAAAAGTAAGTACTATAAGACGCACCGTTGTATAAGACGCACCTCCGAAAATTTTGGAAAAAACCGCGTCTTATACACCGCAAAATACGGTATATGTGTTTACTCACACCTAAAGCACATTTTTTTTTTTCTTTACCCGATAAAACATGCCCACAAATTGGTTGCACCCCCGTGAGCATCAAGTACAAAACTGAAACCACATTCACGGCGTTGGCAACAGTCTCCTATCCTCGCTCTCACCTGATCACGGAACTATAGCGAAACTACCGGGAAATCTCCATCGCAAAATGGCGGCAGATCACCTTCAGAATGAGTTTATGTGGATCCGTTTCATACTCTCCTGCAGCCCGTGTGCACCGTATCTGCTCTGAACTAAGTACAAATGGCACTGCGCCGCTGTTATTATAAAGATAATGTACAAATAAAAGTTCCTCACGTGTTGAAGATAGCTGTGTAGCGTCTTTGTGCACTTGAAGCCTGTGACGTGAGTAACACGAACAGTCTACAGCTGGATGCTGACAGAGAAGTTTCCACGGGCAAAAACAGGAAAATAACTGGAGCTCTTAGAGAAGCTTGCTGTCTTAATCAACTCTGCATTTACAAAATTTTCAAGGCAACTGCCCTAACTGGGGTGCAATCAAGGGGAGCCATGCGCGAGTACGTGCTTCTCTCGTGCTTTGAAGGATGGTTTCGATTCTTTTTTTTTTTTTTTTCTGTTTGCATGCACCATCTGTTTATCACGATTGTGTCTGAAATGTTCGCTGTAAAAGTACAACCCGTACAAATGTGTTCGCTATATCTAGATGCAGTCTCAATGAAAGGCATATGAAAATTGTGAGTGCACTGAAATATGGTCGTTATATCTGGGATCATTATAAGTGGGTTCGACTGTACCACAATGTTCTTAGAAAAACAAAAATTGAATATGAACTGCACATGAAAAGCAAAAATTTATATCCTGCACAATTTTTTACATATATTCTGTATTAGGCCTACAACCAGTGGAAAGGGAAAGCAATCTGGATAACTCCACTAAATACTCTGTCATCGAAGCTGCCTGAAGGTAAGCTAAGCAAGTTTGCAGTCATCTGCTATAAGCGAAGTGAATCCTTCAACAGCAATGGCAAGTCAGTTCAAAGTATGTGTCCAAAACTGCTCTCATGTTTTACCTAGAGTATTTAAACCATGCAAACACAGTAACATCAAAGTTTAGTATGTGTATGCTGGATGCTATGGGTCGTTTAGTGTTCCTTGCATGCACATTCTGATCCCTCTATTCTGTTGAACCTCCCATTCCTCTAAGTCAGATAAAGTAAAACTGTCTAATGATTCCAACTTCGGGACTCCTGCAGCAATGCCTTTACGAATAAGCAGTGGCATAACTAGGGTGGGGCATGGGGGTACAAGTGCCCCGGATGCCACTTGGGAGGGGGCGCCGAGCTGAGTCCACCCAGCATGTTCCCTAGGAAAAAAAATCATGACAGCTCCACCAACGTGACACCTGGGAAGGTACAAACCATGCGGTGACGTGCTGGCGTTTCCCACAGAAAACATAAGTCACTGCTAATGGGCTTGATTAACAGTGGCCACAATGAAAACATCAGACGTCGATAGCCCAGGTGCATTAGCAATTAGCAAAAACTCGTTAGAATCACTTCTGACACTACAACCCTACACATGCACTGTCTGACTGCACTGCCTCCAGGATGGGCCAACATAATTTTCTCAACTGAATTTAACAAATTTCTGTTATTCGTGCAATTAAATCCTGACTATAGCTTTATTTTAAATCAGTTTAAATCATGTTAGTTTATTTCAAACCAGTTTTATCTATTATACACTTGTTTTTTGACCATCGTTTGACAATCTGCTTTACCGTGATGACAAGAGGCGCTGACAGCCCGAGACTCTAAGGTGCTTTGCCGTTAAAATGGCAGCGGGGAGGAGCAGCCGCAAATGTCGCTGTTGAGAGTGCTCGTTTGGGCTTGTTGTTTCGACAGTGGACACACATGTGGCTCAATGCCTGGAGACACAAACAGGGTGCTAGTGCCCTGTGGAAATGTTGTCAATGTCCTCTTGCGGCAAGCCACACCTTTGTTCACTTAAGATTGAGTGGCACCGAGGGTGCCATGTGACACCACTGGACCAATTCTCTATAGTTTTCGGGGATTATTACCGTTAAGACGGAAAGGCGGGCTAGTTGGTTTGGATTCATATTGTAGAAGCGCACACTGAACGACGACACAAACGCAGAAAACACAGGACCTGTGCTTTCTGTGTTTGCGTCGTCGTTCAGTGTGCGCTTCTACAATATGATTACCACATTAGGCTTACGTTAAGTTGGGGTGCAAAGAATAAAAAGAAAATGAATGCATAAAAAAAAAAGCTGTTATATCCATTAGAGTGTGCAAAGCTCGGGGCTTTTTGCTCGGTGCAGTTACACTTGCTGCTAAGTCATTTGAGGGGCCAGATATGAATACAGAGAGACGTGCCGCCGTTCTGGAGGAGTTGTATAGCCCAAGGTACGCAGTGAAGTTCCCATTCTCATGGGTCTGTCGCCAAAGGCAGAAATCTGTGATGAGAGAGTGACAACTCCTTTTGTGATGCAGCGGCATCACAAAGACAGGGACTACACGTTGGGCAAAATTCGGCGCACGTCCTACGAGAGACAGCCCGAGGTTCAATGGACAGCACTTGGAGTCACCTTTGGTTGGTTAGGTCTTTTTCAATGGTGGCATGTGTTTTGGTGAACACCTAGAAGTTTATGAGGGAGAGTGTGGATCACGTAATTGTTTGTGTACAAATATTTAGTTGCTGATGTGGTCAATGAGTAGCTCAGTATGTGTTGATAGGCCCTTCTCACTGTATTTCAGGCCCTTGGAGGCATGGCTTTGTGAAATAAAACTATTGCTTGGTGTTCTTGGGGACCGATTTAGATAAGCTAGAAATGAGGGTCAGTAGACTGAATGAGTGGTTGAGGAGACATTTGTGACTTAAATGTTCGGCTAAGTGCACTTAGGTATTTTTACCTAAATGCATTAAATAAAGTGTTTAAACAAAGAACGCATTTTTATTGCGATAGAGGTTATATGGACAAGGGAACAGGGTTTTCACCGTCGCTGTCATGCCCCGTATATATATATATATATATATATATATACACGGAAAAACAACCTTAAAAACTCTTTTACGACACTCCCAAGCAGGGATTCACCGGCGATGGCTCTGTTATCAAGCGAACGACCGGGCGGGCGCCTCTGACAACTACGCCAAAGAGCAGCCTTGCCAAGGATACAAATGGCACGTTTTATATATACCATTTGGAGCTGCCACGGAGGCTCATTTGGGCTTCCATCACGAGGTGGAGTGAACTTCTCAACGCAAGTGGAGCAGTACTTATGCGCTGCCCTTGAAGGCTGGCAACATGCCAGAATCTTGAGCTGGCTTCTGCCGCGGAGGCCAATGTTTGCAAGTAATGCACTGTTCGCATGGGTCGCCACAGCAGACTTGTATTTTGTTACAGGTGTGGGTCTTGTTACAGTATTTACTGTGGGGCAATTAAAAAAGCAAACTAAATGGCCCCGGCCCGTGCCACAAGTATAATGGGAGGTCTTGTTACAGTGCAAGCTGGAATCCCTGAGCTGCCTTCCACTAACAGGCACCGTGCTTACATGTAGGTCCACCGGAGAGAGGACGGTGCTCTCGCCGGCTAGTCGACTACATCGTGTCGGTCGGCGACGGTGTTTCTACCGTATGTTTTGACTGCATAACAGCGCCTTGACCACATGCATCATTGCAGGTGCCTCGCATATCGTTGTAATGCCGGCAATTTCATTGCCACATAGCACTCACGCGAATTCGTCTGCAAGTGCTGGAAGGAACGCGCTGGCTTGATGCCCCTGTGCTGGGCCAAGTTTCTTGACGGCACAAAGTTAATGCTGCTTAGCGCAGTCGCAAGGTGTGAAGCGCGTGCCAGAATAAATCAAAACAACATGACTTTAGTCACACCTGTGCTAGGCCATTGTATCTGCTGCTCGTCCTTCATGCGAGTCTGGCCATGCCTACCCTTACTTAAAGGGAGCGACAACTGAAACTGCGGTTAAATGAAACATGGTGTAGCCTGGCGGTGAAGCCTTGGTACTGCTTCCTCGAATCTATGAATTGCTGCACATTGCGGCTGCTGTTCATACGACCATAACTCGGTCTTAAAATTGCAATGAATACATAAAAATGCATCCCAGTCTTATTATTCACTTTCTATGCAGCAAAAGGAGTCGACGCTGACAAGCGTCGCTGCCCTCACAGCAACCAAAATCTGCGTTTAACCACGGCGCATGCGGTCAGCGTCTCCCAGGCGTTGCGCGCATGCGCTCTGTCAGGGCAGAACCCGGTGCAAACACACACGACAGCCGTCAGCCACAGTTTACAACATGTATTGCGTTAAGACTCCATAAGCTCCATAAGCAAGAAATCCTTATAAAAAATGATTTACAGTGATTTCCCCGTTGTCATTGCATGATTGGACAATCCGACCGGTAAGCTTTCCATTCAAATAATGAAACCAGGTAACTCAGGTACTTCAAAATTTCCTCGTCGGTCCCTTTAATAAGCCCATGTTCTACCATTCCGAGTGCCCCTAAAGCTACTAGTCTTACTTCGTATATTATATCATTCATTGCCATCGCATTCACTGCTTCGTCCTGCTGGCAAAACTGACATTTTGCTAACAATTCTTCGCGATAAACATCAGCACTGGTGCCACAATCGCCACAATAAGGCAATAATACGCAACAACGAGGAGACAAAAAGAGGGTTTGCCGGATGAAGTTTTTGAATGCATCATTAGCATTGTTAAAAGAAATTTAGGCACAGTATGTAAATTTGGTGTATGCAATAAATAATTTTGAATAATATATTTCATGGTAATGAAGGGAAAAATGATAACTGTCAATATGCCTATTTCGTCCTTCTCTTTTGTGTGGTTGTATGTAACTAATCAACTTCGCATAGTTTGCGTAAAGCGAGACAGCAACAGGTGACCGGCAAGGTCCATTTCTTCATCCACTTGAACCTTACGGACTTCTGGTCTATTATACGTTGCAAGGATGTGCAAAACAGCTATAGTCCACCGTAGTGAACAATCAATGAAGAACTCACTCATTCGCTTTCCCAAAAGAGACAGATGGCCTTTTTTGCAAACAAATAAAGAAATAATCACTATCATTATCATCATGAAGGGCGCGAAAATATATTTGCCATGGGCGCCATCCTATCTTGTTACGTCACTGCGAATAAGCATCAAAAAATAATGAAGGCGAAAGGGAGTGCACTACTGAGTGAACCAGTTGTGACTTAAGTTGAGGTTTGAATGTACAGCCAGTATTGCAACAGCTAACCAAACTATACTTACCTTCATTGTCAGAGACATCATACATGATTTTCTTGGCTCTCCGAGCCTTCAGCTCTTTCCTCATTGGTGAGTAGCAGCCTGCCGACAAGCCCTCATCATCATCATCTTGATTCATCACCCGCAACGATGCAAAACGCCTAAGAATAAAGTACAATTACATCTGATATGTTCTGGTTCATCATGCAGCAGTTCACAGACACAGTAAAAAGATGTAGGCATGTATAGACATGCACAGCTAAAAGGCCAAAGGCAGTGGAAACAACTATACATTTCAAACTAACATATATAGTAGCCATGAAGACATATAGTAACCAAGAAGCCACGCTAGCATGAGCCATGACTTGAATATTTTCTCTTTTATTGCGATACAGTTATATGGACAGTCTGGATGGGTTTTAGCCGTCGTCGTCATGTCCCGTATAAAGTCCAAAGTGATAACCCCCTGCACATCGTACTTTCTACCCGCGGGTAAAAGCTCGCGAGTGGGGGGGACGAACGCAGCTGAAGCAGAGATCAAACGAGCAGAGCGCACATGCGATGTCACGCTGCTCGGGAGCCCTGCGTCGAAGCAGAGGGAAAATGCCCCGCCCATCTTTAATGACCATCAAAAGACGCGATTTGTGGACTTCGCGCACTCGCCATCGCTGGTGCGTGTGCTATCTCAGCAGCCATCAGACGTGCAGCAAACTGCATAGCAACACCATGAATGCGTGCTCCATTCCAGGTGCCTCGAATAGTCGCAACGACGGCAATGCCCTCGCCACACAGTGCTCACGCGAATGCGTCTACGAGTGCCGGAAGGAATGTGCTCGCTTCATGCCGTTGTGCTGGGCCGTTTCTTAATGGTGCAAAGTGCACGCCGCTTAGCGTGGTCACGCGGTGTGAAGTACAGGCCAGAAGACATCAAAACAACATGACTTAGCCCGCAGCACTGCTTGGACGTTGTCTCTGATGCTCCACCATCACATGGTACTCTACTCAACTGCATGCATACTTGATAAGCCCACGTTCACTACAATTCAGATTGCCCCTAAAGATGCTACTCTTACTTTGTGTGTTATATCATGCATTTCTATCGATTGATTTGCGGGGTTTAACGTCCCAAAACCAACTGTGATTATGAGAGACGCCGTAGTGGAGGTCTCCAGGAATTTCAACCACCTGGGGTTCTTTAACGTGCACTGACATCGCACAGCACACGGGCCTCAACATTTCACCTCCATCGAAATGCAGCCGCTGCGGCCGGGATTTGATCCCGCGACCCTCGGAACTGAAGCCGAGTACCATAGCCACTACACCACCATGGCAGGGCTGCATTGCTATCGCATTCACTGCTTTGCCCTTCTGGTGACACTGATTTTTTTTTCTTTGAAGATATTCATGCTTCCGTAGTGATGACAATCTTGCAGCCAGGGTCACTGCAGGGTTGTGGCACCACCCCATTCCATCTGTGGCAACTGCAGCTGGGAATCAGCTAATGGCAGTTCTCTCAATTATTTCGTAGTCCAAGCCAGTAATGAAGTGTTTTGTTGAAAGAAAGCAGGCACTTTCCTGATGTATTTTGAAACCAAACTGCAAATTCCCTGCAGCACACAGTGCAACAATATTCAGTTGAATGTTTGTTTATAAGAGCCTCTACGATCGATAGGCTGTGTTATTTTTGTGATGTTCAAAGAGCATTGCAGGGCCCCTTTAGTGCACTGGCAGCTGACCGAGAAACCCTCATATGCAACTTAAAGGCATCAAACCTGCCTTGTCGAGGTCCAGTGAATGCACAACATTAAAACCATTTGCACACTCACCACATAAGCAAATGAGCTTTGGTTTAAAATTGCATGGAAGCGAGTTGACAACCTGAGTGGGCACTTTTTTTTTTCCTGGTGTCTCCATTTTCTATGCTGAAACATACACGCAAGTGTTGTTTCGAAAATTGAACAAGATCCGATATGGTGTCCCAAGTTTTGATTACTGCAATGTATTGGACCAATGTATTGGCCTTGCAGATTAGTTTCATTACAGAACATTCAAATACCGTATTTACACGAATATAACACGCACCTTGTGATAAAGTGAGCCCAAAAATTACCTGCACATTAGAATCAAGTGTGAAACCGAAACCACGTTCATGGCATCAGATGCAATGTCATCGCCATCGCAAAATGACTGCACCAATGGCAACAGACCACATCTGGTTGTGAGTTCACGTCAGTTGGTTTCATGCTTGTACAGCAGAACCTCGTTTTTACATTTTTGAAAAATAACGCTACACTGAACGTATTATCCGGGAAAACGTATGATCCAAACACACGAAAAAATCGTGCAGTTGCACCGGAAAAGCATGCATTGATATAAATATTAAAGTATTTTACAATTTCACGTAATTCAGGCAATAAAACGGCATGAAACAGCAATAAACGTCTGCTTATATTAGCTCTGACGCGTGTTGAAACGCGCCCGAAGGCACGGCAGTGACCGCAAGCGCTAGCCGTCAGCACTGACAGCGTCAGGAACGGAACGCACGCGTGTTGTCCCTTGCTTCAGTGTTTAATTTAAACTACTCCGCATCTTCAGGCAAACTATTTAACATGTAACAAAATGTGCACATTTACGTCATTTCCTCGGCCTGCCCAAACACGTGCACTCTGATACATAAGTCGTGCGCGAAGAGCGCTAGCCTTGCATCAACAGGTCACATGAACGGGCACATCACGTGCGTCGCACGGCCCAAGCCAAGGTCGCTGGGCAAGCGCATCGCGTGCATGTTGACCATCAGAGCTAACAGCTTAGTCTCTCGACGCTACAACACGTTCAGTCGTTTTTTTGTTCTCTCTCTCTTCTCCTCCCTCCCTCCCTCCGTCCCCCCCCCCCCCCCCTTTTAACCTGCGCTTCCTCGACGCCACCACCGCAACTTACCAGCTGACAAACGAACGTGCAATCTATCGGCGGTTCCCGGCTGTTCAAGTGGTGCGCGGGTGCAGCACGCGCCGAACGCGACCCGCACTTTTGCCCAACGACAAAACCGGCCGAAGCATGCGCAATGTACGCTTGCCAGTGCGAGGTTATGCTTGTCACATGACTACTCAGTACAGGATTACATGGTGCATTGCTTCGACAACTTGTTCGGTTTGACACGATGGGATCACCCGCGCGATCTAATCACTGGCGATATAACCTTGCAATAGACTGCGTCCGCTCGCTCTCTGTAAAAAGCACAGGATGCACTCTGTATTCTGTACGCATTATCAGCTCTCGAACTTGCTTATTTTTGTTTTTAAGTAATGACCATCGTCTCACATATCGGTAACTTGCGATCAGAAATGGCAGGTTCGACGATGTTTTCAAAGCAGTATTGGGAGAATTCCTCAGGCAGTGTTTGTACACTAGCTATCTAAATGTGCCACACATTTTTATTTCCGCTTTTTGGGCGTGGTCATCGAAGGTGAGGCGACTGAAAATGGGCAGTCGAAACTTTCAGCTTTCAAACGTTATCAAGATGGCGGTGCTCGGTGGAAGAAAAGACGAGAGATGACCCACATAAACACCGTTTGCGCTCGTGAATTGGTCCTACTGAAAGAAATGGTGCATGTCTCGGTTATCCGCCATTAAAAGTGCACTCTACGTACGCTTCCAACAGCTACCGCATGCGTGCTGTTAAAGCTACCTTGATTGCGAGTGTCAGCAGCGATACCGATGAACGCGGTGTGTTGTCTAGCTAGGTGATATGCTAGTATCGGAAGAGAGCACACCGGTGTTTTCTTGTCACATGGCCGGGCGAGTACTGCAGTGCAGCCACTGCGGTGGGCAGCTACTGCTCTCGATTGCACGAGCTTCCCAACTTCTCGGTTAAACACTGACTCTAGAGGCCAGAAAACGTATCATCCGATTGTAGTTGGAGATAAACCGAACATTGGTGTCAAATAATCATATTTTCCGGGAACGTATTAACCGGAAGAAGCGTAACTCTACGACAAAAGTTCATGTTTTCGCAATCACGAATGTTGTAACCGGAAAATCGTATACACAGGGAACGTATCAGCATGGTTCTACTGTATGTGTTCTGAACTAAGCACAGATAGTAGCAAGCCAGTGTTATCATAAAGCTCCCTTAAAAGAAAGACATTCTGTGTGCTGATAATAGCTACAATAATTACATATAATAATAATAACTACAATGTACTGGCTCAACAGAAGCCTTGTAGGTTAGTTTTATTTACACGAATATAACATGCACCCTTTTTCTGATAAAGTGAGCCCAATAATTACCTGAGGTTGGCGTTGATCCCGATGAACGGTGCCCATGTGACTGTGAGTAATGCACAGTCACACGGACACTGTTCATCGTGATTAATGCCAACCTGCATCCTATTCCTTGATCGTAATCAATGGTGGCTGCAGCTACACAGTCCAAACTAATCTGGATAGAGTTAGCCACTGGCGTCAGCCAAATCGTGATTGAAAGTGCCTGTATGGTACCGGTATAATGTAAGGAAAGAGAGCACTACGATATCCAGCTGTACGTCGACAAGGAAGAGTGTCTATAGGCCACAAATGGGAAATTAACCATACCTCAAAGACAAGCTTGCAGGCTTTCTTTAGAAACTCCCCATAGGCAAAGCTTGTCATCCTCATGAGCGGCTTTTGGCATGCAATCGAGGCGTAAGCATAAGTGAGCTCAAAGCCATAAAAATGGATCCCAACAGAAAAGGAACTGCTGGAAAAATAAATTTATTTTGTAAGGACAAGGAGCATTCGCCTCTTTTTTTCTGATCGCCAACACAAGGGCACATCGCAGTTTCTTTTTCTTACAGCAGTAAATTCAGCTGCATTGTTATTCTGAATCCACGAAAATTGGGTGCACATTGGATGCGTGCAAATATGGTAATATAGTAAACTTGGTAGCAGCGTGTTCGATAACTGCGAGCAGTTCAGAAGCGCTAAAATTCAATGCAGGGGAAGCAGATAACTGGTGAGCTGAAGAAAGAAGCAAGAAACACTTCAGAATAAGTTGAAAAAAATCGGGTAAGTAGGTGTAAGGTATGAAGATATAGCGCTTAATAAAAAAAGAACGGGCAACAGATGTAATGTTACACTGCGAAAGATTTAACAAAAACCTTTCACGAGTGTTGGGTGACATGTTCAGCATGGTCCACAGTTCAGAAAGTGGTGACTGATCATCTAATGTCTAATCACCTAACCATGTCTGTCCGTCTGTCTGTGTGTGCGTGCGTGCATGCGTGCCCATGACAAATGCCTTACAAGGTATGGGTTACACAACAAATGTGAACTTCAGCTCTTTTAAAGAGATTCTGCAACATTTTTCAACGGTCAGTAAACACTGATCAGCAGTCAATGTTCCTGTGAACATGTGAGCACTACATGGAGCAGGAAATTTGCTTCTTTTTTTTTTTTTAAAGAACAGCCAGACATTGTGTACTCTTCTCTTGGAAAATTACACATTTGGGAGTTCTTTTTGAGTAAATATACAATAAATGAATAAAAATATATCTGTATCTTCAAAAACACCAAAGAATTTGTCAATCTTTGTACTTCCAGTGTCAGTCAATGGTCTTTGCTTATATTGTGTCGCATTCTCATACAGTCGAACCTTGTTAATTTGAACTCAGAGAGGACAGGAAATCTGTTCAAACTGACCAGAGTTCGAACTAGCGAGGATCCCTTTGATTGGCGGTACTAGTGCACAATACCAACATTAGAAACATGTGCGCTATTGACTGTGACTTACCGCATGTCCTTATAAGCACAATGTCACTAGGTAATTGCGTACTCCGAAGCATGGCACGCAGCGCCAATCATTCCATGCATCCTGGTGGCGCGCATGCAGGAACACGAGGCCATGTCACATCTCAAAAATGCTTTTATTTATGCAGATCCTGCTTTGAAATAATTTGTAATCTGCAACTTAGTGCACTTGTTTCCGCACGACTCCAACAGCATTGACTGGAGTCTACTCACGAGCTCCAGCGTGGCTTCTAAATTCTCCTCCCTGGAAATGTACCCCGCTGCCATTTCCAGCTCAGTTGCTGCATCAGACGTGCTCGGTAGCGGTGCTTCATCACCGCTTTCATCCGAATCGTCGTCAGTTTCTGCAGGCAGAACCTCAAAAAGCATCTGTTCGCAGCAGACAGCTGCGAACAGATGCGCGAGGCATGATTTCTGCCAGCTGATGGCACCTTCCAGTGCTCGCAAAGCGAGCATATGGGTACGGGTTTGCAACGCTATGATGGCTGACGCATCAATCTTTGGCGATCGGCTTGAGATTTCATGAAATGTAGTCTTAGCGGACAGGCAATCTTGTTCAAATTGACCGTGGTGCGTGTTTCAGGTTCAAATTAAAGAGTTTTTCCCCATTCAAATACATATAACTTTGCCAGGACCAATGGGCCAATGGGCCAGTCGTATAATTTGAACCAACGGAATTATCCGTTGGTTCAAATTATACGACTTCGAATTAATGAGGTTCGACTGTACATTCATGTAAGGAGGCACCTGGCGTATTTAAAACACACGTGCTTCAGTCTGTCACTTCCCTCGTACTGAGCCCACTATGAGAGCACTTACCGATGCATATCATTATTTCCAAAACCACCAGTACATTTGCCATTGCAGGCTTTGTGGTAGCGCTTGTGCTGTAATGTTACAGTGGCCATAGCTACCCTGGCTGGCATGGGTGCCGCCACATCCCCGAGGCCCATTATTTTATTCCAGGACTCTGGCAGCACGCTAGTTGCCATAATGGAAGTGCGCAGACACATTCAAAGGAAAAAGAAATTGAAGAGAAAATGCTCAAAGTCATGATGATGCATGTAGCTTCTTGTCCCTTTTCCATTCCCCCAGTGTGTAGCTTCCAGTGCACTTGTCAAGGCAAAAGAAAAGAGAAGATGTTCAGAGGAGGGAACTCCACTCATACTTGGCGAGTTCGCAAAATTTTTTCAGCAAGCTCCTATGGTGAGGTCATTCACAGATTACTTGGAAAAGTGTTGTGGGGCTTTGGTGCACAATGCTTCTATAAAAAAACCATCAAACCAAACATATTTGCCTATAAATTTAAGAACACTGAGTATCCCAGTGCTGCCACCACAATGCAACGCTGAATTCTGATTGAGTAGTAAAACTGCAAGAACATCCGACTTTTATTTCTTTTATGATTTCTATGCTGGGAGATTTCATGCAGTCAGATAAAGAACCTCCATCCCCTTAGTAAAGAAAGTGGCATGGATCATGGGCTCATTTTTTTGTTAGAATGCAATGAATCCAACAAAAAATGAAGCCAAGGAAGGCATAGGGGATACTGACTGTAGATTTTAACTGTAGTAATTATGGCGTGAATGGAAAGAAATTAGTGGATGAAAGGATGCCTGCTGTTGGTAGGGGCTGAACCTATAAACCATCAGACGAATTACAGGCTGAACCTATAATTGTTGGATGCTCTACCAATTGATAGTACATTGACAGAGCATCGGACACACTATCCGAAGGTTGTAGGTTGGGTTCCTGCTGACTACGGGCATTTTTTTGTCCACTTTATTTCCTTCCCATTTATGCCCCAATTACTACACTACAGCTAAAAATTACGATTAATATCCTCTATGCAGTTACCCCCAATGCCAACATCCTTAACACTGTTTGTTGGATTCGCTAGACCACCTCCTCAGTATAGTAAGAAAAGGTTACTTGTAGGCACATGCAACACACCTCTCCTGGAGGCTCTGTGCTGGTATGAGCCCTGCACGAGATGACCGCTGTCCCTCCCAGCGTGCCTGCCACCAGTTTGGGTCATCTTGGCTAACCAAGTGCAGTACTTGGCCACGCCAAAATTGCAGGCCGGCTTCTTTGCATGGGATCAATGGGTCTGCAGCAGGATCGTAGTCGAACAATGCCCGGACTCTGACTCTGCTCTCACGACCAACAGAAGCTTCTTCTGCTGGTACCAGTTTCAGAGTGATGGTCCCTGCCTGGCTCTGTTGCTGCATAAAAATACTCCTGGTTGCTCAGTTGCTTGTTTTTTTAGTGTTCGTAACATTACAAGGTAACACCAAGACTAGAAGAGATCCTTCAGTTAGAGCCTAAAGACACAGGTGTGCTGATCAAGCCGTGTGGAGAGAATCACCACTATTCCTCATCATGACGCAAAAATGGTGCTGCAGTTAGTAGAACAGTTCTGCGCAGGATGCATTGTCAAATATATATGGCAGATGGCATGCAACAAGACAAGGAGTGAAGCATGCAAGGTGAAACATATGTACATTTTCTGCTACGATTATCTTGCATGGTGGGGAGTTACAGGACTCTATCCTGTGTTTGGAAGCTGCCAGAGTATGCGGAAGTTTCTGTGAGAGAAAGATGAGTCGCAAGACAGTAGAAGTTCTATTATCTTTCAAAAGAAGCAAGATATCAATTAGCATCAGTACTTATTCATCAGAGAAGGCCTGCACTTACACATACTCCTCTTTGCAGAAATCTAATTTAGATTCAAGGTGTGGCCTAAACCAGCACAGTTTCCGATTCTGGAAGACCCTGACAATTTTCCTAAATGGGGATTTACTTTTTATAAAGCTGGCAATTAAGAACTAGCATGGGCATCACCCATGTCTATTTGTGTGTGTATGTATTGCTCCATGGTCATTCTATTAAGCAGTCGAAGGTTCAATGACTGCCTGTATACTCTGTTAAAGAAAGGACTAACACCACCACATCCAATAGAGCCACCATGCAGGAAATGGGTGTGCGAATGTAAAAGATGGTTGCAAAACATATCGCTGCCAGAAAGGTGAGTTTACCTTCTCTATAAAATAGCCAAAATCTAGCCAGTAAAAGGCATCAACGACGGCAAATGTTTTTCACAGTTTCAGATAACTTGAAAGACTAAGTTCAGTTCAAGCCTGAGTGATCCAAACAATTTTAACAAGCTTATATGTGAAAATTCTTACATGTCTGTTCAATTACCGGTGTAGAAACAGGACATACAAAACCACAGATAAGTAACAGAACTCCGCCAAAAAAAAGTGTTCTCACCAAAATGCTGACGACATCATGTGGCGCCTTGCCTTTCAGGCTGACCCCATTCACTTCATGGACTTCATCACCAACATGGATAAGACCTGAACAATAAGGGTCACCTATTCTGTATATAACCCAAGGTCAACAAAGACAGCTGAACAGAGTTCAACGAATACTTGACAGCCAAAGCTGAACAAAATATTTAACAGGCTCACCTTGGAAACAATTTCCTCACAGAAGGCACTTTCATCATTTTTTTTTTCTTCTTAAATACTTAAAAAATAGCAGTGCCAAGTGCATACCTGCCAAGTTAGGGGCATCAAAAATAGGGAGCTTGACAGAGGAAGAGGGGCATTAAAAAAATAAAGAAAAACTTAACATTTTTACTAGCCATTTCTCGGGCCTGCAGTAATGTCACCGAGAACTCTTAATGATATCTAGTAAAGCTTCAGACATTGGCAATTATGCTAGTGTTCGTAACTACACAGCATGCGAGTAATTATTTAAATATGCACGTGGGACAAAATGTGCTATATCTTGTGAAAGCTGGTGGCCACTCCCCACACTGGCTGGTCTCCTCCTTGCCAAGTTCTCTCCTCCAAATTTCACGTGATGTGTCATTGCCAATACACTCTTCAAAACACTGTTGGCCTCCCTGGCTACCCGCTGTCCCTACCATGCTAACCCATCCTCTTGCAAGCGTGCCCCTAACGACCTTGGCCAATACAATGGATCTCTATGGTGAGGAGGCAGCAGGCATCATTTCTTGAAGACCTTACCACAATTCATACATTATCACTCGACCAATTGACAGTGCCTGCAACTGATGGCATCACCAAACAAATGCTGGTGACGTCAGGGCGAGCAGGAGGTACTCAAAAGCCTAGAGAGGCAAGCGAGATTGTTTTATTTTGTGGCATGCCCAAGGCATTTTGTAGCACTGCGACGTTTGGCAAGTTGATCATGATGGTGTTCTGGTTTTGATGCATGCGTTTACATGAGATATTTAAAAATATGGAGGGTGCTTTAGGGGCCTTTAAAGCTCAATGCTACAACTAAGATTCAAGGGCATATGGGTTCTGCAGTGCAAATAGTCGAGATGTCACACTGCTGGATGTGCCTTCGCTAAGGTCTTGTCAATGTTATGAGGTACAAAATATTGATTCCTACCAGCTGGATGCTGCTCTCAGGGCAGTACGCTGCTACTCCTCTACAGCTGCTTCACTGTAATACCCAGAACATGCACTTGTACACATGAGAATCATGTGTTTTACCCATTGAATGACTGAATTTTATTTTTTTTTTCCCTGCACTGGCATGGAAAAAATGTAAGTACAGCACACATAAAGAACCTTTTCCCTTTTATTATCTGTGAACTACATCTGCTCCATGAGTGCACCTGCTTAGAGTGTTCAGGAATTCTGCCACCACTGACATGTGGCAGCTGGGAGCTGAACCACAATCAAGTTAGCGGCATTGATGTAGCACTGCTGCACCAATGCCACCGCAAATGGTGCTGTATCAGCAGTGCTGGTGTTTTATAAGATATGATGGTGGAGGTCTCAAAAACTGCATATGTGGACAATAATAATAAGGTGCATGCATCTGAACACGGAGTCTAACAGCTTAATACTTCAAAGTGTTCTGCTTATGGTTACATTCAGAAGTAAGCGAACTGAAGTGGTAGCCCTGGCAGCACTGCAGGCAACCGTGCCTATCAATCATGATAAGCTTGCAAAGAGTGTTGAAATGCACGATACATGTAGAAATCTGCCAACATAAGGCACTGTTTTCTTTATCCCCTCCAACGGCAGCATGCACAATTGTGTACACAACTTATTGTTAGCAGTCCAGTGGATAAGCGGCCACGACAGTGCAAGAAACACTGAGCTTCAGATAAAGTAAATCCTCTATGTACTCAGTATGTCGTCAGTTTTCTGCAAGGTGTGGTGCATTCCTGCAGGCAATTAACTTTCTGAAGGCACTACCACATCTGACGAGTGGGTCGATGTGGTATGATTCTGAATCGACGATAAAAATATTATTTTCATTGGCTCATAGTGAATGCAGCCAATAACAAAATAACCCGCGTTTGAATTCTTACTTGTTATTCCTCTTACGACAGAATAAAGGATGACTGACTTCAGAATAAACTTATAATTATGCTCTAATTACAAATAATTACTGTATAACAAACACTTCAACATACAACGGCATTTTCTTTCTTACAAATGAATATGGAATGCCAGGGAAATTACCTGTGAAAATATGACAGATTTATAGTGACACGTGCGGTTGTTTTCATTTGTTTAAAAGAGAACGCCGTTATCACCTTCCCATGAATCGAGCACCTGCTGTGATTCTTTGCGGGTAGCGCCGTTAGCACTTTCTGTTACGCGCAACGCAGGCCGCGTTTATCTTGCATGTCACTTCAGGAACCATGTCGATCATTCTTGAAACTTAGCATGCCTGACGAGTACATTTCAGTGACTTCTGGAATTCCAGAGATAATGCAAGAATGCGCTATGACACGTGTATAAAAGCCGACGCATTACGCCGCTTGTCAGTCTTTCCGTCAATGACTGTTCACGCCTGTTGCTGTGAATTGTGATTGGCTTTGTTTTGCTGGGCACAAGTTCGCCCAATAAACAGTTTGCCTGACACCACCTCGAGT
Source organism: Hyalomma asiaticum (assembly GCA_013339685.2). Lineage (NCBI taxonomy): Eukaryota > Metazoa > Arthropoda > Arachnida > Ixodida > Ixodidae > Hyalomma > Hyalomma asiaticum. The sequence continues at coordinate 341,956,114 of CM023481.1, read as the reverse complement.
CCTGCATGCTTCGTCTCGAGTACTGCGTGTGTCACGCCCACGTGACATCTGGTGGAGGTGCTTCTCGGTCCGTGTACCGCATGCCCCCGTCCAGCCGTGAGCCAAGCCCAAGCCGCCAAGAGGACGACTCCAACCCGGTCCTTTGAGCTAGGCGCAGACAACAAGGACTCCCGCCAGAATACCTGCCGCTTCCCGACAAGGACAAGATGACAAGGGCTGCAATGAAACCAGCATCCACAATGATGGAAGCAAGATCTCCGGCAACCGTAGTCGTGCACCAACCCAGAGAGCCACCTACCTTCCGTGGATCGTCCTACTAGGACCCGGAAAGCTGGCTAGACATTACGACTGCGTCGCAGCCTTTAATAAGTGGGACCCGGACGATAAGCTGCACCATGTGTATTTTTACTTGGAAGATGCCGAAAGGACTTGGTTCGAGAACCGAGAGTCAATGCTTCCAACCTGGGACAACTTCCACGCTGCTTTCCTGCACACCTCTGCAAGCATCGTGCGTAAGGAAAGAGCCGCATCACTACTACAGACTTGGGTGCAGCTCCCGAATGAAAACGTAACAGTCTTTACAGAGGATATGACGCGACTTTTCCATCACGCTGACGCCGATATGTCCGAGGAGAAGAAGGTTCCCCTCCTCATGCGAGGAGTGAAGCAGGAGCTCTTCACCGGACTAACAAGAAACCCCCTGAAGACGGTCCAAGAGTTCCTGTGTGAGGCTACTACCATTGAGAAGACCCTTGAAATGCGCACCCGCCAATACAATCGGCGCATGTCCCCAGACATCGCAGAAGTCCAAGGACTTGGCCCCGACGACCTGCACGAAACCATAAGGCCAATTGTTCGCGAGGAACTGTGCCGTATGTTCTCGTCGTCTCAGCCCCAAGTTGCTTCCTTCGAAGACATCGTTCGCAAGGAGGTACAGCGCTCGCTGAGTGTTCCCGAACCACCAACACCCCAACCGGAGGCGATGACCTACGCCGCTGCTGCACGCCGTCCTGCCGCCGCTCCTCGCCCACACCAGGACCCAACGCCTCCGCAGTTTCGTCGCCAGCCACCGCCACCACCTCCGACGCCATCCCGCTTGCCAGTAATCCAGCGCGCACTGAGGAAAACTGACGTTTGGCGCACCCCGAACCACCGCCCACTATGCTACCACTGTGGCGAAGCCGGGCACACCTACCGCTACTGCCAGTACCGTGAGATGGGGCTGCGTGGCTTCGACGTGAACGCGCCGCCTCCGCACCCAGGTGAGCAACCTCGCGACATTGCCGACTACATCACCGGATCACAGTGGCAACGATAACGACCATCCCATTCACCTTCGCCTGGCTGCTACGTCTCACCGGATCGCCGCCGGTACACCAGCCCCAACCGGAATCGATCTCCAAGCCCCTATCCAGGAAACTAAAGGCAGCAACCAATGGAGGTGTGGTTGCTGCACGACGTAATGCCGAAGATCCTCCGCCGCCGCCGCCGATGACGACGACCACGACGCACGAACCCTCCCGACGTAGTCGCAGCACGCCGCCTGACCAGAGTCTTCATGAGAAAGCCTCGCTGCCGACGCGACATAGCATCACTCGAGCAAGCCGACGCAGCCATGATCCGACGCCCCGACCTAACCAGAGCGCCACGCGACGAACCATCGACCTCGACGTGATTATCGACGGCCACAGCGTCACTGCCCTAGTCGATACCGGCGCTGACTACTCTGTCATCAGTGGTCTCTTCGCCGCCAAGCTGAAGAAGGTAAAGACTGCCTGGGGAGGACCAGATATCCGAACAGCAGGGGGCCACCTTATAACACTGATTGGAACCTGCACGGCAAGAGTCACGATTGACAGCCAGACATATTTGGTGAATTTTGTGGTCCTGCAGCAATGCTCGCGAGACTGTCATTTTGGGCATGGATCTCTTGGTCCAGCACGGATCAGTCATCGACCTAAGACCCAGGTCAATCACGTTGTCCACAGATAATGCAACGCGGTCAGATAGCAACGTCACTTATCATGCCTTGAATGTGACAGAAGAACAGGTAACCATCCCGCCACTGTCGAGCATCATAATTTCCATCAGCACCAAAGCGCCTGCCAACTTACAAGGTGTCATCTAAGGCGACCCAGCACTTTCTCCTAAACTGTCAGATGTGCGTCGCAAGAGGCGCAGCCAACCTGCATAACGCCGAAGCCAAGGTAATGGTGATGAACTTCAGCAACGAATACAGGCACCTCAATAGGGGTACGACAGTAGCGCACCTAAATGAATTTGTGGAAGTAAGCAATGCCTTCGCCCTCACCGATTCTCGGAGACCCGCAACGACGACCGCAGTGTCCGCGCTCGCCTTCGACGTCAATCAACGTCTTTCCAGGCAGCAACAAAAGGAGCTCAAGACCTTACTCCAGCAATACAAGGACTGCTTCTTGTCATCATCAAGGCTCCGTCAGACCCCTCTCGCGAAACATCGCATCATAACTGACGAATATGCCCGTCCTCTCCGTAAGTCCCTACCAAGTTTCGCCAATGGAATGCGATGCCATCAAGCAACAAATCGACGAAATGCTGCGTGACGACATCATTCAGCCGTCTACGAGTCCGTGGGCATCGCCCATGGTAGTGGAGAAGAAGGACGGAACCCTACGTTTTTGCATTGATTATCGTCGCCTGAACAAGATCACGAAGACGTGTATCCTCTCCCGCGGATAGACGATGCCTTGGATCGACTCTACAATGCAAAGAATTTTTGTCGATGGACCTCAAAACCAGAAACTGGCAAATCGAAGTAGACGGGAGAGACCGAGAGAAGACTGCCTTCATAACACCAGATGGCCTGTTCGAGTTTAAGGTGATGCCCTTTGGTCTTTGCTCGGTGCCTGCGACATTCCAACGGGTTATGGACACAGCACTGGCAGGCTTGAAGTGGCAGACTTGCCTGTCTACTTGGACGACGTAGTCGTATTTGCTTTCAGCTTCGACGAACACCTCCAGCGCCTTGAGGCTGTTCTTTCGGGTAATCAAAGCCTCCGGACTTACCCTGAAGCCAGAAAAGTGCCGCTTCACATACGAGGAACTGTTGTTTCTTGGCCACGTTATCAGCAAGTCGGGAGTGCGTTCTGATCCGCAGAAAACAGCTGCGATCGCCGACTTTCCTCTGCTCACTGACAAGAAGGCAGTACGCCGATTTCTTGGCCTCTGCACTTAATACAGGCGCTTCGTGAAGAACTTTTCGTGGATCGCCGAGCCACTGACGTACCTCACGAAGGCCGATGTCAACTTCAAATGGGAAACGCCGCAAGTCAAGGCATTTCAAGAACTAAAGCGATGCATTTCAAGAACTAAAGCGATGCCTGCAAACGCCGCCAATACTCGCGCACTTCGACGAAGAAGCTGACACCGAAATTCACACTGATGCAAGCAGCACAGGGCTCAGCGCCGTGCTCGTGCAGAGGACCGACGGACTTGAAAGGGTTATCAGTTACGCTAGCCGGTCACTTTCAAAGGTGGAAGCGAATTACTCCACCATGGAAAAGGAATGCCTTGCCATCATCTGGGCTACATCAAAGTTCCGCCTCCTACCTGCACGGCAGGCCTTTCAAAGTCGTGAGTGACCACCACGCCTTGTGTTGGCTAGCTAACTTGAAAGATCCATCAGGACGCCACCATCGTCTACAAGAGCGGACGAAAGCACTCCGACGCCGACTGCTTGTCTCGCGCCCCCGTCGATCCGCCACCCCAGGGTGACCAGGACGATGACTCTTTCTTGGGACCCATAAGTACCGACGACTTCACGGAACGCCAACGAGCTGACCCAGAGCTCAAGAGCCTCATGGACTACCTGGAAGTCAAGACCGCCGCCGTGCCGAAAGTATTCCGCCGAGGACTGGCTTCGTTTTTCCTGAGGAACAACGTTCTCCTGAAGAAGAACTTCTTGCCGCACCCCGCCGAACACCTCCTCGTGGTGCCTTCAGTGTTACGTCCAGAGGTTCTCGGAAGCTTTAAAGGTGAAAAACAGGGGGACACCAACCAAATTGTAATATTTAAAAGTAAAATTTACTTCTAAACATTAAAAAACCCGACGTTTCGGGTCCCACTCGGACCCTTCTTCTGTGAACTCCTTCCGCTGTGAACTCCTTCGCGTGCTCTGTCGCCTCGAGTGCAGCGGAGAAACAACGCGTCTCCCAAAGTAGGAAGCTCTCAGCACTTTTGCGGCAAAAACAGCCTCCGATCTCCGAAGCTTCGAAGTGTGTTTTCAACCTCTCGTCCAAGAAGTTGTCACTACCTGAGACCAGCGTCCTTGCCAAAGGCCACAGCTTCAATCTGTCGGGCAGTCGACCGCCCCTGGTAAAGATTGCGGCAGCTGTGGAGGACGGGGTGCGTCGTCTTGACTCCAAGGTCCAGGAATCAGTGAGGCTGAAGGCGATTGGCATCCTGGCACATGGCCTAAATAAAAAACGGCCATCCAATCTGTCTGCGGATGAGAATCGAGCCCTACGAGAGCTGCGCGATGACCCCGCCATTGTCATCTTGCCTGCAGACAAAGGGAATGCCACCGTCGTCCTTGACCGGCAAGACTACGACCGCAAAGTGCAAGACCACCTTGAGAGTGACACTTATGTCAAATTAAAGAAGGACCCCACAGCACAGGTACAAAGAGACCTCAACAAGCTGCTAGGAGACGTGTTTGGGAAACACCCAGAGTCCAGAGCTCTACACCTGCGTTTGATGTGCAGAAACGGTAGTGCTCCTGGCTTCTACGGGCTCCCCAAGATCCATAAGCCCGGTGTTCCCTTGAGGCCGATTGTGGATTTCACATCTTCTCCACTTCGCGCCCTGTCAAGTTTTCTACACAAGACTTTGGCTCCTCTCGTGGGAAACACGCCGACCTACGTAAAGAACAGCAGCCATTTTGTTGAACTCCTGTCCCCTGTGTCTGTTTGCGAAGATGAATGCCTCGTGTCCTTCGACGTGGTCTCCCTGTTCACAAGCGTTCCCGTTCAGCTGGCGACGACCACAGCGCGGGAGGCACTAGAGCGTGACAAGAACCTCGGGGAAAGAACAAGCCTGAGCGTCGACGAGCTGAGCTGCCTGCTGAACTTTTGTCTCAGCAGCACGTACTTCTCTGTCAACGGAGAGTACTACAAGCAGCGAACTGGGACGGCAATGGGTGCGTCTGTGTCTGTCACAACTGCGAACCTCGTGATGGAAGCGGTGGAAGGAAGAGCATTGCAGTCGGCCGACATCACTCCGAAGATATTTTTGCGGTATGTCGACGACTGCTTCTGCATTCTTAAAACTTCTGCCGTGGACGCATTCACGGCCCACCTAAACTCGTTAGAGCCGGCTATTCAGTTCACCGTGGAACGTGAAAAGAACAACTGCTTGCCGTTCCTTGATGTCCTTGTGACAAAGGTGGATGGCATGCTCCAGTTCTCGGTGTACCGAAAGCCGACTCACACTGGTCGCTATCTCGACGCCAGCTCTAACCACCCTTTCCACCATAAAGCGGCGGTGGTTTCGGCTCTGCTGACCCGTGCACGGAGGGTCTGCTCTTCGGAGAATAAGCGGATAGAAGAAGAACAGGTGGTCAAAAGCGACCTTCTGAAAAACGGCTACACAAAAGCCTTCGTTGGAAAGGTTGCTCGCCGCCAGTCTAATCCCCGCCGACTCCTTCGAAAGGACACTGACCTGCCGCATTCCAAGCCCATACGCGTGTGTATTCCCTACGTTCCGGGTACCAGCGAAGCGCTCGCACGTGTGCTGTCCGAGCAGGGAATAAGAGTAGCACACAAGCCAATTTCCACGCTTGGCCGTTTCTTTCCGCGCCCGAAAGACAGGCTGCCGAGGGAGAGAGCGCAAGGTGTGATTTACTCCATTCCTTGTTCGGATTGCCGCGCGTCGTACGTGGGAGAGACGAAGAACTTCCCAGAGCGGCTACGTCAGCACAAGAACGATGTCCGCAAGTTCGACAGACAAAGGAGTGCATTAGCTGAACACAGCGAGGTGCACGACCACCGCATCGATTTTGACAACTCCCGCGTCCTCGACTTGGAAACCAGTTTTCACAAGCGACTCTTTGTGGAATCATGGCACATTCAGGCGACACCTGCAAACGTGAACCGGTCTGCAGGTGCAATGCCAAGTGTCTATTTTAGCGGACTCCGGCACCTGATTCAACGTTAGCATGACCTCGGCTTGAAGAACGGGGAAAAAAAGAGAAAGGGAGAAAGGAAGGAAGAGAGAAGAAAGAAGGCCTTATAAGCACTGCTGCTGTCTGGTGCCCTCCAGTCACCCCTGAAGAAGGGTCCGAGTGGGACCCGAAACGTCGGGTTTTTTAATGTTTAGAAGTAAATTTTACTTTTAAATATTACAATTTGGTTGGTGTCCCCCTGTTTTTCACCTTTAATTTCGTCCCAACCAGACAGATCTCTGTCAAATGTTCACCTTTAAATCTGGAAGCTTTACACGACGACCCGACAGCCGGACACCTCGGTTTTTCCCGCACACTATCAAGAGTACAAGAGAAGTACTATTCGCCTCGCCTTACTGCCGACGTCGCCCATTACGTAAAGACATGCAGAGACTGTCAGCGACGGAAGATGCCGACAACTAGACCAGCCGGACTTCGGCAACCCATTGAACCACCTCGACGGCCGTTTCAGCAAATCGGCATGGACTTACTGAGGCCGTTCCCGACGTTGACTTCTGGCAATAAATGGATTGCCGTAGCAACTGACTACGTCACCCGCTATGCCGAAACAAGGGCCTTGCCCAAGGGCACTGCCGCCAAGGTCGCCAAGTTCTTCACTGAGAACATCGTCCTGTATCACGGAGCCCCGGAGGTCCTCATCACCGACAGAGGTACGGCCTTTACGGCTGACCTAACGCAGGTGATCTTGAGGTACAGTCACACGGACCACCGCCTACCACCCGCAGAAGAATGGCCTCACCGAGCATCTAAATAAGACCATCGCTGACATGCTGGCCATGTACGTCGACGTCGAACACAAGACGTGGGACGCCATACTTCCGTATGTGACCTTCGCATACAACATGGCCGTGCAAGAAACGACGCAGCTTGCTCCATACAAGCGGATGGAGCCCTACAACGACGCTTGACGCCATGCTACCGGTCGGCACCGACGAAGAAGACCTCAACATTGCCAGCTACCTGGAGCACGCCGAAGCAGCTCGACAGCTAGCCCGCCTGCGTATCAAGAGCCAGCAGATGGTCGACAGGCGCCACTACAACCTTCGACGACGCCACACCGAATACCAACCTGGCGACCTCGTCTGGGTCTGGACGCCAACACGACGACGCGGACTGTGTGAGAAGCTCTTGTGCCGCTACTTTGGACCCTACAAGGTAGTCCGACGTCGTGGTGAACTGGACTATGAGGTCGTACCCGATGGCTTAACGTGATCCCAGCGGTGCCATGCACGACCCAAAGTTGTACACGTGGTGCGACTGAAACCTTATTACGCACGCTGATTAACTCTTACGTATTGTTAATTTATTGCATGTGCTCTTACACTCTTGCTTGCATGTTTTGTTTTTAGCATCGGGACGATGCTTTTCAGAGGGGGGTAGTTCCACGTGCGGTTGTTTTCATTTGTTTCAAAGAGAACGCCGTTATCACCTTCCCATGGATCGCGCACCTGCTGTGATTGTTTGCGGGTAGCGCCGTTAGCACTTTCTGTTACGCGCAACGCAGGCCGCGTTTATCTTGCATATCACTTCGGGAACCGTGTCAATCATTCTTGAAACTTGGCATGCCTGACGAGTACATTTCAGTGACTTCTGGAATTCCAGAGATAGTGCGAGAACGCGCTATGACACCCGTGTATAAAAGCCGACGCATTACGCCGCTTGTCAGTCTTTCTGTCGACCGACGACTGTTCACGCCCGTTGGTGTGAATTGTGATTGGCTTTGTTTTGCTGGGCACAAGTTTGCGCAATAAACAGTTCACCTGACATCACCTCGAGTCCTGCGTGCTTCATCTCGAGTACTGCATGTGTCACAACCACGTGACAATAAGCCCTAAATCATAATTCACGCCTGAAGGGGTTCTTCGTCACAATAAGTGCACTTATTTTCAGCACTTTTACATTCACTCATCCTGCTTCAAGTAATATAAAAGTAACGTAAATCGCGACATATCAAAGCAACTTATGTTGAATTCCAATGGCAGAGTTGGAATAAGCCTTTCTGCTTTTCTGAAGCAAGTTTCTTCCAATGACAAAGCTAGGTTGTGAGTTGCACATTGCAGTAAGAGATCCAGAGCAAGATAAGCAAGTGAACAAGAGATGAACAAGTGATAGCACAATGCATGCAGACACAAACTTTGCAATACACTTTCTCACCACTTCTGTCAGCAGCTCCGCCATGCATAATCCTTGCAATAGTGATTGCTTTAGCAATTTCATTGTACTTTATGGTTGCACCCTGCACATAAAAGAGAAGAATAATATTAAGGGGAGATGCTACTCGAAAATGAGTTTCTTTAATCCGAGGCCTAGAACTATGAAATTTTTGGCACAAGTAGACTTTGTTATGCTGATTTCAAAACTGCAATTAGTTTTATTGTAGCTGTAATGGTTCTTGAGTTAGAGCAGCTATGATAACAAGATATTAGGTATTTTGTGCACACTTTTTAGCTTATTAAAAATTTTCACACAGCATCTCAGTATGGCTCATTCTGCTGCACAGGGTCAGTAGTGTACAAAAAACTACCTAAAATGTGGAGATAACATGCTGCGCTTGCTCCATTTCCAACGGAAAACCAGAGGTGCCTGTTGTGTACTGCAGATTTCCCTTACATGTATTTCAAATTACAAAACAAAATTTCTACAATACATAATCAAAATTCTGTATAAACGTCAACATTCCATGTTGTCTGGAGATACTTAGTGCAAAATTTCATAAAGGCTTGCCAATATTAAGTGCCTGAAAGCTTGTGCACAACATCAAGACAATTTTTATACGTTGTGTACAATCTTTCAGGCACTTAAAGCTGTCAGACATTAAAGAAATTTTGTACAGAGTATCTCTGGACAGCGTGGAGTGTTGACATCTATACAGAATTTTGACTGTCTATTACATAATTTTTTGTTTTGCATCTGAAATGCACGTAAGGGAAATCTGCAGTATACAACAGGCACCTCTGGTTTTTGTTGGAAATTTAGCAAGCGTAGCATGTTATCTCTGCATTTTAGGTAGTTTTTTGTACACTACTGACCCTGTGCAGCAGAATGAGCCATATTGAGGTGCTGTGGGAAAATTTTTAATAACCTAAAAAGTGTGCACAAAAGACCTAATATCTTGTTATCATAGCTGCTCTAACTCAACAACCATTACAGCTACAATAAAACTAATTGCAGTTTTGAAATCAGCATCACAAAGTCTACTCGTACCAAAAATTTCAGAGTTCTAGGCCAAGGATTAAAGAAAAAGCTTCTTCGAGGAGCATCTCCCCTTAAGGTTGAAACTATGAGCAATCAGTGGAAGTTTAACCAGCAGTTCACATGAACGCAATATGTAAAGCAATTGTTCAGATTGGCAGGTAACCTTCAAACTTTTTGCACTTCAGCAAAAGAAAAGGGCTTGCTAATAGAGTACTGGAAAACAAAGGCGACACTTGTTTGTAAATTTCACACTTAACTAAATCATGTTATTTGTGGTATTACAATTACCAGCGCAGGCACGCTGAATATTGCACACAACCACCTCTTTGAATGTCCAGAAAAATCTCTTGGACTGTTGCTCTCAGATACAGGCTGACAAAACCATTTTTAATGTATAAAAAATGTAGAAAATCATCCCTGGTTCCTTAAGTAAAAAGGCAAGCATAAGTTTTCACATGTATTTGGTCCTTCCACCCCCGCCAAATCGGACAAATCTGTCCCATATATACACCAGTAGTATTGTGTTGAGCACAAGAGTAGAGGCAAATATGCATAAGGAAAGAAAGAAGAGTAAGTGCTACCTTTGTCCGAGAGCCAGTCTTAAACGACGAGTTTAGCAAGAGCCAGCTGCTCAGTGTTAGCGCAGCTACAAGCTCTTCATAATTAAAACAAGTTTTTTATGAAAAACTCAAATTTCTTGGGCATATAGTAGGCGCCAGAGGAGGCCAACTAGATTCCGACACGCTTGTCACTGCATCCACATTCTGCAGCTCCTGCTAATAGGAAGGCTGTCTGGTGCTTCCTGGGCTTGTGCTACTACTATATATCAGATTCATTAATAGCTTTTAAAAGATAGTGGAACCCCTTACTGAACTTACAAAGGACAACATGCCATTGGTCTGGACCAGGCAGATTTTGCTGAATTGCAACGTGTGTAGTCAGCAGAAATGCTCGCACATATTGTTAAATCTGAGACATAGGTGCATACATATTACAATAAAAATGGCCTCGGCACAGTGGTCATCCAGCAGCTAGACTAAGCAGAAGGAGTAACAGCCTATGCCAGCCACCCACAGTCGCAGGCATGGGTAAAAAAGGTTTACTGCATGACTAGTGTACTCCTAAGAACAGGTCAACAGAGAACTCTGCAAAAGAAAGCTGAGCTAACTTCACTGCAGTACACGAGTTAGCTTCTCCACAGTACCCGGGTGCTAGCTTCGCTACAGTACACAGGTGTTAGCTCTGATGCAGTACACGAATGTTAGTTTCGCCGCATTACAAGCGCGTTCGCTTCGCCGCATTACATGGGTGTTATGCGGCGAAGCGAACTACGTGCGGGAACGGGCCACTTGTCAAGATACAAAATATTTTTTTCCTTAATTACCAACTTCGAATAGTTCAAATAATAAAAGTTCAGTGCAAATCGAATCAAATAGCAAACGCTATTCGAAATTTATTCAAAATTTCGAATATTTGCACACCCCTAAATTCATCATCATCATCATCATCAGCCTGTTTAGGTCCACTGCAGGACGAAGGCCTCTCCTAACGATTTCCAATCCACCCTATCCTGAGCGAGTTGGTTCCACTTTATGCCTGCAAACTTTTTAATTTCATCGCTCCATCTAATCTTTTGCCTGCCTCTGTTACGTTTTCCCTCTCTTGGTATCCATTCCGTTGCTATTACTGTCCATCTGTTATCTTTCCTCCTCATGACATGTCCTGCCCAGGTCTACTTCTTTCTTTTAATTGATATAATAATATCGGCTATTCCTGTCTGTTCTCTGATCCATTCCGCTCGTTTTTTATCTCTTAGCGTTACCCCCAACATTTTTCTTTCCATTGCACGTTGCGTGCTCCTTAGTTTTATCTCTAGTTTTTTCGTTATCCTCCACGTTTCTGCGCCGTACGTTAGTACTGGGAGAATGCAGTGATTGAATACTTTTCGTTTTAGTGAGAGCGGTAAGTTTCCAGTCATGATTTCATAATGCCTTCCGAATGCGCTCCAGCCCAGCCCAACCTTATTCTACGGAGAATTTCTTTTTCATGGTTAGGAGTTCCTGTTATTAACTGTCCCAGGTATACGTATTCGTTTACACATTGTAAGGGTTCATTGTTGATTTTAAATTTCTGTTCCTTAGCTAGGCTGTTGAGCATAACTTTCGTCTTTTGCCTATTCATTCTTAATCCAATTTTAATACTTTCCCTGTTTAGGTCATCAATCGTGTTTTGTAGTTCGTCTCCATCATTGCTAAATAGCACAATGTCGTCTGCGAATCTTAAATTGCTGAGATATTCTCCGTCTATTCGAATTCCCTTGTCTTCCCAGTCTAGACGTTTAAAGATTTCCTCTAAACATGCAGTGAATAGCATCGGGGATATCGTATCTCCCTGTCTCACGCCTCTCCCGATCGGGATTTCTCTGCTTTTCTCATGTAGGAGTAGTGTGGCTGTGCAATCTTTGTATATGTTGTTGATGGTTTTCACGTATATGTCAGGTACCCCTTGTCTACGTAGAGCTTCTAGAACTGCTTGTATTTCTATCGAGTCAAATGCTTTCTCGTAGTCGATAAACGCCATATAAAGAGGTTTGTTATATTCCGCGTACTTCTCAATTACTAGGTTGATAGCGTGGCTGTGGTCCATTGTCGAGTAACCTTTCCTAAAACCAGCTTGTTCTCTCGGTTGATTAAAGTCGAGTGTTTCTCTTATCCTCGTAGAAATTACTTTTGTAAATAGCTTGTATATTACTGGGAGTAGGCTAATTGGTCTATAATTCTTTAACTCCTTTATGTCACCTTTCTTGTGGATAAGGATTATATTCGCATTTTTCCAACTGCGTGGTATATTACACGTCTTGACACATTTCGTGAAGAGCGATGCAAGTTTTTCAAGTATAATATCTCCTCCGTCTTTAATCAAGTCGGCTGTTATACCATCTTCACCAGCTGCTTTACCGCGGGACATGCCTTTGACAGCTTTTTTGACTTCGTCAGCGGTTATACATGGAATTTCATTGTCCTCCTCAGATTCTATTTCTATTAAGGTTGTATGGTCTGTCTGAGAACTGTACAGTGCAGAGTAGAAATCTTCTGCTACTTTTACTATTTCGTTGAAACTGTTGATAACGTTACCTTGTTTATCCTTTAGCGCATGCATTTTGTTTTGCCCTAAGTGCAGTTTCTTTTTGACCGTTTTAATGCTGGTGCCTTTCTCTACAGCTTTCTCTATTTCTCTCGTGTTAAAGTTTCTTACATCTCTTTGCCTGGCTTTATTGATCAATTTTGATAGTTCTGCGAATTCAATCTTATCTTTTGGCGAGGTTACTTTCATTTGTTGGCGTTTTTTTATTAAGTCCTTGGTAGATTGGGACAACTTGTTGTTTGCTTAGTTGTTGTACCCCCGACTTCTATCGCTGTTTCAAGGATTGCTTTCGTTATGGTTTTGTTCATTTCCTCTACATCGTCACCGTTTCCGTCTAAGGCCTCGAACTTGTTGCTTAGGGCTACTTTAAATTCTTCGTTCTTGGATCTGATTACCTCTAAATTACATTTTTCTCTAGTAAATAATTTAGTTCTTGTTTTCTTTAGGTTAAGTACAATCTTTGCTCTTACTAATCTGTGATCGCTGCATTTTACCTTCCCCACTACTTCTGTGTCTTGAATTATACCTGGTTGTTCGCACATTATGAAGTCGATTTCATTCTTTGTTTCCCCGTTAGGACTTTTCCACGTCCACTTCCTATTCTTGTGTTTCTTGAAAAACGTGTTCATTATTCGGAGTCGGTTTCTTTCGGCAAATTGTACTAGCATTTCCCCACGGTTATTCCTATGGCCGACACTGTAGTTGCCAATCGCCTGCTCTCCACTTTGTTTTGTCCCTACTTTTGCGTTGAAATCCCCCATGACTACTGTGTGTTGTGTCTGTACTTTCTTTATTCCTAATTCGATATCCTCGTAGAACTGCTCTACTTGTTCGTCGTCGTAGCTCGTTGTTGGCGCATATCCCTGGATTATCTTAAGTTTATACCGCTTATTTAGTTTTATTACGACGCATGCAACCCTTTCGTTAATGCTGTAGAATTCATCTACGTTGCCCGCTATATCTTTGTGAATTAGGAACCCCACGCCATATTCCCTCTTTTCGGGTAATCCTCTATAGCAGAGGACATGCCCATTGTTTAAGACTATGTAAGCTTCACCTGTTCTCCTAACTTCGCTAACGCCAATGACGTCCCAACTAACTCCCTCTAGTTCCTCGAGTAGTTCTACTAGTCTAGCTTCGCTGGAGAGAGATCTTGCATTGAACGTTCCAATGTTTAGTTTCCAGTGGCGGCCTGTCCGGGTCCAGTGATTGTTACCGCCCTCTGCTGCTTCCCAGAGCTGACCGCCGCCGTGGACAGATGTTCTGCAGCTGCAGAACATCTGTCCAGACATCACTAATGCTGGCCACAAGCAAGACAATGCTTACACACCTGTCACGTGCATCCAGACACTAGCTGCCAGAAAGCAGAGGACAATGACAGCTTTTTGGGCACCACAGCACATCAGACTTGATGGTTACAATGGGTATACTTTTGTTCATGCATTGACGAATTGCTTCAATGTGCAATTACATCAAAATAAATCTGAAAATACAACTTTACAGTGCCATACCACATTGAAAGATGTCTCAAGAGAAGCAACAGTTTCTGTATAGAAGGCATTCACCTAATCAAAGAACTCAGCTCAAATAATGTGTTCCTCTATCTCAAACTTTGTTAAGTCGCATTTTTTATGTCACCTAGAAACAAACTGACAAGCTGTTCAGTCTATCATGTCAAAACTTATAATTCTACAAAACTAAACAACAAAAGCACCAATTTGGTACTTTTTTTGTTGCTGCATGTGAGGTCACAAGCATCACTAGCCACAGAGGTGACAGTACTAAACGCAACATCCAGTGTTCAGGAAATTGATGTTGCTGACAAGGCTACCTTTTAACAGATTTTAATCAGTGAGAAAAATAATGCTGCTGCTTGTTTCAGGATATCATAGGGCTTGCTCAATGATTTTGAAGTAAAAAAATGCTATTCTGGACTCTCTGAGGAACAGGATAAATTCCCAGTAAGAGCAAAACAGGCGCTTTCATCGTGAGAGAATTTTCTTTTATTCAGTGCGCTGCTGCAAAATGCAGATAACAGATTTCTTGGAGCTCCTTGCAGTTACCCACAACACTGCTGACAAATCTAGAAAATTCATGGTATTTTGTGCAATTTGTGATGCTGTGCCACATCTTGCTTAAACCTTTGGACATCATAACATAGTTACACAATTGTAGGTTGACTTGAATAGCTGACCCCCGAACATCGCATGCCCCCCCCTCCCCCCCTCCACAAAAATGCACATGTGCATTTGTCAAGAGACACTGATTATTCCCATTGCCGAACTGACTGCTTGTCCTCACTACTGTTATCAAGCCAACCCTCTCAATCAACTCTGATGTCCAGTCCTTGTAGTTTTGAACTGTGTCCTCGGTTTACCAGCTTCTGAAGCATAGACACAAGCTTCTTGCATGACCATTTTGTATGTCACCAGTAGAGAATACCCACTGTGTACTTTGGTTACGTATGCCGCAATATCCCCGGAAAGTGTCACGACTTAGTTCTGTGAACACCCGAGTGCTTGACGTAACATGATAATTTGGTCATGCTGAATTTTCTACTGCCGCACCATGCATGTAGAAGCTTCAAACTTGCCTCCCACAGTGCATTTCCTAGTTGTTTTGGAATGGAGAGTGACAGCTCACTTTAATGCTGCTGTAAATGAGCACAGAAAGCTTTTTTTCTTGGGCTCGCGTCATTCGTGTTGATGAATGACCAAGCATAACAGCAGCAGCATGCAGCCACCAAAAAGAACATGTTCAAAGGGTAAAAAAAAAATCAACTACCACTACCACCAAACAATTTGCTGCTTCCACACTGTTCATGATTACAGAGCACTGCCATGGGATCAGAACAGCAGCTCTTCTATCAATGATCACCACCACCCCAAGAGCAGTGCATGCCGTAAATAAACTCAATGGCAGCAAGAGTAAAAGTTAAGAATGTTTCTGAACAAGCATTTGGAATAGCTATATTCTATGGGTAGGTACGTAAAGCAAATGAAAAGTTGAAACCATGCCATAGTATCCCTGATTACATTTTTGTTTTGTCTTGATTGACAATAGACATTTCAGTTTCAACTGTAAGCCAATCCTCAACTTTGGACATCAAGTTTAAATAAAATAGGACAACTTACAATAATTGTGTGAATACAGTAACGAACATGCCTTATCACAAAGCACGAAAAAGGCCACAATGAACAAAAAGTACATAATTAAGGCTATCACCTTGCTTTTGTGTGATCTTTTGTCCGAAGGTTAAAGAGCATCACCCTACGCTAATCAGCAGGTAATATTTAGTGGCACCTGCAGCTAAGACCAAAGGGTGTTCTTGTGCGTGTGTGTGTGTGTGTGAAATGTGTTCATCAGGCCATGTGGAGAGTAAGTGGTTTGGATCAGTGTTGTCTGCCTCATGCAACACCCAATGTTCAGGTGGCAAGCTGTGGCAGCACAACAGATGATGGCTTTGCTTACACTGATTGCCAAAGTGCACTGGAGCTGCGTTTCTTTTGGCTTCACATGTGACGCATGGCCACAGGACTTCATATATATGGCATTAAGCAGTGGTTGCCAGACCTTGGGTTCATCAAAGTTGTTTTTAATGTTAGCAAGTTTTTTGCCATACTGCCTTATTATTTGAACATTTTGCACCAATTCCACATAAAAATAATATGATGGTATAGTGTCGAAGGTCGACACTACGTTACTTTAGTCATGTCCATCTGTAATCAAGAGATGGCGCCACCTCTCAATGTATATATGCGTGAGTGCACGCTGGAATGAGGCAGTGCTTGCGTGGCATGGGTTGAGTGTACAGTGTCCTCAGTCGTGCCATGTGCCGATGCTACATTCTGGTGACGAGGGTTCCGATCACACTGCGATGGCTTCCGCCGCACTGGCCATGCTTTTGCCGCCACCCCCCTTTCTTCATCCCAGGCACCCCAGCCATACCATGGCCACACTGGATACACCTCTTCGAGAATTTTCTTCTTGTGTCCGGAGCAGCCGACCTACCTGTGTCCCACCATCAAGCCCTGCTGCTGCACTGCCTGGGCCCTGAAGGACAATGCATTTTTGATGCCCTTCCACTGCCGCCAACCGCGCCCCAGCTACCGACAGCTGAGACGTTGACTACCGATGCTACCTCAACCGGTGCATCTAAAGACCATGGCAGGATCTCCAAGCAAGATTCTGCCGTGACGAGTCTCCCAGACGTCTACGACGCAGCCCGCGAGGTGCTGGCACGACATTTCGCCAGAGTACACAAAATTAGCTTAGAACGACAACACTTCTGTGAGCGCCGTAGGCTACATGGCGAGTTCATCCTCACCTTCGCCCTCACGCTTCGTGAACTAGCAGCCTCTTGCAATTTCGCCAAGCAGGACAATGATAACATGTGCGATCAGTTCGTCACTGGCATTGCATCTCCACAATTATGATTACGGATGCTGTTAGAGGGTGACATGTTGACATTCAACCGTGCCGTTGAAATTGCGCTACTTAGCGAGAGAGCCAAGCTTGAGTCTGAATCTTTTGCTAACCCCGTTGAGCGCATCATACGCCAAGAGTCATGCCAGCGCGACGCTTCCGGACGAAGCACGGACGACAGCCATTACAGCAACGTGGCGCACCCCATTTATCAGAGCCGGCCCAGCTTACCGCACGCTCGTTAAGCTAGCTTGCCATCTTCAGATACAGATGCTGCCGTTGGAAATCCGCAGGCGTGTGGTAATTGCAGCACACCACATGGCGAGCCAACGCAACGCCCTGCTCGCGGTAAAACCTGCTTTGCATGCGGCCACCGTGGCCACTTCGTGCAAGTCTGCCGTAGCTCGTGCAGAGCATGGGGACGAGCCAGACTCACATCCAAGAAGTAGTTCCTGAACAAATCGCATCAAATGTCATTAGACTATTCACTGTCCAAGAAGACAAGTGCACAGGCATCTACACTGATGTTATAGTTGCACCAATCGCCTAGAGCTGAAAACTGTGCTTTGTAAAGTTCTTGGTCGAAACGGGATCAGCTGTGTCAATTGTTCGGGAACAAGAATTTTAAAGCACGTTCAAAGAAGAAATTCGGTTGACTAGCTTTGAACTTACGTTGTTGGCCTTCCAACGCCGGAAGATCCCCAAACTGGGCCAGTTTAAAGTAAGTATCTCGTTCAAGGAAGAAACAGCCGTGACAGTAAACAGCCATAATAGCAATGTCACCCCTGGAAGGACTCCCTTCTGGGTCTGGGCACTGTGCAAGCTTTAGGACTACACATCGTGGGGACACAGCCATGCTGCCTGTACATGGCTGCCAAAGCTTCAGAAGCATGAGCCAAAGAGCAGCTACCACTGTATATACGTGCAACAAAGTGCCTGCAAATCCGCTGAGGTTCAGTATGCCAGCTATGTTGTGGGTTAAGTTTCCCATTTATTTTCACCGGGCCTTGGCCTGGCTAAAGGTGTCCAGCATCAGGTCAAAATGAAGTTGTCGGTCCCTCTAGTTGTGCACAAGGTGAGATGCCCACCACTATCTCTGCACAGGCCAGTTAGCGACCAGCTTCAGCGGCTTCTCTCTGATGATGTAATTGAAAGAGCTAAGGCCTCTGAATGGATCTCTTCTATAGTTGTAGTCCGCAAGAAAGATGACAGTATCCTCCTCTGCACTGACCTTAGAGAGCCCAACAAAGCAATTGTAGTTGAAAGCTTCCCCCTGCCTCACACGGAAGAGCTACTGCACTATCTTAATGGTGCACGCCACTCCTCAAAGCTCGATTTGGCCTCTGCCTATTACCAAGTTATGCTTCACTCGGACAGCAGAGACCTCACAGCTTTGATTACATACAATGGCCTTTTCTGGTTCAAACGAGTGTTGGCTCCAGCCGCATTCCAGCAGCTCATAACTACAATCCTGCAGGGTTGCAATGGTGTCCTCTGTTACATACACGATATCATCATCTTTGGCAGGACTCAGGCAAAGCACATGAGAAACCTGGAGCAAGCTCTGCAGTGCATATCCGAAGCTGGACTCAAACTCAACAACAAGTGCATCTTTAATGCATCGGAGCTATCATTTCTTGGACATCATGTCAGCGCACAAGGAATAGCACCACACAACTGTGCACGCTGCCACCCCCACAGATGCGGGCATGCTGCATTAATTCCTTGGTCTTGTTGAGTATTACGCTAAGTTTATTCCCCACCTTGCCAAAGAGGTAGAACCTATGCATAGGCTACTTCGCAAGAACGTTCATTTTGAATGGGATCTCGCTGCTGACCAGAGCTTTGCAAAGGTAAAGGAACTCCTTTCATCCCGAACAGTACTGTGAATGTTCGACCCCGTATGGCCTGGGTGTAGTACTGCAACAAGCTGACGGGCCCTCCATTCAAACTGTTACATTTGCATCACGAACCCTTACAGAGACGAAATGGAAGTACTTGACAGGAGAATGTGAGGCCCTGGCCTGCCTATGGGCATGCGAGAAATTGCACGTTTATCTCTGGGGATGATCATTCACTTTGGCAACAGATCACCAGGCCCTTGTATCCTTGCTTTCAACGCAAAGTTTACAAAGCTTAGGACTATAAGAATTGAATCCTTATTCAAACGTATAGCTTCACTGGCTTTACTCAACAATAAAACAATAACAAAGCAGAGACGTTTCGCCACCTATGCGGGTGGCATCGTCAGTACACAAATGGCGTCCCATGAAAGAGTACATCAACTTATATCTTGCCGTAAACATCCGGCAAAGGACCACGATTACTGTTGCATGCATTTTGATTATGACGGATGAACCATGATTCGATGAATTTCCTTGGGCCCCATCGTTGTTCACGTGCCAGCGTCGTCACATTATCTAAATCGAACACGTGTCCTTTCGTCAGGCAGTGGTCGACTAATTCCGTCTTGGCACGTGTTGAATGTGTGGCTTTGGTGACGTCCCTGGCGTGTTCCTTGATGCGAGTACGGCGTCGTCGCCCGGTCTCACCGATGTAGCAGGCATCACAGTCCGTACAGTTAACTTTGTACACAACTCCGCTTTGTTCGTCGGAGGGGGTGCGGTCCTTTGGTTTTGGGAACACGTTAGCCAGTGTGCGCATGGGTCTAAACACAGTCCTAACGCCCAAAGGTCGCAAGGCCCTACGCACAGCTTCTGACACGCCGCAGACATACGGTATGCACACAACAGAATTTTCATTATTAGCCCTGCTCTCGCGAGGTCTTTGCATGCGGCGCCGCGTGTCATCGACAAACCGCTGAGGGTAGCTCCGTTTATTCAAGACAGTGGCAACATTAGTCTCTTCATGCTTCCTCAGGGTCTGTGTAGACGACAGCGCGTCGCAACGTGACAGAAGTGTACGGGCAACAGCATATTTGTGCTCCGCAGGGTGGTGCGAGTCAAAACTCAGCACATTGCCACTGTCGCAAGGTTTGCGGTATACGGATGTCGCCAATGAACCGCCCTCGTTCCGACGCACCAGCACATCTAGAAACGCCAAAGTGTCACCATCTTCTATTTCACAAGTGAATTGAATGGCAGGATGAACACTATTGAGTGCATCATGCATAGCCTGCAGATTGTGCTTTTCTACAATGACGAAAGTGTCATCTACATAACGGCAGTACATTTTCACAGGGAAGGGCAAGGTGGACAGACATATAGTTTCCACGTGTTCCATCAAAAGATCTGCCACGATTACCGACACAGGGCTGCCCATCGGGACACCTTCTATTTGGTGGTAGACAGTTCCGCCAAAAGTGAAATATGTTTGCTTTAAGCAAAACCTCAGTAAAATCATGATGTCATCTACAGTCAGCGAAGTTCGACTTGTCAAAGTACAATCATCTTGTAGGCGTTTCTCGATTACATCGGTAGCCAGTTTTATTGGCACATTGGTGAATAAAGACGTGACATCAAAAGACGCCATAACATCCGCGTCACCAAGCTGCTGCTGACGTATCGCGGTAACAAATTCTTTGGAATTCTTAACCGTGAACGTGTTTCCCTCCGCAAGAGGATTTAAAATTTCAACTAAGAACTTTGACAAGTTGTATGTAGGAGATCCAACAAAAGATACAATAGGTCGCAGGGGACAGCCATCTTTGTGAACTTTTGGCAGTCCGTACGCTCTCGGCGTTGCCCCGTCAGACGAGAAGAGACGGCGGTATAACGACTGGTCGACCATTCCTTTTGTTTTTAGCCTGCGCAAGTAGTCCACCAATTGTCTTTCAGTACTTAAAGTAGGATCGTGCTGCATCTTTTCAAAGTGCAAAGGATCATCCAAAATTTCTTGCATTTTTCCTTCATAGTCCTTTCGGTCCACAACAACAATTCCTTTACCCTTATCGGCTTCCAGGACCACGACAGAAGGGTCGGACCTCAGATCCTCAAGTGCAGCACGTTCACTACTAGTAAGATTCGAACGAGGCGTTCTGGAATTAGCCAATATGTTCACAATGCGGCTACGAGCAAGGGCTACAGCCGCAGTATCTTTCATGTGACGGAAGCATTCCTCCGTTTCTACAATAATGTCACGTTTTGGAATTACCCGCGGTGCTACAGCAAAGTTCATCCCTCTTGAAAGAACACTCACATGGTCCCGAGACAGCTGTTTCCGAGACAGGTTCTGTATGCTGGTGGCCTCAGTGTGTCGTTGCGGAAGACTGGGTAGCAAAACGGACAGTTTCTTGTCATGGGCATGCGTGCATTTCTCTCGTTCTAGAGTTTCCGCCCTTGCTCTTGCTTCGAGAACCTCACTGAAGTCGGCAGCGCGTAGTTTCATGCGGAGATACGCCTCGGATGCATAAACTTTACGTCTTGCCTGGATGATTTGCTGCTTGTTCTCCTGAATGCGGGCCCTTAAGGAACCCCTGCTGAAGTCTCTTGCGAGCTTGCGTCCGTAGGTTGTGTCGACCAGTGGCCGGCAGTGCAGGCTTTTGGGAACCACGTTGCTATTGAGGCACTTGTAGTTGAAACGCAGGTGGCAGTCTTGACGCACAATTTTCGTCGCGTAGCCGATGTATTCTCTCAAGGGGCCAAGTAGAGCACATCCATAACGATATCGGATACGTGAAAAAATGTTCCAGAAGCCAGGGGAATTCATATTCAAACGTATAGCTTCACTGGCTTTACTCAACAATAAAACAATAACAAAGCATAGACGTTTCGCCACCTATGCGGGTGGCATCGTCAGTACACAAATGGCGTCCCATGAAAGAGTACATCAACTTATATCTTGCCGTAAACATCCGGCAAAGGACCACGATTACTGTTGCATGCATTTTGATTATGACGGATGAACCATGATTCGATGAATTTCCTTGGGCCCCATCGTTGTTCACGTGTCAGCGTCGTCACATTATCTAAATCGAACACGTGTCCTTTCGTCAGGCAGTGGTCGACTAATTCCGTCTTGGCACGTGTTGAATGTGTGGCTTTGGTGACGTCCCTGGCGTGTTCCTTGATGCGAGTACGGCGTCGTCGCCCGGTCTCACCGATGTAGCAGGCATCACAGTCCGTACAGTTAACTTTGTACACAACTCCGCTTTGTTCGTCGGAGGGGGTGCGGTCCTTTGGTTACTGTGATGCCTGCTACATCGGTGAGACCGGGCAACGACGCCGTACTCGCATCAAGGAACACGCCAGGGACGTCACCAAAGCCACACATTCAACACGTGCCAAGACGGAATTAGTCGACCACTGCCTGACGAAAGGACACGTGTTCGATTTAGATAATGTGACGACGCTGGCACGTGAACAACGATGGGGCCCAAGGAAATTCATCGAATCATGGTTCATCCGTCATAATCAAAATGCATGCAACAGTAATCGTGGTCCTTTGCCGGATGTTTACGGCAAGATATAAGTTGATGTACTCTTTCATGGGACGCCATTTGTGTACTGACGATGCCACCCGCATAGGTGGCGAAACGTCTATGCTTTGTTATTGTTTTATTGTTGAGTAAAGCCAGTGAAGCTATACGTTTGAATGTGAATTCCCCTGGCTTCTGGAACATTTTTTCACGTATCCGATATCGTTATGGATGTGCTCTACTTGGCCCCTTGAGAGAATACATCGGCTACGCGACGAAAATTGTGCGTCAAGACTGCCACCTGCGTTTCAACTACTAGTGTCTCAATAGCAACGTGGTTCCCAAAAGCCTGCACTGCCGGCCACTGGTCGACACAACCTACGGACGCAAGCTCGCAAGAGACTTCAGCAGGGGTTCCTTAAAGGCCCGCATTCAGGAGAACAAGCAGCAAATCATCCAGGCAAGACGTAAAGTTTATGCATCCGAGGCGTATCTCCGCATGAAACTGCGCGCTGCCGACTTCAGTGAGGTTCTCGAAGCAAGAGCAAGGGCGGAAACTCTAGAACGAGAGAAATGCACGCATGCCCATGACAAGAAACTGTCCGTTTTGCTACCCAGTCTTCCGCAACGACACACTGAGGCCACCAGCATACAGAACCTGTCTCGGAAACAGCTGTCTCGGGACCATGTGAGTGTTCTTTCAAGAGGGATGAACTTTGCTGTAGCACCGCGGGTAATTCCAAAACGTGACATTATTGTAGAAACGGAGGAATGCTTCCGTCACATGAAAGATACTGCGGCTGTAGCCCTTGCTCGTAGCCGCATTGTGAACATATTGGCTAATTCCAGAACGCCTCGTTCGAATCTTACTAGTAGTGAACGTGCTGCACTTGAGGATCTGAGGTCCGACCCTTCTGTCGTGGTCCTGGAAGCCGATAAGGGTAAAGGAATTGTTGTTGTGGACCGAAAGGACTATGAAGGAAAAATGCAAGAAATTTTGGATGATCCTTTGCACTTTGAAAAGATGCAGCACGATCCTACTTTAAGTACTGAAAGACAATTGGTGGACTACTTGCGCAGGCTAAAAACAAAAGGAATGGTCGACCAGTCGTTATACCGCCGTCTCTTCTCGTCTGACGGGGCAACGCCGAGAGCGTACGGACTGCCAAAAGTTCACAAAGATGGCTGTCCCCTGCGACCTATTGTATCTTTTGTTGGATCTCCTACATACAACTTGTCAAAGTTCTTAGTTGAAATTTTAAATCCTCTTGCGGAGGGAAACACGTTCACGGTTAAGAATTCCAAAGAATTTGTTACCGCGATACGTCAGCAGCAGCTTGGTGACGCGGATGTTATGGCGTCTTTTGATGTCACGTCTTTATTCACCAATGTGCCAATAAAACTGGCTACCGATGTAATCGAGAAACGCCTACAAGATGATTGTACTTTGACAAGTCGAACTTCGCTGACTGTAGATGACATCATGATTTTACTGAGGTTTTGCTTAAAGCAAACATATTTCACTTTTGGCGGAACTGTCTACCACCAAATAGAAGGTGTCCCGATGGGCAGCCCTGTGTCGGTAATCGTGGCAGATCTTTTGATGGAACACGTGGAAACTATATGTCTGTCCACCTTGCCCTTCCCTGTGAAAATGTACTGCCGTTATGTAGATGACACTTTCGTCATTGTAGAAAAGCACAATCTGCAGGCTATGCATGATGCACTCAATAGTGTTCATCCTGCCATTCAATTCACTTGTGAAATAGAAGATGGTGACACTTTGGCGTTTCTAGATGTGCTGGTGCGTCGGAACGAGGGCGGTTCATTGGCGACATCCGTATACCGCAAACCTTGCGACAGTGGCAATGTGCTGAGTTTTGACTCGCACCACCCTGCGGAGCACAAATATGCTGTTGCCCGTACACTTCTGTCACGTTGCGACGCGCTGTCGTCTACACAGACCCTGAGGAAGCATGAAGAGACTAATGTTGCCACTGTCTTGAATAAACGGAGCTACCCTCAGCGGTTTGTCGATGACACGCGGCGCCGCATGCAAAGACCTCGCGAGAGCAGGGCTAATAATGAAAATTCTGTTGTGTGCATACCGTATGTCTGCGGCGTGTCAGAAGCTGTGCGTAGGGCCTTGCGACCTTTGGGCGTTAGGACTGTGTTTAGACCCATGCGCACACTGGCTAACGTGTTCCCAAAACCAAAGGACCGCACCCCCTCCGACGAACAAAGCGGAGTTGTGTACAAAGTTAACTGTACGGACTGTGATGCCTGCTACATCGGTGAGACCGGGCGACGACGCCGTACTCGCATCAAGGAACACGCCAGGGACGTCACCAAAGCCACACATTCAACACGTGCCAAGACGGAATTAGTCGACCACTGCCTGACGAAAGGACACGTGTTCGATTTAGATAATGTGACGACGCTGGCACGTGAACAACGATGGGGCCCAAGGAAATTCATCGAATCATGGTTCATCCGTCATAATCAAAATGCATGCAACAGTAATCGTGGTCCTTTGCCGGATGTTTACGGCAAGATATAAGTTGATGTACTCTTTCATGGGACGCCATTTGTGTACTGACGATGCCACCCGCATAGGTGGCGAAACGTCTATGCTTTGTTATTGTTTTATTGTTGAGTAAAGCCAGTGAAGCTATACGTTTGAATATGAATTCCCCTGGCTTCTGGAACATTTTTTCAATTGAATCCTTGTACACGTATAGGCTTTGTCGCATGTCTAGAATAGGAAAAACTAAGAATGATAACGCTTTAACAAAATTGGCATCCTTAAGGCAACATAATTCTTTTTCTTATAAATTTCGTCATTCAGAGCCTTGGATCGTTAACAAAAACAGAACTACATACAGTGACCAAATGCTACAATTTCGTTTACCTACTGTTTTAAATCAATTATACAAAGAAAATGGTCTCAGTGTATCAACTCTGTCGCTAAAAAGGCTATGCGACGTATTTATATGATTGCTTGTGCTACCATGGTTTCGGTTGTTTGTCTTTTTTTGTCTTTAACACTTCGCCAATTTTCTTCCCTTGTTTCAAATGCTTCCACAATAACCTTGTTTATTTATGCCGACCATGGATGTTTACTGTTTTTCTGTTATAGTTAGTTCATTATGTATACCGTGTGTTTATCTGACCGCTGTGAAGCTGCCCAGTGTATGAGGTGGCCAGGTTCCCCTCAAGCTGCTCAATGCAGCTTTTTTTGCCTGGTCATCCTCGCAAACCCAGTTGTTGTGAATAAACAATTCAATTCAATCCAATTCAAAGCACAGGACAGAGACCACTTCACATTGCAAGGTGGACTGCTCGCTTGCTGCGTTACAACTCTGTTGTACAGTATCGACGTGGAAAACACAACAAAGTAGCAGACGCTTTGTCCCGGCTTTCTGTCCCAGACACAGAAGGCGGCCTTAAGATCGAAGAAGAAATAGTGTCTATCGTAACGTCTTCAACTCCGTATTGCTACAGCCGAGGGCCTAAAACTCCAGGTTGCGCAATTCGTTCAGGCTTGGTGGCCAGCCAAGAAAACCTTGCTACCCAAACTAAGGCCTTACTATGAGGTGTGAGAGGAACTGTCACTAGCAGACGGTCTGCTGATGCACTCGGAACGGGTCGTAGTTCCAGCCAAGCTCACAGCTGCATTTGTTCAGCTAGCCCATGAATCGCACTCTGGTATAGTGAAGACAAAGCAAAGTCTTCACGAAAAGTACTGGTGGCCAGGTATGGATGAACAGGTCGAGAGTGCAATTCACAGCTGCGTAACCTGCCAAGCTGCAGACAAGAGTGTTAAGAACTATCCCACTCTACTATAGCCAGTGGCCCTTCCTGATCAGCCATAGAGCAAGATAGCTATTGATGTTGTTGGCCCATCTGAACGTGCGTCAGCTGACTGTCATTTCATTATATCTATAGTTGATTACTTTTCCAAGTGGCCAGAAATAGCTTTCTGCCATGTGGTGTCCGCCCGTACAGTACTTGATTTCCTCTTGTCGGTGTTTTCACAAGAAGGCTACCAGACTGAACTCGTCTTGGATCACGGATCACAGTTTACATCCCGAGAATCAGAGTCCTTTCTTCAAGAAAGAGGAATCAAGCAAAGCTTTTCAGCAGCCCCCAAGCAAATGGTCAGGTTGGAAGGTTTAACCGTGTCCTCAAATCATACATTCAGTTAGCCATGCTGGACCAGCGCTCAGAGTCACCCCTCACGGATCTCTCCGGCAGTGCTTCTACATGGCCAGCACATGAGGACATCCTTGGACGTCATTGGCTATCCCATTGTAAACTTCTTTGCAGACCCTACTCAGGAGGTGTGCTCACTTCAGGAGAAGGTGAAAGAGCGCCAACTTAAAAGCAAGGATTATGTTGACCAACAGAGAGCAGCCCGGGTACAAAAGTTCCAAGCTGGAAAGTATGTGAGGGTGTGGTGAGTGGAGTGCGCGTATTTAAAAGTGCGCGCTATAAAAAATGAATGGACGAAGATGAGGACGACGCTGGCACGAGCGCTAAAGAAAAAATAATGAAGAAAAGCAGCACCAATCCGAGAAGGCCACAAATATAGCTCGGAGCAACCAGAAGTCAACACGAAGGCACAAGAACTCCAATAGTGAAGGCCCACGATGTAGATAGGCGATAAAAAGCGCCAAGCGAACTGGCGAGAGAGAGAGACCAGGGGGAGACCAGAGAGAGACCAGGGAGAGACCAGGGAGAGACCAGAGAGAGGCCAAGGAAAGACCAGAGAGACCAGCGGAGAGGACCGGCCACGCTACTGGGCTGTCGGGTTACGGACCCGAGCCGTGGTGCCCACCTGAGGCCTGCGAGACCTGGGGGCAGCCATCTGATCGAGGCCGAGTCTCCGCAACCTGCTGCCATTGCGAGACGTTCCCGTGCGTGTGGACAGGCTTCAGCTGTCGAGCTTCAGGCGCCAGCTCAAGCGTGGATGTCCGGCCAGGATGCACCTTCAACGCCGGCGAACCATCTTCTTCCCTGCAGCCTGGAGAGGCTGCTCGAGCTACCACCAGCCCTCGTGCTTCTGGAAGCCGACTGTTGCGGCGTTCCTCATCAGCTGCCACGCTCCTTGCCAACGCTTGTATCCGGACGCTGGTGAGACGAGCGGTCCTGCCATCTCTTCTCTTCGCTCCGTGATCACATATAATTAGGAACTGGCTATATAATGAGGACTTCACTTAACTTAAGCCGTTCTCTGCAATCTTGTAAAGCCTTTCAGTTTTGAATCCATAAAGGAAGTGCATTTCTGTGTGCTTGTGTTGTGTGTTTATAGTCTGTATATTAAATGTGGTGTGCAAACGGCCTCATCCTTCTTTGAGTGTCTTGAGGCGACGCTTCTGACACCTCAAAGGTAAAAAGAACCTGCACGTTTGCGAGAGAAACTCGACATTACCCTGTCACAGATGGTCAAGAAGCCAGTTCCTGGTCTGAAAAGCACTCCCAGTTTGGGACCTCCTTTGAAAATTCTCAAACGAATAGGATGTTGGTCCTTCTGCCTTGATGACGGTTGCATGTGGAATGCCTCTCAATTGACTGCAGTTCCTGAGGAAGCTTTGCCACAGCATCCGCTAGTATGGGAGGACCCACCCACAGCGTTCACAAGTCTCTTCGCCGCGAAGTCCACCAGCACCTGGCAGAACTGGACTGTCCTCTGAAATCCGTTAGTGCCCTGCTCTCTCAGGGCGCAGGGCGCTGCATGAGTGCATGATGGAATAAGGCAGTTCTTGCATGGCATGGGTTGAGTGTTTGGTGTCCTCAGTCGTGCTGCGTGCCGACACTACAGATGGCAACTATGTGCTTTGCATGAAAGGTCAAATTTCAATATAACAATGTTTCAATAGTAACTAAGTAAATTGCCAATTTTATTGACTTCATTATACCAAGGTTTGACTGTACATGCCAGAACCACAACCTCATTATGAGGCATGCTGTAGTGGGGGTTTCTGAATAATTTTAGCTCTAGGGTTTTTTTTTTTTTTTTATAACATGCACAAATAAATAAATTTGCCACCACAGTGGTGGCAAGTGGCACCCTTGCCACTTTCCACTGCTGTGGTGCGAAATGCACACTGTTGTATTTGCAGCAGCTCGTCCCTTGCCAAGACGTAGCCGATGGAATCGGTGCCAGCGGTGGCCCCTGATAGGTCCAGCCAGGTCACCATGTGCTCGACGTTGACATATGAAGTGTCATATGTCACTAAGAGCGGCACCACAGCACAAGCATGTGCGCAGGTGCATTAGCTGGTGTACATCATACTCCACCTTCGAGCACAACGCCCACGAAAAGAACAAATGGCATTTTGTTTAAAATTTAAGCTATTTCTGCAGTGCACACTAACTCTTCACAGATGTGGTGAGCGTGCTATGTATGCACTGCACTTCTAAGCTAAAAATGGCCAAACCTGATGAGAGGCCCCTTAACCAAGCATTAAGGGGAATGCAAACCATAACTTTTGACAGTGACTCCACATAAATACCCCAAAAAGCACACAAATTATGGCTGCTGCTATAGTTTGAGAATAACTAGGCACAAAGAAGACAGGGATGTAACCACTTTAGACAGGACAAGTGCCACAGCATAACTGATAGAATGTGTCATGTCACATAGACTTGGGTTAAGTTCCACCAGCACAAATGTCTCCTTTTCAACTGTAATTATTTTTACATCAAAGATATAGTTTCCAGCAAGATTAGCAGCCTTTGTAACTTAATGAAGCAAAACAAGCAACAGATAACTTTCCATGCTTTCTTTTGCTTCATCTTTTGTCGACATTAGAAGGTTGTTGGTAAAGAATAATGAAAGCTGACGAGGCATAGCCTGTGCTTACCCTAAGTATTGTGATGCAGAATATCGTCAATGAGTACCGCCCGTACCATGTGTCATAAGCCAAGCGGAAAATCTTCGAAGACAATGTCACAGACATGAAGGAATGGAAGGTAATCCACCCGTAATCCACCCATCGGCTAGTTCTTGGTCGTCTCCTGTTGTTTTGGTGCGAAAGAATGATGTTTCTGTGCGCTTTTGCATTGATTACCAGGCCCTCAATAAGATCACTCGAAAAGATGTGTACCCTATGCCACGCATTGATGATGTCCTCAATTCTCTGCAAGGCGCAGAATATTTTTCAAGCCTCAATCTGCATTTGGAATATTGGCAAATCCCCGTGCACGAAGATGATAAAAAAAACTGTTTGAGACACCAGATGAACTTTACGAGTTCAACGTTATGCCTTTCAGGTTATGCAATGCGCTCGCGACTTTTGAGAGCATGATAGACACCATGCTGCGTGGCTTGAAGTGGCAAAATGTGCCTCTGCTACCTGGATGACAATGTCATCTTTTCATCAACGTTTCCTCGGCACCAGCAACATTTGGATAAAATTCTGACGTGCCTTGCCTGCGCTGGTCTTCAGCTCAACACCAAGAAATGCTGTTTTGCCAGCAAAGCAATTAAGATCCTAGGTCATGTTGTCAGCAAGTATGGAATTCGCCTGGACCCTGACAAGATTGCTGTGGTCTTTCACTTTCCATGTCCTGAGAGGCCCAAAGACTTACACAGCCTTCTTCTCCTGGCCTCCTACTTCTGTCGTTTTATACAGAACTTTGGGTCCGTTGCCGTTCCGTTACACAAGCTACTTGCTTCTTATGTCCCATTTGTCTGGTGTTCAGAATACAAATCGGCGTTTACATGCTTAAAGAACGCCCTCACGTCTGAAGCTATGCTCTGCCACTTTGACGAGACCACACCTACCCACTTGCACACAGACGCCAGTGGCTGCGGTATAAGTGCTGTTCTTCTGCAACGGGACAACCGATCCCGCAAGAGAGTTCTTGCGTACGCCAGCTGCATGCTAACAGCTTCCAAAAAGAACTACACTATCACAAAGCAAGAGTGTCCGGCCGTTGTTTGGTCAGTCAAAAGTTTCACCCTTATTTTTCCATGGCCGTCCCTTCACAGTCGTCCCGAATCATGATTTTTATGCTGGCTTTCCGTACACAAAAGCTTGTCTGGGCACCTGGGTGGATGGATTGTGCACACACAAAAGTATGATTTCGACATCCTTTACAAGTCTGTTAAGAAATACAAAGGTGCCAACGCGCTTTCTCGCTGCCCGCTTCCTGCGGACCTGCTCAACGTCCCCGCAACAACCTTGCATGATACCCGTTCGAACTACACTGCTACGGTCTCCTCTCTAGACGCAGAACAACTGCCTTTCAACGACAATCAGCCATTCACAGCTTGTCAGCTGGATGACCCGTACTTCCACCACATCATAAATCACCTTATCTGGGGCTACTCGTCCACCCAACATGCGCCTCTGTCGCCAACTCACGCAGCTTAGGCTGGACAATTTCGTGCTGTATCGCCGTATTTTCCATTCGGATGGTCAACGCTGGGTGTCCATTCTACCATGCTTACTTCGACTTCACGTCATCAATGCCTTCCATGACGAACTGGCTTCCGGCCACTTAGGTTTCCATAAAATGTATGAGCGCACTCGAAGCTGTTTCTACTAGCCAGGCTTTTCTACAAGCGTAGTGATGTATGTTGGTTCTCGCCCTCTCTGCCACCATCGCAAGCTCCCTACATCCGCTCCTGCCGGCCAATTACAACCAATTCCATGTCCCGCAAGAACATTCAAGGTTGTTGGTATCGGCCTTTATGGGTCCCTTCCATTCACGCTGCT
Source organism: Hyalomma asiaticum (assembly GCA_013339685.2). Taxonomy (NCBI): domain Eukaryota; kingdom Metazoa; phylum Arthropoda; class Arachnida; order Ixodida; family Ixodidae; genus Hyalomma; species Hyalomma asiaticum. Next base: position 341,925,024 of record CM023481.1, on the reverse strand, counting down.
GGGAATCAATGGATAGTGACTGCCATCAACCATCTGATGCGCTACGCTGAGACAGCTTCCATGCCTACTCACTCTGCTTCGGAAGTTGCCAAATTCATTCTTCAAGTCCCAATTCTGCATCACGGAGCTCCTCATGTCCTCCTCAGTGACCGTGGAAAGGCATTCCTTTCTGACCTGCTAAACAAAGTTCTCCCGATGTCCAGAACCACCCACGAGACATCATCTAGCTCTCATCCTCAGACAAATGGGCTACCCAAACGGTTTCATCGCACACTTGCCGACTGGGATGCACTTTTACCATTCGTCACTTTCGCCTACAACATGGCCGTACAGCACACAACTAGCTACTCACCATTCTACCTCATTTATGGACGTTCCCCTACTTTCTTTCAGGCCATTTTGTTCTCCATCACCAGGATGAATTCATCGCCATCATCATGCGAAGAGTACTAAGTTTCACGTATCGCAAAGTGCCGACAGCACGCTCGCATGAACACAGCGGCCGGACAATAACAAAGGAAAGTCATTTACGACAAATGCCATCGTGTCGTGTCGTTTCAACCGGGTGACGAAGTCCTGCTTCTGACTCTTGTTTGCACACCTTGTTTGTGAGAAAAACTACCACCATGCTTCATTGGACTGCACTAGTTCTGGAGCAAACTTCACCTGTGAACTATTGCGTGACGTCTCTTGACGGCCCTACAGACCGTCCTTACCGCAATAGTGATGTTGTCCACGTCTTCCGAATGAAGCTCTTTACAAGGTGCTCCCCAACACCTTGACCTGGCCATTTTCAAGCAGGGGGATTAGTGTGGGTGCTTATATCATGTACACATTTCCCATCTATCAACATCATCACACCTTTGGTTATCTTCTTCGTCACTCATAGCTGAAATCATCATCGCGTATGGGCTGTGCTGGTTCGCTGCCGAGCTCCCAGACCAAATAAACATCCTCCCAACTGTGACCTTATAGTATCTATGCATGACTGGTAAAAAAAAAACAGTATTTTCTATGACTCAAGGTAGCTCACTTTTATAACATTTGCTGATCTCAGAGCATTCGCGTAGGTACACGGAGCAAAATACTCCTCTCCACCCTTGGATAAGTGCACAATTGCCAAAGCTAGAATAAGCTGTAAATATACTGTGAAATACTGACTTTAAAAAATGAAGCAAAATGCAAAATCAAATGCAGGTTTGTAGGCCTCAGCCTGAATAAGCATAAAATTTATGATAATCTCGCTCTAAGACAACTGGCACAGTTGGCAATATGCTCCTATGATGATGAACCTACAAAGGACTCCAACAGCATGCATGAAAGTTTCAAGTGAGACACCGAAAACAGTTTAGGGCAGGAGTGCCTCATCAAAAAACACAGTGCATCAAAGCTAATTCCACATAAGCAAATGACACAAACAGCCAATAAATACACTGAATCATGGCATACAACTTGTAATAAGTCACTGGAAGTGCAATCTGGCAATAAAATGGCTAAATCTACTATCCTCTTGACCATCTAATAGGTGTCCCCCTGAAATAAGAAGCTGAATTGGGCTCTACTCTAGGTTAAACTGCAGAAAAGTATACTTGTTGCTTACTAGTGGCTCGTTGCTTTTTACAAGCTGGACTATCTTGATGGTCTCTTCATCTTCTTCAGCTTCACAGATTGCTTCTGTGAGCGATGGCAAAAAGTCCTTTTTTGCTATAATATCATGGGCCTCAAGCAAAGCCTAGTAAATAGAAAGCAATCATAAATATGAGCCAATAATACATCAGTAAAGAAAACAGGAAGCATCACAGCTGAATGGCAGAGTCATAACACTAGTATTACTACTGACAGATTTGTTAATAGCATAATGACTAAGGCAGCATGCACACAGTTTCTTTTCATGCAAATCAAATAGTTTTTGCTGTTAAACTCATATTCGATCAAGGGACTCATTGTCAAACATTGTAAAATATTTGGTTCTGTATGAATATAAGGAAAAAATCACAGTTTCACCAGAAGGGTAAAGCAATGATGTGATAGCAATACATGATATAATATACAAAGTAAGAGTAGCATCTTTAGGGGCAATCTGAATTCTAGCAAACGTTGGCTTATTAAGTAAATATGCAGTTGCATAAAGCACCATGTGACGGTCGAGCGGCAAAGACAACAGCCCAGCAGAGCTGCAAGCTAAGTCATGCTGTTTTGATGTCTTCTGGCCTGCGCTAAACGGCGTGCACTTTGCACCATCAAGAAACTTGGCCCAGCACAGCGGCATCAAGCAAGCACATTCCTTCCGGCACTCGTAGATGCATTCCTATGAGCGCTGTGTGGCAAGGACATTGCCATCGTTGAGACTATATGCGATAAGGCGTTGCTATGCAGTACGCTGGATGTCTGATGGCTGCTGAGATAGCGTGAAGTCCACAGTTGCTGCTCAAGCAACAGCCCCCCCCCCACACACTCTCGACTTTTGATGCTCGTTAAAGATGGGCGGGGCGTTTCCTCTCCGCTTCGACGCAAGCCTCCCGAACGGTGTGATGTTATCACATGTACGCTCCGAGTGATGGAGATGGGCTGGGCTCATTTGATCTCTGCTTCTGGGTTCATCACCCCTCTCCCATACTTTTACCTCTGGGTAGACAGTACGATGCACAGGGGTTATTATCAATTTGGACTTGCATGTCCCAATTTGTTATCATGCGGCAATGGAAAAAACCCGTAGAGACTGCCCATATAATTTCTATCGCAATAAAGGAATGACAACTGAAGCGAAGGTCAAAGGGAAAGACCGGCAAGCAAAAAGACTAGGGTTAGCACGGGTTTCTAAGGACAATGGTCAAGAGTTTTCAAGAAATTTCGAATCTGCTTCAAAGGTTTTTCAGGGCCAGAGTAGCATTCCAAGTAAGAATTTCTTGCTAAAACAGTTTCCAAAATTCTATGCATAGTTTTTTGCATCGTAATAACACCCCCACCCCTTGAAAACAATTCTTAGCTATAGGCCTGATGCTTAGTCATCTCTTTCAGTTATTAAACAGAACTGTTGACCAATGGTGGGCTTGTACTCAGAAATTTGTCCACAAGCCTGGAACTACCACTGACCATGTGCCACCGCCTCTCTTGAGCCCACTACTCAAATGGTCTGACTTTGAAGATCACACCACACAGCCAAAACCATGGCAGGCACAACTCGCCACACAGTTTTATGTTAACGCTTTCTGAGGCACTCAATCATAACTGTGCAATGTCTTGCTATGCCAGAAATACGAGTTGTATACGCCTTGTACCTCCGGCAGTCCCATGAGTTACCTGTGAGATGGAATATAACATACCCTACCTACCCTGGTCCCCAGCAGGGGGGTTATATATGTATACATATTTTCTTAGTGAATGAAGGTGCCCCACCAAGCTTAAAAATACAGTGGCCAAACAAGGATTCAAACTTGGGACCTAGAACACTTAAGATCAATTGTGTACCTCAACTACATGCTACCTCTTTTTAAGACAGGCACCTAAATTAAGTCACCCTTACCATAATACTTAATTAGTGATAGCCCAGAGACATTTCTACATAAGTTATTTTAATCACATGAACACATCTAAGCCCCGTGTTTCCTAGTAAATGCAGAGATCATGCACAAACAATGCAAGAAGAAAAAAAATCAGCTCATACCTTGACATGTGGGGAAGATATCAAAATACAGAGCTCCTTAGCCTCTAGGTCCGTATTTTTTTGGAGGGCATGTAACACCTGTACAATATGATGTTGGGCATCATACAGAGAGCATAATAAATACAGCATTGAACTAGTACCTTTTCGGCAGTGAGTGAGGCATCGCAGCTTGAAGGAGCAATTCCTCTGTTGCTGAAGCTCACAATCTTTGTATGTATCTGCCATGATGTAAAAAATATTGGGATAATGATCAAAAGACTACACATGTACATGATAAATTATTACACCAGAAAGCATATGTAAAAGACTTGAATGAGTATAGACCCATCAGCTCACTTTCAGTGTTACACAAAATACCCACAACAGAAATTTCAGACAGAATAAGAGAAACATCTGAATTTTTCAAGGGGTCCTGAACTAGCCCCCAGGCTTGGTGAAAAAACACTCTATGGATAGCATATGCTGCAATGAACAGTGCTGCCAAATTCTGTAGTCATGAGTGGTAAGAATTCACAAGCGGAGCACAAAGTTGCCACTTGTTCAGGAACCCTCTTTTATTTATTTATTTATTTATTTATTTATTTATTTAAACATACTGCCAATCCCAATAGGGATTATTGCAGGAAGGGCAAAAAGCATAAATACAAAAATGACAAAAATACAGACATACAATTGGCAGAGCAAATTGTACAGGTTCGGGAAACTACCTTTAAATAGTGCAAATAATACTGTGTCGCTGTTTATGAAAATGCATAACACCGAAAGAAATGTACAAGTGAACAACATATATACAACCCATCACCCACGTCATATACACTCGACGTAAGTCGACTGTATATGATACAGTCGACTTACACGTCATATACAGCCGAAATTTCGTTGCAGCGAAAATTTCGTTGTCGTGACATCGAAAAAATGCAACTGACTTGAGCTAGTAGAACAATGAAACCTTTATGCCTCAATCTTGTGCGTGGGATGCGGCATCATGGCGGTAGTCGGAAAGGTTCGGAAACTGCGAGTACTGAAACCATATCTGCCAAGTTCGGAGAAACGGAATCCTGGAGATTTATGTATCTATTCAATTCTACCACGCCCTCGATAGTAAAGCGCACCCGTTTCCCGCAACCAAAAAAAAAATCTTGGACCATCTCCCCGAAGGGAACCCCGATGGGATGCGAAAACAGCAGCGTTGCGCACGGGTGGCGTCACGGGTGGCGTCACGGGTGGCGTCACGGGTGGCGTCACGGGTGGCGTCACGGGTGGCGTCACAGGTTGAACGGCGCTAACGCGGGTGCTGGAAGAAGCTGAGCGAAACTCGGTGTAGCGTTTACTGGTGTAAACGTTTGTTTGAAACGCAGACACGGGAGGCGAGCGGGCGTTGGAGCCGGCAGCTGCGGGCGTTCCGGCGGGTGAGGGAGAGAGTGACGTACGCGCGCACCTGCGAGGGAAGCGTGCGAGGGGAGCGTGACGTCAACGCCCAGCTGCGGCATGACCTACTTGGCACCGCTCCAACACCTGCGCCGAGGGAAGCGCGTTGCCTCGCGCTTGTGCGGAGGAGGATGATGATGATGATTGTGGCACGGAGGGACAGCGACTTTGTGGGAGGGACAGCGTTATACAGGCTAGTCAAAGAGCTGCTTCGCATCTAAAAAGACGTGAAACATCGATTGTAACGCGCACCCCTGAAAAAAAAAAATGAAAAGTCCCCTTAGTAATCAACCTTCTCACATTCATAAAAACAAATGGTGTACTCGCGTAATGAACTCACCCACACAATAATCGGACCGCCAACTTGGACCCCTGCAGTCCCTCGAAAGGCCACACTGTGGCTTTCCCGCTTCGCTTGATCCGCGGTGTCTCGAAGACGTTTGGCGCGCCGATTCATAACTCCCACGCCCGACAAAACTGCTGCATGTTGCCGGGCGTAGCCCCGTGCAAGCGGCGGTAACATCATTTACTCGCAATGCTGCATTCCTCCATGCTGTCACAGTTCCCTCACGCTTGCTGCCGCGTGCTGCGAAGGCTAGCACAGCTAAGCCTAGGCGTGACCGGGGCGTGGTCTCAGATTGCCACGACACAATCTCGGACGTACGTCACGCAGAGCACACAAGTGAGAGGCTCAGGCTCAGCACACATATGAGGAAGAAATGCGATGATGAGCCGTTTTGCATGCAGCGATGAGAAACATCTATTCTCCCGTTACGGCCACCCGTGAGCACTACCGAAAGCTGGTGCGACCGGGTGTCTTTAGAGGTTGCATCGGCAACGTAGCAACTTTGGTTGACGTACGTTGTCGTTCAATCGCACTTGATTCTAACGCACACGATTTCTGGAGCCGTTTTATTGGAAAAAAGGTGCGCGTTAGATTCGAGTAAGTACAGTACTCAACGGGTGGGGTGCTTGGACCATAAAAAAAAAGTTTTCGACCGAGGGGGTGGGGGAGTTGTTGCAATAGCAATGATATGGACACTGTTAGCGGTTTGTGCAGTCGCCATTTTTCTGTACAAAGTCCGACTCGATAACACCACCCACGCACCGTATGTTTTACGCGCGAACAAAAGCGCGCTAACGCTGTTGACGAACGTGGCTGAAGCAGAGATGAAACGACCCGACCGCCTCCGCCGAACGAACTGAACAATGCGATAACATCACACCGCGTATGATGGCTGTCGTCGCTTGCTTCTCAAGCATAGAGGAAACGCCTAGCCCTTCTTTCGTCAGGTGAAGGACCAAAAGGGGCGCCGGTGGGAGAGGGACGGTCGCGCGTGCTATCTCAACAGACACCGGTAGACAGCATCGGTAGACATGGGTAATCAACCACACAGTCAACAACGGCCATTTCTGTTGGTGCCAACACAAGATTTCGTCTTTGTAGATGTATCTTCTGAAATGCACCAATATGTTTGGGATTGTGTTTACTGCGCAGCAAATCGAATTATCGAGACTGGAATTGCGTCGTCAAATTTCGTTGAAGTGAAATGGCACAAAAAAATGTGTTCATTGTAGCGGGCATATTTATGCATTGATTCCTATGGACTGCTGACAGGGAACCGAGAATTTTTTGTTGTACCGGAAATTTCGTTGAAGCGGTGTTCGTTGTAGCGAGAGTCGACTGTACACATCATATACAAAACCAAAAGGTGGAAGCATTACAAAAAAAAATGAAGAATAAAGCTTAAATAGGAGCATCAGTAATGAGGTTGACGAGATAGTGCTAAACCCCTGTTTAAGAGCGTCTATGGAGTCATGACTATGAAGCTTGTAAGTGAGTTTCGTAGGATATGTGAAGGTAGGTCGTTCCACTCTCTAGTTGCAGCACGAAAGAACAAAAATCTGAAACACTCGGTGTTGAAACGGTAGTTTCGCAGTGCTAGGGGGTGCTTAAAACGAGTCTCTCTTGTATCGGCTTTAGTCAAGTAGCGGGAGGAATCTATACGCAGCATCTTATGGAATAGTTGATGCAATAGCTTCATACGAGCTAGTTTGGCGCAATTTTCTAAAGTAAGCAATCCGGCTTTAGTTAGTAGTTGCGATGGTGAGTCAGCCATTTTGTACTTGTTGTAAATAAACCTAATTGCTTTTTGCTGTACTCTCTCTTGCTTTTTTGTAAGTTTGCCTGTATATGGAAACCAGAAGACATTTGCATATTTAATAATCGGTCTGATGAATATGGTGTAAGCAAGTAGTTTAATATTTGGTGAAGTACGATGGAGCCGCCTTTGAAGAAAGAAGTTTCTTTAAAGCTTTGGAGGTTACAAAGTTAACATGGGCGTTCCATCTAAGATCATCTGATATGATGAGGCCTTAACTGTTGCCAATTGAGTGGTGCCAACTGTATATGGATAATAGATAAGTTATGTCTTCTGGTAATGCGCATGATGGCTGATTTGCTTACACTGAGGCTCACTTGCCAATTGTCACACCAGTCCATTATTGATTTCAGTGCCTGATTTAGTAGTTTGTGATCTGAATTTATTTCTTGATATACTATGCAATCGTTGGTGAAAAGTCTTACGTGAGTTTTGACTATATCGGCTAGATCATTTATGAAGATTAAAAAAAATTGGCACAAGCACAGTGCCTTGCAGAACACCGGAGGTAACTGTGGTAATTTCCGAAAATTCATGATTCAGTTCCAAAAACTGTGTCCAGTTGGCAAGATAGCTTTTAATCCACTCAATAATTTGTCCCCCGCCTATTGTACATTCCAGCTTCCTAACCAATTTTGGGTGAGACACTACCGAACGCTTTAGAAAAATCTAGTAGAATCAGGTCTACTTGTTTTCGTAGGTCGATGCTTAAGGATAGGTCGTGAATCAGTTCTGTCAGTTGAGTGAATGTAGATAGCCCTTTACGGAATCCGTGCTAGAAAGGCAATAATATGCGTTTCTGTTCAAGGAAGATGGTTATATGTTTGAGGATGATATGTTCAAGCATTTTACATGTGGAGCTCATTAGTGAGACGGGTCTATAGTTGCAGGCATCAGATTTGTTTCCAGATTTATGTACAGGTACTATCTTGGCTTTTTTCCAGTCATCAGAGAGCAAGAAAGTTAAAGATTTCCTGTAAATGATACAGAGATATTTGGCTACCCAATCTGACTATCGCATCAGGAATTGATTGGGAATATCATCAGGTCCAGCTCCCTTTTTAGGATCTACAGTAGACTCCCTTTAAGACGAACTCAAGGGGACCATGAAAATTTGTTTGCCTTATCAGAAGTTCGTCTTATCAGAAGTGCCTCCAAGAATGGATTGGCCACTTGCCCAGGTGGATCCAAACATCTTGCTTCAAAAAGTCAATCAAGTAGACTTGCAATTGGGAAAAATTACAAACGAAACCATATTTTTACCCAACTTGAAAACTGTCTTCAAGCACTGGCAAGCAGCCACAAATAACGTTTCGTCTAATTATTTTAAGTATCCTCCAGTATCTCCACGCTGCTGGAAAAAGTTGTTCATTAGAGGACTTAAGCAGGCACAAGCTACCTCCCGTATTCTTCGAAAGCACTTCAAGCACTTCTTCAGTGAGCATGTCAGTTGTGTTACCAGTCAACGTGTTGGGCATTGTGGCACATCTCTGAGGATACTCACATAGGCATTCATGCCCGCAAGGACACCTTTACTTCCAGACTAGAAACTAGGCCTGTCTTTCTTCAGGGCAGTTTTCCTGCACTTGCCCAGGAGGTGCTGATCAGCCAAAAGGTCTAACGTGTACACTTTGTTGTTGTGAATAAAAAGCAGCATTCACTTTTTTATATCCGCCCCGTTTTTCTTGCCCCTTTGTGGGGCCCCTATGCTCCCTTTTTGTTTTCCTCTGCTTTGCTTTACCATTGCTCTACTAAATAGGGGTGGGGGGAGGAGTGGGGCAACTTTATTCAAGTACCCAGAGTCTGTGTAACCCCTCTTGGATTTTTTTTTGCCTTGTGTTCCTTTATACTCTCCCTGTAGGTGCTGAACAGGAGGCGGGAAGACAACAAAAGAACCCCAGGTGAAGAGACAACAAAAGGGCACAAGAAGACAGGCTGCCCCTAGCACTTGGGGTCCCCAACAATAAAACTGTAATAGTTTGATTGCTGGCACCTGTGTGGCTTTGCTTAGGGAGTCTTTGGTTCTTTTGTACTCTCCTTTGTGGGGAGACAACAAAAGAACACAGGTGCCCAGCCCTTGAGGCCCCCTACAATAAACTAGGGGCCCCTGTCCACAGCACTGGGAAAGTTCCTCTTAACAGTGGTTACCTGTGAGGGGTTCGTCTTAAGAGGATTTCTTTTGCATTGAGTCTATGGGAAACCAAACGAACATACCTGTGTTGTTTGTTATATCGGAGAATTCGTCTTAAGCGAGCTCGTTTTAACGGGAGTTCACTGTAGTTTTAGTAACGAAGTAGTCACTCCAGCCTCATCAACTACGACTGCTTCAATTTCACTGCAGTAGGTTTTTAATATTTCCGGTGTACTTCTGTTATTGGTAGTAAAGACCGAGTGGAAGTAGGAGTTCCATGAGTTGGCCGTATCTTCAGGCGTTAATGGGCTGGTATCCCCATCTTTAGGGCTTATGTAGTTCCAGAACTTTTGCGGGGAATTTTTTGGAAAGGTAGTAAGTGAGAATTTAAAATCGATTTTCTTAGCCTTCTGTATCTCTGATTTTAAGTTCTTGATAGCCGAGTTAAGCGTGGCATGTGCTTCTTGGTCGGAGTACTTTTTACATGACTTTCTGATATGTTTGACTTTTCTTTTCAAGTAAATTATATCTCGATTTATCCACAAGTTGCGTTTGTTTGTTTTCTTCGTTTTAGTCTGCACAAAACTGCTAATGCAAAAATATGTGATCCCCTTGAATCTCTGCCATAATGTTCCAACTATCGTGTCACTGTCATCTGCTAGGTCCTTGAGGAAGAAAATTCGAACATTAGGTGGTCTAATATGCTTGCATTGTCAGCAGTGTTAAAATTGAGAAACGTAATCGTGGATGTGCGCATAAGTTTGGTATTCCATTGGTATACTGCAGAGTGTTATCTTGTGGTTGGCCAATCCGTCAAGAAGAATGGTTTTTGTTATATCTATCGCAAAATGGTCACTCAGAAACACTAAATCAAGTGTAGCAGAACTAGATCCTTGTATGCGGGTTGGCTCATCTATTATTTGACTTAAGTTAAAAGACAGCATTATGTCGAAGATTACGTCTGACAATTTTGAACGATGTGTCAAGTGCACCAGTTGATGTTTGGTAGACTGAAATCACCTAGCAATATTATTCTAGCAACTTGTAGATGGTGCAGCATGTACAAGTGCAAAGATTTAAGAGAATCAATATTTGATGATGGACTGCAGTAGACACATCCAACAGTAGTGGTGCAAGAAGGGCAAAGTAATCTACAAAAAATCGCTTCCACGCCCTCCCGGCACTGTCAACTGAAGCGACCGTGTGCATGCGTGCCGCTGCAGCACCGCCACCACCTGAAAGTCAGCTGCGCTGGCAGCATCTATTCTGTCTCGCACAGCTTGCCCACCGCTGTGTCTGCATGGTGCTGTTGTCGCACGCTCAAACTTGAGCTTAAGCTTTCCATAAGAAATGATTAATTATTGCCAAAGTTAATGACTGATTAGTGATTGTAGACTTCTTCACCCTTTGTAGGTTTTTGCCATATATGTGCAGTGGCGGTTTTCTGTCTCGCAAGGTCTTTGCCGTACGATTATGGTTTCAACCCTCCATTTGAAATTTCGCACCATAATGACGATGCATGCTCACTGGGAGATTCTGCCACCATAGCTCGGTGCACTCACTCATGAGTGCACTCACTCGCACTCATTTCATAGACGTGAGTGCAAGTGAGTGTAAGTGGAAGTGAGTGTGAGCGCGAGTGAGTGTGAGTGGAAGTGAGTGCGAGTGAGTGCAAGTGAGTGCGAGTGCGAGTGAGTGCCAGTGAGTGTGAGTGGAAATGAGTGCGAGTGCGAGTGAGTGCCAGTGAGTGTGAGTGGAAGTGAGTGCGAGTGAGTGCAAGTGAATGTGAGTGAAGGTGAGTGCGAGTGCGAGTGAGTGCCAGTGAGTGTGAGTGGAAGTGAGTGCGAGTGCGAGTGAGTGCCTTTGAGTGTGAGTGGAAGTGAGTGAGAGTGCGAGTGAGTGCAAGTGAGTGTGAGTGGAAGTGAGTGCGAGTGCGAGTGCAAGTGAGTGTGAGTTGAGGCGAGTGTGAGTGAGCGTGAGTGAGTGGAGCTGAGTGCGAATGAGTGCCAGTGAGTGTGAGTGAGTGGAGGTGAGTGTGAGTGGAAAAGCGAGAGTGTGCGAGTCCTGGAAAATTTGGGTGAGTGAGTTCCCTCACACTGCTGACCTATGCCGCTCAGTGCATTTGTTGAGAATGCAGTTACGGCTCCCATGTGTGGGCCTCTGCGTCAATGGCATTTTAAATGCGAAGCATTTCTTAGCGCACTTCGGCGGCTTTGAGCGTATCTATCTATCTATCTATCTATCTATCTATCTATCTATCTATCTATCTATCTATCTATCTATCTAGCCCTGGCCGTTTCGTTAATGGGATATATATGAAAATCGGTATGCCACATGACTGCATGACAAACATAAATGACATGCATGATTTACATGAAACGGTCTTGGTGCTCTTCTGGGCCGTTTAGTTAATGGGATGTATACGAAAAATGGTATGGCACAACATGACTGCATGAAGAACATAAATGACCGATCATAACATGAAAATCATGACATGCATGTCATGATTTACGCTGAGCAGCATGGTTCACGTGCCGCCATTTTGGTGCTCTTACGGCCGTTTCGTTAACTTGATATATACCAAGATCGGTTTGGCGACACAACAAAGTCTGAGGACCACGGATGATACATTCTAAAAACATGAAAATCGTGACATGCATGTTACGAGCGGCATGATTTACGTACCACGCGTTTCGTCAATGGGATGCATATCAAAATTGCTATGGCAGAACACGACTGCACGAAGAACGTAAATGGGAGGTTATAACATTAGAAGCATGAAATGCGTGTCATGAACGGTAAGGTTTAGATGCCACAGTCTTGGTGCTCTTGCGGCCCGTTTCGTAAACTTCATACGTACCAAAATCGGTATAGCTCGACAATGCAGATCCATTTTACGTTCCTGATGCGTGCTTCGCATTTCCTTGATTCCCACTGCACGTAGGAACTGCCTTTTTTTTTTTTTTTTAGGCAGGAGACCGCTCGGCAAAGCAGACGAGCAGCGGCAAATGTTATGCTACAGAGGCTATAGTTAATCCTCTTGCAAAGTCAAGGTCACGTGACGTGGTTAGCTGGTAGGCAAGGTCTCGATCAACATAGCTGTGCGCGGGCTAGCTACACGTAGCAGCCGGAAACGTAAACCATGAGCGTTTGGAGAAGAAAACCACAGGGCCAGCCAACACGACCGAGTCGGCTGGGGCCTGTTAACAAAAGGGCGGCGCGGTCTTAAATAGCGATTCGGTCTGACATCGTCTGCTGTGTTCCCATGGACGCTCCCGGCTCGCGTGGGTGGGGGATTGCAAGATTCTCCGAAAGTCATGGAACAAGCGACCGTTCCGACGCGGCGCCTTCTGCTCGACACGTTGCCGGCCTCCGCTAATGGGACGACAAGGTGCGCCGAAAACGGGAAGACGTGGCCCTCCCGCTGTAACGAAAGGGGTCAACGAAAGGGGTGTAATTATGGCGAAACAACTCCTAGGCGCCGGCAGGGGCGCAGGAAAGCGCGCGGGACGAGGGGAAGAGTAGCAGTCTTTCGCTTTGTCTGAGCCAGTCTGGACAGCAAGCAATGGTCGTTCTGACGGCTGGACACACTGTGGAGATCTTTCACTTGACATTCAAAAATCACGGAACACCTGTTCCTCCTGTGCCATCTAGATTCTGTTGCAATGAGTGCCGATGTGAAATTATAGATTTCTTCGTGGCTATTGCTACCCCGAATGTTTAAACAGACTGAATATAAGGTAAACTGAACATCGCACACCTGTGTTTAATGCAATGTATGACTTATGCTCCATCAGACAATACAGTTGGAGTGTCGAAAAATCGGGGCGAAACTTTAAGAAGCATGTGCAGGTATGGTTCATTTATTAATGTTTCTTATTCGTATAACGAAACGGAGCTTTGAATTCTATGGGTTCATTTGTTACCTTCTTGTTCACATTAGATATCATTTCTACTATTTATTGATTTTTTTACGAGCCACGCTCAGTAGCACGGCGCACGTTTTTGCTATTTGGGTCATGCTGCTGCGCTGCTGCGAACATTTCACGTGTGACATACGTCATTTTTGCTTGCAGACATCATTTCTTGGTTGGTGTCCGATGAAATGATGCACTTGAGGCATTTTATTTATTTATTTATTTATTTATTTATTCATTCATTCATTCACTCATTCATTCATTCATTCATTCATTCATTCATTCATTCATTCGCCACACATCAATGCCATTTCGCCATTGCATGAAAGTGGGGCTGCTGTACAAATTGAACAGAAAAAGCATACTCCTTAAGACGCCACAAGAAAAAAAAAAATACTCCCACATTATATAATTCGTCGATAAGCTCAACAGCTGATCATATAGTTCGAATTCTCCACACCGACACACGCTGCGCAACACCATGAATAACAAGAAAGGAACAGCATCACAAATGCTTTTAAATTTTGAGAACTAAGCAAATCTAATATATACAGAACTGTCAGTTAGACTACCAAAACAAAAGGCTACAAATTTTGAGGGCTGAAGTTTAGGACAGGAAATGATGACGACATATAGGGAAATCTTGTTCCAGTATTTATAGGCGTGGGTGAGGAACAAGCTATTATATGCCAATGTAAAACGACTGGTCTACAGTATTTATAGCTTTTAGTGTTAAATGCAGGCTTGCTACTCACATGCATTGGTGAATGTGAGTGACTTTCTATTCGCACATCTGAAGCGCACTATTCTGACTGCTTATTGGAAGAACCATTATGTGGTGGACTTGTAATAGACTAGTCAAAGTAGCAGTGAACATGTTGGGATTACGTTCGGTGCTCCCTGAAAATATGTCTAGAAACACTTATTTCCATATTTTTTTATCTCCAAATAACCTGCTGCCGGTAGGCTTCAAGTTCGCACAATGTACACAGCTGGAAGTGAATCTTAAAGTGTTTAAGTCACTTAATTTTTGCTAACAATTATCCGACACTATTTTCAATTTTAAAAATCAAATGTAGCTCAAGTGTAATGACATGTTTTAATTTAAGAAGTGTAACTGCAACACGTTCCTTTCTGATTAAAAGAACTTTTAATGGGAACTCGTTACATAACTGGGAAGGAACGAGCTTTCGTTCCTGTTTTGAATAAAGTGTACAACACTGCTTGTGGGACAGAAAACCGCCGCCCGTGCATATACGGCAAGAACCTTCAAAGGGTTAAACTGGCTTAGTAGCAAAGTGAAATAAAAGCTGCAAAATGTTCCGATTCACTAGTCTCTTCAGGGTTGGAAAAGTAAGCAAAGAGACATATTTCCGTATCCTAAACTCCTCGCAGCTCCACTTCCTCTCGTCACTTGACACTCGCCTTCCAGTTTTGGCGCTTCCTCGGGAGGTGTGGAGCCACTTCCTACAGATTTAGCAAATTGGCACATTAAATGATATGTTCTGCTGCTTGCACGTGGGTTTTCGCTGTATTTCATATTGTGTAATACTGAAGAAACAACCAGAGAGAGCTGTTTACTTGCCCAGATTTTATGGCAGCAGCACTTCTGCTGTTCTTTCTCTCCCTTTTCTCTTTTTCGCACTCTGCTGGCTTTGCCCTCCCAGTTGGAAGTGTTTAGAAGCCAGGTAGGTTTCTCCAGCCCTGCCAAACATGCGCATACCACATTGCTGTAGTTTGTACAGTTTTGTCGCGCTGCAAACATTTATTTATTGTGCATACAGCTCTTCCGCAGAATACTTCTCGTTGTCAGGCCGGCTGAGGGTGACAAATATTTCATTTCATGCAGCGCTAACAGCGCGGATTAAATGCGTTTCAGTTTACTGAAGCAGGTGAACGTAACTAGCGCAGGGTTTATTTTTATGGGAATACTGCCGATCTCACAAGAGATTGTTGCAGGGAGGGCATGCATGTAAATCCTAAAGAAACACAATCAAGCAATTTATACAATGAAAAACACTAGCAGAATTAATGCATGAAATTAATAGTAGCAGTAAGCTCGGCGTGAGTAAAAAATAGAAATCACGAGAAATACATGACAGGATGCGCGGTGATGTGATCACATTATTTAACCAAAATGCCGATACATGTTTTTAATAAAAATGTTCACCGAAACTGCTGAGCATGCACACTCATTCTAACTACAGCAAATGTTACTCTTCGCTTGTGCAGTAACCGTTAGCCCGAGCGCAAAGTGCTGAGATATCGAAAATCAGGCAAGCGAAGACCTACGCAGACGGCTCCAAAGAGCCGGGAGGCGTAAGACGCCTCGGCTTCGGGGAGGCGCCAATGAGTCGGCGAGACGTGTGTTGGAAGTCACGTAGCTGTGTGTGTGTGTGCGTGTGCGTACAAGCGGTGCGTATTCCTCCTTCGGACGCACACCTCTCCTTCCTTTACTTCTCCCCTGCCGACACGACATGACGCCGGTTGCTTGCATGTGCGCGCATGAGACGGTTGTGCCCACTTATGGTCCGATCTTGTGCCTGCGTTCCTGATTGGACCAGACAATGCCTCGTGGAGTGGAGGTGTGAGGTGAGTGCAAGTGAATGCCAGTGAGTGTGAGTGGAAGTGAGTGCCAATGAGTGTGAGTGGAAGTGAGTGCGAGTGCGAGTGAGTTCCAGGCAGTGTGAGTGGAAATGAGTGTGAGGTCAAGTGAGTGGCAGTGTGAGTGGAAGTGAGTGCGAGTGTGAGTGAGTGCCAGGCAGTGTGAGTGGAAGTGAGTGCCAATGAGTGTGAGTGGAAGTGAGTGCTAGTGTGAATGAGTGCCAGGCAGTGTGAGTGGAAGTGAGTGCGAGTGCGAGTGAGTGCCAGGCAGTGTGAGTGGAAGTGAGTGCAAGTGAGTGCCAGGCGAAGTGAGTGGAAGTGAGTGCGAGTGCGAGTGAGTGCCGGGCAGTGTGAGTGGAAGTGAGTGTGAGTGCGAGTGAGTGCCAGGCAGTGTGAGTGGAAGTGAGTGCGAATGCGAGTGAGTGTCGGTGAGCGTGAGTGGAAATGAGTGCGAGTGCAAGTGAGTGCCTGCGAGTGTGAGTGGAGGTGAGTGCAAGTGCAAGTGAGTGCCAGTGAATGTGAGTGGAGGTGAGTGCGAGTGCGAGTGAGTGCCAGTGACTGTGAGTGCGAGTGAGTGCCAGTGAGTGTGAGCTGAGGTGAGTGCAAGTGAGTGCGGGTGCTGGAAAAATTAGGGTGAGTGAGTGTGAGTGAGTGTTCTCCCACACTGCCGACCTATGGCTGCCACCACTTAGGACTTATAAGAAGTGTTTGAAATTTGTTGCTAACTTCTTGCGGAGATAAACGGAACTGATTTCTAACTTCAGCGCACTGTGCCAGCCCACGGCAACATGCTTTTGCGGTTTCGGTTTCGCCGCGTGATCACAATGGAGCCGCACGAAAATTGATTTTTATCTTGGTCAGCACTCCCTTGCAGGGGCGACAGAAGTTGATTTCTACCTTGATTGGCCCTGCTGTTAGCTTGTTTATCACTGCCACTCACGAGGTATTCTTGCTCTCTGCGGCAATGCGCTTTCGTGGTTTCGGTTTCACCACGTGATGGCAACGGAGGCACGTGAGACGTGATTTTTGTCTTTCTCAGCACTCCCTTGCAAGGTCGGCAGAAGTTGATTTCTACATTTATTGGCGCTGCTGTTAGCTTGTTTATCTCTACCGCTCACGAGGTATTCTCGCTCTCCTTGTTTACTGAGTTCCCGTCGAGTTCTTCAGATGCACGCCAAAGCGGCAATATGGCCAAAAGCCCTGCAAGTTCTCTTGACAGCAACAGCGATGACTCTTCCTGACTCTGATTTTGCTCCATTCACCAAGTTTGAATTGGAAGACAGTTCTCTCACGCTCTTCTTTTTTTTTTCCTCCAGAAGAGGGTAGCTCATCTTCAGACGACGAACTGCATTAAACCAGTTCAACCTCTGCCCAAGGCAGCCACAGCAGAGATGTCATGCGTGTGTCAACGCAACTTGTCACTCTAGGAGAACAGATGCACTTTAGGTGCGCAGACTGCGATAAGGCGCTGTGCGTAGACCCATGTTTCAAGGAATACCACACTCTGAAATACTATTGAACATTTTGCAGTTCTGAATGATGCCGACCCCAAATTCTGTTCCAAAGTTTTTTTTTACTATTTATTCCCAACTTTATACATTTTGTACATTCAAGATCTGTAATAAAGTAATTTGACCATCTGGGAGGGTTTTTATTCAAAAAAAGAAAAAAAAAACAATGCCACCCTCAAAGGGTTAAAATTATTATGGGATTCGAAAATGCAAACCCAAAACCTCGATAGGCATCGAACCCAAGACCTTGCCTGGATCAATGTGGATTAAGACGTACTTAGATGAGTTAAGATTAAGGCAGATTAAGGTAGATAATGAATAATCAAGGTGGCTTAAGATAATGGCTGATTAACATGGATTAAGCTAAATAATTGAATTAGGGAGGAGTAAGACGACTTAGGATGGACCAACGTGGATAAGGTGAATTACAGCCAACTAAAGCAAATTAGGGTAGATTAGATACATTAAGGCAGAACAAGGGTGATCAGGATTAGGGTGGATCAGGATTAGGGTGCACTGGGGTGGACAAAGCTGTGCTACGGTGGGTCAAGATGAAATAATGTCGACTAAACTGGACTAAGGCAGATTAGGATGGATTAAGCTTAATACACAGTAATGCAAACTAAAGTACCTATGTGCATCTGAATGTACCTTAATACTACATTCATCCACCTTAATTGACTCTATTTCACATTATGTGATATTAATCTACCACAATTGACCATGATCTGCCCTACTCTGCCTTAAATCCACTTCATCTTGATCCACTTTAGTCCACCCTATTCAACATTAATCCACCATAATCCATTTTGTTCCACTATAGCCCATCTTATTCAACCTTACTCCACTTTAACTTGGCTTAAGCCACATTAATCCAGCTTAACTTGCCTTAATCCAGGCAAGGCCTTCTGTTTGACTCCTAGCAACATCTGGGGTTTGAATTGTACAAAGGCATGGGTTGGAGACATGGTAGATCAGGGTTATACTCCTAGCAGGTCGCATGCTCGGGGTCGCTAGCATATTTAAGTTGCCTACAACCATTAATGAGTCACTAATCAATCAATCTGGCAATCAGGCTGTTTTGCCTCATGCTGACATATACGCAACACCAAAAATGAGCAGTGCACTGAGGACGTGAGTGTATGCACCTCCAAGCCCAAATGCATATGATAAAGGGAAGCAAACAAGTTGAAAGAGCAAAAGAATGCACAGATCACACCACCCTGCGAGTGAGCCCAGGCGTGTATTCTGGTCACAATACCTTT
This sequence comes from Hyalomma asiaticum, assembly GCA_013339685.2. Classification (NCBI taxonomy): domain Eukaryota; kingdom Metazoa; phylum Arthropoda; class Arachnida; order Ixodida; family Ixodidae; genus Hyalomma; species Hyalomma asiaticum. Next base: position 341,906,342 of record CM023481.1, on the reverse strand, counting down.
GCCCCATCAAATATTTTTGAAAAATGATTTTGGCTATTATGAGGCCTCGGTTTGGACGACGTTTATTCTCAGTAGCTTGGCAGGTCACTCGATGATGCCAACGCGCTGGGCACAAACACAATGATAATGATCACCCACCAGCGATGAAGATACGCAGAATGCATGGTGATGATGATAAAATGCAGATGATGAAGACGTGCTTAATAAACACCCACACTATTTCCCCCCCACGTGGAAGCGGCCATCCTGGACGTGGTTCAGTACATTGATGAACGCCGCGTGAAGAGTTTCATTCGGGACACGTGCACAACCTCCGTGTTGCGGCAACAGCCGTCTGTTGGGGCATCAAGGGGAGTGACGCAATAGTTAACAGGTGAAGTTTGTTCGATGACTGTGTACGGTCCGATGAACCGTGGCTGAAATTTGGCGCACAGACCAGAAGTACGAGGAGGAGTCAGGAGAAGTAATTCATCACCAGGTTGGAAAGAAACGACGCGGTGACATTCATCATAAACAGCTTTTCGGTCATGTTGTCTGGCTTCTGTGTTGAGGCGCGCACGCTTGCGACACTGGGCTAGTCGTGAAACATACTCTTCGCACGAGGAAGGGGATGAAATAGCTTTAGAGCCAAAGAAGGAGACATCCAGAGCGAAGGTGGGGGAACGTCCATATACGAGGTAAAATGGCGAGTAGTGAGTTGTTTGCTGCCTGGCCGTGTTATAGGCAAAGGTGACGAATGGCAAAAGGACATCCCAATTTCTATGGTCTGGTTGAATGTAGACGGCGATCATGTCTGCTAAAGTGTGATGAAAGCGCTCGGTCAAGCCGTTAGTCTGAGGGTGGTAGCTTGAGGATGTCTTGTGGACAGTGCCGGACGCTCGGAGAACTTCGTTGAGGACTTGCAAAATGAATGCATTTCCACAGTCGCTCAGCAGTACACGAGGAGCACCATGACGTAGAATGATGGATTGTAGGACGAAGTTAGCAACCTCTGAAGCAGAGCTGCTAAACATTGAAGCTGTCTCAGCATAGCGCGTCAGGTGGTCGACGGCAGTCACAATCCACCGACTGACAGAAGCAGTGATCGGAAGGGGCCCGTAGAGGCCAATACCGACAACCTCGAATCGTGCTGTGGGGCACAGAAGTGGTTGCAATGGGCCAGCTGGAGCAGACGTTGGGAGTTTCCGACACTGGCAGGCAAAGCAGGAACCGACGTACCTCGCCACGCTTGAAGAAAGGCCAGGCCAAAAGTATCGCCTCCGAATTCAGTCATAGGTTTTATGAAACCCAAGATGACCAGCTGTCAAGTCATCGTGAAGGGCATTGAGGACAGCAAGACGAAGAGATCGTGGGAGAACTGGTACCTAGCGTTGTCCGTCAGCATGGTAAACATGGCGATACAACACTCCATCATCCAGCTTAAAGTGCGCGAGTTGCCGGCGGAGGCGCGCGTTAGGTGGAGGAGAAGCCCCAGATAGATGTTCTATGAAACGTCGACAGTACGGGTCTGCCATCTGATGAGATGCGAACAGCTGGTCGTCATCCGAAGGCACTTGGTGAATGGAGGCTAGCGACGAAGCGGTACCGGGGTCGTTCGAAGAGGTAACGCGCGAAGCGGTTGTTGCCGAAGCGTCGAGCGGAGCCGTGGGAAGTGGACAGCAAGACAGAGCATCGGCATCTTGGTGTTTCTTGCCGGACTTGTAAATGATGTCGAAATCATACTCTTGCAGCCGCAAAATCCAGCGACCCAAGCGTCCAGTCAAATTCTTCAGTGTGGAAAGCCAGCACAAGGCGTGGTGCTCTGTGACTATCGTGAAATGACGGCCGTGCAGATAAGGGCGAAACTTCTGTATGGACCAGACAACGGCGAGACACTCTTGTTCCGTGATGGTATAATTTCTTTCCGAAGCGGTGAGTACACAGCTGGCGTACGCTATGACCCTTTCGCGCGAAGAGTTGCCGCGTTGCAGTAGGGGGGGACAGCACTGATACCGTGGCCGCTAGCATCCGTATGCAAAAGAGTCGGTGCGGCCTCATCAAAATGGCAAAGCACCGGTTCAGACGTAAGGGCACCCTTCAGTCGTGTATATGCCGATTCGCATTCTTCAGACCATACAAAGTGTACACCACTAGAGAGTAGCCTGTGTAATGGGGCTGCTATGGAGGCGAAATTCCGTATAAAACGGCGGAAATAAGAGGCAAGGCCGAGGAAGCTGCGCAAGTCTTTCGATCTTTCAGGGCGCGGAAACTGAAGCACCGCAGCAATCTTGTCAGGGTCCGGTCGAATTCCGTCCTTGCTTACGACATGGCCCAGAATCTTAATGGCTTTGCTGGCGAAACGGCACTTTTTTGTGTTTAGCTGAAGACCTGCTCGGGCGAGGCATGTCAAAACTTCATCTAAGCGTCGGAGATGCTGAGAAAACGTTGATGAAAAAATGACAATGTCGTCAAAAAAATGTCGTCCAAGTAGCAAAGGCAGGTCTTCCATTTTAGTCCATGCAGCACGGTATCGATCATGCGTTCAAAAGTTGCAGGCATGTTGCACAGCCCGAAAGGCATTACGTTAAACTCATATAGCCCATCAGGTGTTGCGAATGCCATTTTTTCTTTGTCATGTTCGTGCATAGGGATCTGCCAGTAGCCAGAGTGGAAGTCGAGGCTCGAAAAGTATTCCACGCCTTGGAGGGAATCAAGGGCGTCGTCAATGCGCGGCATGGGGTATACGTCTTTTCAAGTGATCTTATTAAGCGCCCGATAATCGACACAAAAGCGCACGGAACCGTCTTTCTTGCGGACCAAAACAAGAGGAGATGACCACGAACTGGACAAGGGATGAATTATCTTGCGTTCCAACATGTCACCGACGTTGTCTTCAATGACTTTCCGCTCGGCTAGAAAGACACGGTACGGGCGGCGGCGCACGATACATGTGTCATCTGTTATAATGCGGCGCTTGGAGACTGTAGTTTGGCCCAGTGTTGTGGAGTAGACATCGAAAAAATTTGCGTGCTTTTTTAACAAATCAACCAACTATTGCGTCTGCGCAGCTGTCAGATCAGTGCTGATGATCGCTTTAAGGGCGGTGGCAGAAGAAGATTCGTCAGGAGAAGGGTCCCCAGGAGAGACTGGTTGAAGCGGCAAGGCGTATACAGGCTCCATATCGGCAACGAGCGCTACTGTTGTGTCCTGCAGAAGTAAAATTTTCTCTGGAGTTTCGTTGGTAACAGTGACTACGGCAGATCCGCGGTGGAACTGAACAACACCTGGCGAAAATGTTATGCCTTTACTAATGCAGTAAGAGGACGGGAACACCAAGACATTCCCATGGTCGATGTCAATGGACTTGAGGGCAACAATGTGGTGTCGCCCGGGGGTTAGTTCCATATCCTGGGCAGCGATCAGCCGAAAGAGCTTGTGGAGTTCTTCACCAAGCATGTGGTCGGTTTCACTGAGGTGCACCACATGCTGTCCACAACAAATGGCGGCAGATGCAGAGGATAGAAAATCCCATCCCAAAATTAGCTGGTGGGAGCACTCGGACAGCACAGCTAATTCTATATGATGAACGATGTCGTTGATGAGTACGCGTGCTGTACACATAGCCGAAGGCCGAATAGGGCTCCCTTGGGCCTCAACCAACGTGGGACCATTGTAAGGCGTCATAACTTTCTTGAGATGGAAGCACAAATTAGCCTGAATGACAGAAAATGTCGCACCAGTGTCTACCAAAGCACTGATGTGCACCCCTTCGACAAATACAGAAATCATGTTGGCCAGGCGCATCGGAGGAATTTCAGTCCAGTTCGTGCATGCAGTTCTTCCTCCGAAAACCGCATCAACTAGTTTTCAGGACTGACGTTAGAAGTGAGTCTGGCCGGCCGAAGTGGCGATGAGGACCGGCGGAAGGGCGACGGTGATTGGCGTCTGGAGAAACGGTAACTACTGCCTGGTGTTTCAGTAGAATCGGGTGGCGATGGAGAGCGGCGCGGAGGTGAATGGTAATGCCAGCCTTGGTAATAAGGCCCGTTGGCGCCAGCAGGAAAATCACGCCCACCAGTATCGTAGCCATGACATTCGTCCTGCTGGCGTTTACGGCAAAAACGTGATATGTGTCCACGATAGCCGCAATAATAGCATGTAGGCCGAGGTGGACGCCACGGCATGGTGTAAACAGGTTGCGGCGCACTAGGAGATAGCGCGGTCACATGGGCCGATGAACTTTCAGGCGGCATGGACTGAAGGGTGACCGGGGGCGCAGTAGCAACCGGCGAGTAAGTTGTGATTGGCAACGCAGAAGTGGCGTTGCCAAGAGGCTTGGCAGCGATTTGCGCGTACGTTGCTAGTGCGTGGTGGACGGGGGTGTGCACTTGCGCAGAGCTCGTCAAAGACGCAGGTTCTTCTCGGATTACGTCACGTAATGATGCACCGCAAGGCTGAGTGGGAAACGCGGAAGGCGACTGCAAGCCCATCGCGTGCAGCTCTTCAAGTATGAGCGTGCGTATGAGTGCCCACAGATCCTGGTCTACAGCAGGACGAACTTCATCAATGTCAGGTGGTAGGCGAACATTGAGGTGCTGGCAAGTGGTAACAACGTCAGCGACGGTAGTCGGATTCTTGGCGGCGAGGGAATTGAAGGCGACGGGTCCGATGCCTTTTAGGATGTGGCGCATGTCAGACTCCGACATTGAGGAATTGACACGTCGGCAGAGCGCAAGGACATCCTCGATGTACGATGTATAGGACTCACCCAGGTGTTATTTGCGAGCTTCGAGACTCTTCTTGGGCAGAGTCGACCGGACGGCCGGTGTGCCAAACACCTGGCGAAGCTGCTGTTTGAAGCGGTCTCAGTCAGCGAGATCAACCTCGTGGTTGTAAAACCACATCTTCACCACACCGGTGAGGTAGAAGGAGACATGGCCGAGCTTGAGAGGATTATCCCACCGATTTGCGGAACTTACTCTTTTGTAATCGTCGAGCCAGTCTTCCACATCCTCGCCTCGCATACCAGCGAAGAGATGGGGGTCGCGGTGGTGGCTGTTGATAATCAAGGAGGGAAGGGCTTGCGATGTCGGGGCGGCGGCCGGAAAGGCGCCGGGCTGCTGGTCCTGCGACATGGTGGCTAACAGCGGGCGCAAGCGGCGACCGGAACGAAGCTCCAGCGAGAAGACTTTGCGAGTAGAGGACAGGGGATCGTAGATTCACCTCCACCACGTATGAGGCCTCAGTTTGGATGACGTTTAAGGTGCATCCAGACGAGGGACGGAAACCGGATTTGCCGAGCTGGACAGCGTGTCACGTGACCGCAAATCACTGATTCGCTTCGTCCGCGTCCCGCCTACGACCCGCGGACACGGATAATGCTAGCCCCTTTTTCACATCCAGAATCTAGCGGGGGAGAGCTGCAGCTTTGGCTTGTGAACACGAAGTGACTGGCAACCAGTAGACTTCTCTCCACGAGGTCGTGCTTCTCTCCTGTCAAGGAGGGGAGCGGGGGGCAGCGGCCAGCCCATGACAGTCACGCCGTGGCTGGTGCCACGTGTGCAGTTCATTTCAGCGCAACGTTTATATTTCTATGGAACAATGAATTTGTCCGAGGAAGCCGCCTTTTTTTTTTCATCCACCTCGTAGAAGAGTTTCCCACCTTGTGGGACCTTAGCCGTACGGATTATACAGACACCATCAAGAAGCATGCAATCTGGGAACATATCGTCCAAGATATGAAAGAAAAATGGCCAGCTCACGGTCCGTACAGTGTCGGTAAGTGCTTTCACATATTACCGTGCCTGAAATTTTATTAAGCAATGGGAGGGTTTTATTTTGCAGCTTCTGTTCTTTTTCTTTCTTGCTCTGTTTACTACTCAGCCGTTGCTCACTTGTGGTTAGATCGTTGCTCAGAACTCGCGCTTGTGTGTGTGTGTCATAATTGGCAAAAGCATCGCCTCAGTATACAAGCCCATGCTGCAAGAATTGCATGCATGCTGCCACGTGAGTGTAAACGATTTCTCCAATTTCCTGCAGAGGCATTGAAAAGGTTCTTCGACAATAAGAGAAGAACATACCGCTTGGAGCAGAAAAAGACTGAACACACAAAGAGCGGCCAACCCGCCAGCGATGTCTATAATGGCTGCTAGAAATTTTACAAGGCTCTAAAATTCCTGGATGCGGTTAAAATTAAAGTGCGCCGCTCTATATTGGGCCAAATTCAGCCGGAGAGCCAAGTTCCGTTGGAGATGGTGGAGACAGAAATGGTATGTTTGAATACAGAGTCAGTCATAAATTTTAGTTGCACCTCGTGCACCCATTCACTTGTGTTGAGTAATAATGATCGATATTCGGATGCATCCAAATATTACACGTTCCCTGAGCAAATGTGATTCTGCAAAACGTTAAAATTATCGCAGTCAAACGTTACTTTGTTCTTGTTGCGTGCAAGAAATGTTTTTCCCCTGCAATTTATTTGAGTAAACATCCCTTTCTTGCAGCTGCCCGTGTCACCCCATGCTGCTGAGACAGCACAGGTGGCCACAGTGGACGACGCTGCCTCAGTGGATGAAGCTGCCTCAGACGAAGACTGCACCGCAGAGAGATGGATTGTACCCAACATCAGTCCCTCCACACTACCAAGCACTCCAATGGTAAATGAAACACCAAGCAGAAAACGGCGGAGAAATTCAAACCTCCCTTTGCCAGCTGGAGAAAAGTGGTCACAGCGCCAACAGGTGCTCGAAAAAATCGCTTTCCATATGTGGCCAACGCAACCTGCGCAGTCCGATGGTGCGTGTGAGAACTTCGGAAAGCTTGTAGCCTCGACCATGTGGTTGATACCGAAAACAAGGCATATACCATGCCAAGCGGAAATTTTAAACGTCATGCAAAAATACATGGAAACCGAATAAAATACGCAAACGGAATGTTTATTCATTTCACTGTTTCCGACGTTTCACTTCTGAGGTTTTCTGTAGTTGTTCACATCCAAGTGGGCAGCCTTACGCTGCCACGGAACGGCACCCACGTCATTGAAAAACGAACACAGATTATTGCGCGCTGTAGCACCAGCAGCACAAATTCTCCCACGAGAGGCTGGTTGCCGCAGTGGTAGCAGTGATCCAGGAGGGATTGGTTCGTCACGCAAGTCTGGCGCACTGACGACATTGTTGCCGAGAAAGTTGTGCAGCACACACGCCGCATTCACGATGGCAGTAACCCTCTCTGGATAAGCCTTTATCACAGTGTGAAAACACTGGAAGCGGTTCGCCAATATGCCAAAAGCGTTCTCGACAACACGGCGAGCCCTTGACAACCTGAAATGCAAAAGGGACGTTAAACCAGAGCATGAGTTGCAAGGTAGCGATAGTATAATTGTGCTACACCACTTGCCTACTAAATGTCCCAACTTACGGCTGCAGAAAATTAAAGCTTCACTGAACATTGACAGTCAGTAATTTATGAATCAATTAGTTGCGCTCATTGTAAGATTTAGCATTAAATGAAATTATACGTGAGAGCCGTCTTATATAGTATCAGCGGCACATCCCAACACAGTACGTAGCATGCGCAACGTCTGACACAATACTTTAACAATACACACTGTCACAGTTCAAGCTTACACTTGATATCTGCTATTCGTTATGTACAATTTGATTTTACCAGTAATTAAAAATCTGCTTGTCTTCTGTGAGGTTGGTGCCCCCGTAAGGTTTCATTAAATTTCTTCCCATTGCAAATGCGTCATCTGCGACAAGCACAGGTGGAAGGTGCATGTCCGGCGAACTGGATAGCTTCACAAGCTCTGGCAATCCCGCCCTTTCGTTCTCGATGTCTTTCTGCAGTGGTGTCGTTTGCCATACAGCTGCGTCTCCTTGAGACCTTGGAGCACCGACATCGGTATACAAAAATTGGTAGTTTGCGTCGACGACAGCGAACAGAATTACACTGAAACTTTTCTTGTAATTTCTGTATACTGTTCCAGAATTCGGCGGCTTTTGTATGAGAATATGTTTCCCGTCGATGGCCCCAATGCAGTTGGGGAAATTCCACTTTTGATTGAAGCCTTCCATCATACATTCCCATTCTTCCTCCGTGCGGGGTGTGCGTATGAAATAGCCGCCCAGCTCCTCGTGAATGGCAGTACACATCTGATGTATAATGTTGTTCACACTAGAATGACCCAGCCTAAACTGTCGACTGAGAGAATAGTGACTCTCTCCTGCAACGCATAGAGAAAAGAAAGTTCTTTGTTAGCTGTTTGCCAGAACACGACAAAATGTTGGACGTTCTCTGTAATTACTTGAAAACGTGCAACACTTACCTGATGCAAGGTACCACAGTGTGACCTGTAGCCGTGTTTCGGCCGGTACAGAATGGCGCATAACGGTATCCGCTTTTTGTATGCGTGGTCCCACATGTGACAACAGTTGCAGAAATTGCTTTCTGCTCACACGGAGTAGCCTGCGGTGCTCATCGAGGTCAGTCTTCAGGAGCTCTTTGTAGAGCAGGTTCTGGACCCCAATTCCTTCCTGCTCATCCAATCTTTCCGCCAACAACGCCGTTTACTTTGGAACATGTCATAGTCTTCGTCGATCTCAGAAAGAACGACAGCCATCGCAGCCAAACTTCGCTTCCTGCTCACCTCCATGTTGTCGAACAGGAAAGTGGAAGAAGAAACTCTCAAACCATTATTTTTGTAGCTAGTGGGGAGCCTGCGTTAGAGAGTAGACCGGTTCTCCGGCTCTGTCGTCTGCTAGTGCTTCTTCCGCCATGTGAATGCACCTGCAGCCGGACACTCCGCGGAGTACCCGTCCGAGTCGGCGAAAAATCCGGTTTTCGTCCTTCGTCTGGATGCACCATTATTCTCAGTAGCTCGGCAGGTCGCTCGATGATGCCAACACGCTGGGCACAAACACGATGATGATCACCCACCAGCGATGAAGAAGATATGTAGAACACATGGTGATGATGATAAAATGCAGATGATGAAGACGTGCTTAATAAACACCCACACTATGTAGTTTCTGACTGATTGAATTATGGGATTTTACTATGAAAAACCATGATACGATTACGAGAGACACTATCGCGGAGGGCTCCAGAAATTTTGACCACCTCGGAGCTTGGAGAGGCACTCAATACACACCAAGCCATTTTCAAAGCCAAGCATGAGGGGTGGTTTCGAACCCCTTTGTCAAACCTAGAGAGCAAGCTGTTTCATGAAGGGGACCCTACAATAGATGACAGAAATGTGATCAATCCAGTTGTTGAGAAAACTACCGAGCACAATAAAACACTCAGTATTGCTTCCACAGAATATGAAAAGGCTTTTGACTCAGCACAGACACAAGTACAGGCACGAGTACTTGAAACTAGGGGTGTGCAAATTTCATTTTTAAAATCTGTATTGAATAATGAAGAAAGGTGCTTATTTTACACAGTCAAGTTTTACATAACTATATAATTATGTTGAAAACAGCACACTGTAAAGTTATTAACACAAAATCTGTTCACAGAAAAAAAAATGACATGGTTTGTACTCACTCCTCAGGCCCTCAATAGAGTTACTTACTTACTTACTTACTTACTTTCTGTCTGTCTGTCTATCTGTCCGTCCCTCCCAGCAAGCGTATCATCATACATACTAACAATTCAGATGTTGGACAAACTTTGCTCTTTTCCTTTTAAAGACGCAGCACTGTATTACAAAAAATAAAGAATGAGAATATTCGTACTTATGGTGGTGGCCTGCCAGCTATTTATGGAGCTGCAGTGGTAAGCATGTTCGAGCTGGTTTGATTCCAGCCATAATGGCTGCATTTTGATGCCGGCAAAACGTAACTACACTCTTTTACATACAAACTTAGGTGAACATTAAAGAACTTCAGGTGGTCAAAATCTCTCCACTGTTCACGGCTATAATCATATTGTGGTTTTGGCACAACACAAAACCCCCAACATTTTTTTAAAATTTTCTCCAGTTTTTACCAAATCAAGGAGCCATAACAACAGTTTAAAATGTGGTGTTGGCGGCAAGTGTGCTATTTTAATGTTTTGTGGATCGCCATCACGGCCCTTGCTGCCTCTGGCAGTACAGTCGACTCTTGCTACAACGAACACCGCTTCAACGAAATTTCCGGTACAACGAAAAATTCGCGGTTCCCCGTCAGCAGCCCATAGGAGTGAATGCATAAGCATGCTCGCCACAACGAATACATCTTTTGTGCCGTTTCGCTTCAACGAAATTTGACGACGCAATTCCAGTCTCGAAAATTCGATTTGCTGTGCAGTAAACACAATCCTGAACATATTGGTGCATTTCAGAAGGTACATCTACAAAGTCAAAATCGCGTGTTGGCACCAACAGAAATGGCCGTTGTTGACTGTGTGGTTGATTACCCATGTCTACCAATGCCGTCTACCAGTGTCTGCCGAGATAGCACGTGCAACCGCCCCTCTCCCACAGGTGCCCCTTTTGGTCCTTCGCCCGACGAAAGAAGGGCTGGGCGTTTCCTCTATGCTTGAGAAGCAAGCGACGACAGCCATCATACGCGGTATGATGTTATCGTATTGTTCAGTTCGGTCGGCGGAGACGGTCGGGTCGTTTCATCTCTGCTTCAGCCGCATTCGTCAACAGCGTTAGCGCGCTTTTGTTCGCACGTAAAACATACGATGCGTGGGCGGTGTTATCGAGTAGGACTTAGTACAGAAAAACGACGAATGCAAAAACCCGCTAACAGTTTCCATATTATTGCTATGGCAATAACAACCCCACCCCATGGTCGACAACTTCTTTTTATGGTCCAAGCAGCCCCTCCTCCTCCTCCTCCTCCTCCTCCTCCTCCCTCCCCCCCCTCCGTTGAGCACCGTATTTACTTGAATCTAACGTGCACCTTTTTTCCGATAAAATGGGTCCAGAAATCGTACGCGCATCCGAAACAAGTGCAAACTAATGACGTTAACCAAAGTTTCTATGTCGCCGATGCAGTCTCCGAGATGCCCGGTTGCACCAGCTTTCAGTAGTGTTCGCGGGTGGCCATAACGGGAGAATAGATGTTTCCCATCGCTGCATGCAAAATGGCTCATCATCGCATTTCTCCCTCATATACATAACTTTCACGTGACGTCATGTCCGCCGTCTGCAACTTCCGTCCGCCACTTCCAGGTACCACGTTGGGATCGCTTGCGTGTTACCTGTGAAGCGGGCTGGACTGCGGCTGTTTAAGAGCAGTGATGCTGAAAAACAAGTGCTTGGAGTTTTGTACCGGGTACTATGAGACAAAGGTCATGGTATGAGACAAAGGTCAAACTCTGTGACGGCATGGACCCATATACTCTACAAGTCGGCACTAATATGACTCGGGATGTGGAATTGCTGCCGGCTACAACGGAAGTGGACATCATCAACTACCTGGTTTTGTCGACCAGCTACGTTACTTTGTGCAGATGAAGGCATACAAGTCGCTGGTTGCACACAACTATTTCACCAGCGGCTGGGTGCGCAACATCACAGCAATGCAGCTCCAGTCCGAGCGTGTCGTCGTACTCAGCGAGGTAAGGGAACAACCATCGAAAATACATCCTTGCTCACCAAGAAGTGTAAACGACAGTGAGATATCCCGTTTTATTCTGCGGTTTATGTTCAGGCGCAAGCGATTTGTGAGGTTCAGACCTTCTAAGGCTAAGCCTGTGCACAGAGCAGCTTAATGTAGACATGGTGCAACTTTTCCTACCTGTGGAACAGATAACGTTCAGGGTGCACGCTTAGATGCTGCAACTGTTGTATGTGACAATATAAAGCCGCGGTATGAGGCAATTATCCAGAAACAACTTTTCGAAGCTAATTCGTAATGAATCCCCCCCCCCCCTTTCTTTTTCTTTTCAGGTCAGCCATTCCCAGCGGCTCCGGGAGCCAGATCTGAAAGTGTTGTGCCTAGTCAACAGTGACGGCAGCGTCATAACGGCTCATTGCAATTGCATTGCAGGTGCAGGGGAAGCATGCTCCCATGTTGGTGCTGTACTATTTGCTGTCGAAACATCAGTGCGATTAAGGGAAACGAGAACCTTTACAGCAAGAAAGAACGCATGGCTCCCAGCCAACTTCCCTGGCACAGAGTCCAAGCGTCTGAGAGACACAGACTTTTCATCATACAAGGTGAGGAAGAAGAGGATGGACTCATTTCATCTGCAACCAGATGTCAAAGGCAAACCATCGCACCTCCCTGAAGCCCTGCCAGCTGTGCTACAACCACCTAGTGAATAGACAGTACAACTGTTTCATTCACGCCTTGCTGATGCTGGAGCTATACCAGCTATCTTCACAGCGCACCCAAAATACAGTGCTATGTTTGAGCCACCGAGAATGCTGCAACCACGTGTTCTACGTGATATTTCACTTGCAGAAGCTTGGTTTGATAATTTGAAAAAATTAATTAAACATGGGGAGGACTTCCTCAGTGGGCTTCACATCACTCAAGAAATGGTGGACCATGTCGAAGGTGCCACAAGGAGACAGTCAAGTTGCCCAAAGTGGTTTGCCTATCGTAATGGCGGAATTACTGCTTCTGTAACAAAACGTGTGTGCTCAACAAGCTTGCACAAACCTTCTATAAGCCTTAATTATAAAGAAAATATGCTATCCTGAGCAGAACAAGTTTACCTCTACTTCGACATCTTGGGGACTAGTGCATGAGCATGATGCGATTAACAGCTGTGTGTCTCACATGAAGCGACACCTCGACAACTTTCAACACTTCAGACCAGTTGTTTACTTCAGCACGCAGCATCCATATCTTGCAGCGACACCAGATGCTTCAGTCAGCTGTACATGCTGTGGTAAAGGCATTGTAGAGGTTAAATGTCCATACACACTGGCAAGGTGAGTCAAGAGATGACAAATGACCCAAATTTTTGTCTAGAGAATGTGAATGTAAAGCTGGCATTGAAACGAACACACCCACACTTCCAAGTACAAACACAAATTGCGGTATGCAACACATTATACTGCGACATTGTTGTTTGGACCCCATCATCAATGTTCATAGAAAGGGTTAATGAAGATGATGCCCCCATCTTTAAATTCTATACTGCCATCTACAAAACGCTTTTTTTACACACGCGATCATGCCAGAACTGCTAGCACAAGATTTTACCAGAAAGAAAACAGAAAGTGACCAAAACAACAAAGATAAAGGCCTGTACTGTTTTTGCAGAGGGCCTGAATCTGGGAAAATGCTGGCACGTGAAGGCCAAAACTGCAAGTACGTATGGTTTCATTATATTTGTCTTGGCATTATATATATATATATATATATATATATATATATATATATATATATATATATATATATATATATATAGAGAGAGAGAGAGAGAGAGAGAGAGAGAGAGCTCCAAAAGAAAAACATTGGTTTTGTGAGGACTGCACCACTGAGATGAGGCAGGTGAAAACAATAAATCGCAACAGAGCAGTAGAGCCATCGAGTCTGTCGAACATTGTCAAGACTACATCAGGAGAGACCAGCAGACACAACTGTAAACACAGAATAGTTTCGCAGAGTAGAGCATTTGTTGTTATCTATACAGCAAGAAGTGGCCACTCAAGACTGCAGCCTGACTTTTGTATGCACAGCCAGCTCCCAGTAAATATTTATTGTGTGAGGAAGAAGAAGCGCCGCTATCGCCAGCCGCATTGCCCAAGTACGAAGGTCCCTATCGCCTCGTGGAGCAAACGTCCCCGGTGGACTTTCTGATAGAACCACTGTCACCGCCTAACGACTTGCGCCGGCGTGGATGTGACATTGTCCACGTCTCACGTCTCAAGCCCTATCACGACCCTCTACCGCCTGACCCGTAGGTCGCCAGGATGGCTCTTTTCGCACGGGGGGTCACTGTGAGGAAGAAGAAGCGCCGCTATCGCCAGCCGCATTGCCAACGCCGGGCTCGCTCGGCGCGCGCTTCTGGTTGCTGGCGTCTCCTGGCTGCCTCGCCGCTTCATACGGTCGCTGTGCCTTGGTAGCGACGCGCTGTGAATAAACCTCGTCACAATTGCTATATTAACTTAACTTTACGTGCACTGATATGCCAATGTAGAATGGAATGCCATATTTATATTGGACACCTTTAACTTTCGTGTTTTGCCAATATTGTGAAAGTGCCAGTACAAAAAAGTAATTATAAAAACATACGATTATTTGTGTAATACTGCCAGTTACCATCTTGCAGTCAAGATAGGAGTGTTTAAAAATGAAACTACATGCATAAGACACGTGTGCATTTTTGTATCTGTGGGTAAATAAAATGAATTGTACTCGACGAGCACAGAAACTGAAACTTACTGAAGATGAAGGCTCGTGCTGGCAAAGCATGAGAATAAATTCATGCACATAGAAATTAATGAAATGGCAAACGTTCTTTTTAAGGAAACAACAAAGGTGTCTTTATTATCAATGTACAATGATCAAAAAATGCAGTGTGTAAGGAGGAGCTGTATAAAAAATACACTGCAGAGCGAGTATGTACACACACACAGCAAGTACTGGCCTCTAGTATTTTCATGAGGACAACTTCGGATTGACAGGAACTACCAACGGGCAGAGATTGACGAGTGCGCAGCAAACTGTTACAATCTTGTCCAATGGTGTAAATGCACGCCTTGGCTTGCTATAACGTAGTGTATGGGCTGCACTGCCTTTAAGATCAGGTATTTATTCCGCACAAGTCCAATCACCCATTCCACATGAATGCGGACATTGGCCAGTTTTCTAGTCTTCTCTACATCCAGTGCAGTTAATTGTGTGTGGCCTCTAGTGAAAGCGGGGATATGGAGCACAGCACAGTACAAACCTAATCTGTCTGCAATGTCAAAACCTCTGTCGGCTAGAACATCCCCTTGCGTCAAATAATCCAGTATGCCACAGTGTTCTGTTACGTGCTTATCGCTAGCTCTGCCACCCCAACCTTCTGAAATGTATGTGATCATTCCTTGTGGACAGATGCCAATTAAAAACTTTGCAGTGTTACTATTCTGATAGTTTGACCAAGTCTCACTTCTTGGCTGCAGGGATGACGGCCTCTCAATTTTCATTTCAAAGCAGTCAAGAATGACTGCAACTTTCAAGCTGAATGAGTCGAAGAATGCTTGGGGCATTGTTCTTTGGATATCCTTTCGTGATGGCCACACAATCTGCGTCCTCAGCCTTGAAAAGGCAGCATCTAGCCACTTGTGAAAAATTCTGCTTACTGTAGCACATGAAACTGGAAATCTGTACGCGAGATCCTGATGTGGAGAGTTGAATTTTAGTTTCATGAGAAACATAATAAACTCCTGAAACTTTGGCAGCCCATTTTGCGTTGTATGCTTCACAGCAGGCTCAACGAGTTGGAATAGTGCAAGCAATACTGAGTAGTTGAGCATCCCTGTATAAAAGGCAACCTTAGCGTTGCCTTGATGAAGAGATGCTTCTGTAACTTCAAGCATTTGTTTTTGCTTCTTCAACATGTACAACTCCGATGAAAGCCTGTCATTGTCTGCCTGTAGTGCTTGGATGGTTTGTGCCGTTAAACTTGTCTGTACACAAGCATCCTCTGCAAAAGAAAAAAAAATTGTGAACCGAATCTTACCTAGTTCACAGTAGGCAATATATACAAAACCTTGTTGCAAACCTACTTTTGTTTGGCTCCATGTACGAAGTAGGCGCTGGAAGCTCCGCTCCACACTCTGCCTCACTTTCCGAGCTCGCAACCTTTTCCGACAGGGATCTGGTAGTTGCAGCAGACTGCTCCGCTGATACGTTGGCTGCAGCCCAAACCCCTTGCCTTCTTCAGCAGCGCTCCTTCGAGCTCAGAAACCACGCTTCACAAGACAAGGGTCTTTCACTCCCGTGACCCAGATGTTGCGTCGGTGCCCAGTCGGGGTTCGCATGGTCCATCAACATTGAAGGCCTCCCTGCGAATTGACAGCCATGTCGAACCTTCTAATATAATGATCGCATAAGCTGGCGAGACCTCGAGCTGCTGACGGGAAAACACCCATGCTTCAACACGGTACAGGGCGAGGTTGCGCAGGCAACAGGGGTTAAGTAGGAGCAGATGGAGCATGCAGCATTACGTAAACAACAGCGAGCCGCATACCGCGATGCACGGCTTGCCGATCTTTGAAATTCACGCTATTTTGCTTTTCCTCACCTGTGATGAAGTGGCGACCGCAGACACGGACATTTTCCAGATTCTTCAAATCTTTTCGGTTAATGCGGGCAAGCCACAGGCTCCTGCGCTTTTCAGAGAGAAGTCTGGTTGTTTCGCACTGCCGAGTTATTATTTTGGGCAAGCTGTCAGGATCCCACGTCAGGATCTTTGCTGCTGGACCTCTTGGCACTCTTGCTTCTGGTTCAGCAACCATATATGGCGCATATAGGCATTATTACGACAGAAACAAGGAACACGGAAAGGTTCGCAAACAGCCATCCGTACGGCGGCCGGTTTGTTTGGTACCCGGCAATGGCGGATGCAGTCCCGAAAGCCGCCGAAAGTGACGCGCGTGAAACTTATGTATATGTGCTGAGCCTGAGCCTCTCACTCGTGCGCGCTGCATGACATACATATGAGATTGCGTCGCGGCAATCTGAGACCACACCCTGATCATGTTTAGGCTTAGCCGCGCCAGCCTGCGCAGCACGCATGGCAGCACGCATGGCAGCACACAGCAGCGAGCGTGAGGGAACTGCGACAGCACGGAGGAATGCAGCATTGCGAGTAAATGATGTTACCGCCACTTGCACAAGGTACACCCGGCAACATGTGGCAGTTTTGTTGGGACGTGGGAGTTATTAATCGGCGTGCCAAACGCCTTCGAGACACCGCGGATCAAGCAAAGCGGAAAAGCCACAGCGCGGCCTTGCGAGGGACTGCAGGGGTCCAAAGTTGGCGGTGCGTTTATTATGCGAGTGTATTCATTACGCGAGTATGGCATTTCTTTCTATGAATGTGGGAAGGTTGATTACTAAGGACTTTTTTTTTCGTGGGTCCGCATTACAATCAGTGTTTCACTTGGGTGTGTGTGTGTGTTTTTGTTTTTTTTTTTCGCAGAAAACGGGTGCGCGTTAACCACTGAGGGTGCGGTAGCATCGAGTAAATAGGTAAATCTCCCGGATTCCAGTTCTCCCAACTTGGCAGGTATGGTTTCAGTACTTGTGGTTTCCGAACCCTTCCGACTACCGCCGTGATGGCGCGTCCCGCGCACAAGATTGAGGCATAAAAGTTTCATTGTTCTGCTAGCTCCAATCAGTTATATTTTTTCGATTTCACGACAACTACATTTTCACTTCAACGAAATTTTTTCCGCACACCGTCAATTTCATTGTAGCGAGAGTAGGCTGTAGAGACTTCAGAAAAACAGCAAGGTTGCACAAATGCAGAGTGGGCTATGGCACATTTTTCACAAGATACAATGCCGCACATGTGTGTTGGAGCAACTGTAACAGTGCTGCCTGGAATGCTGAATAAGCAAGAAGTACCACCAAAACCATATTTGTGTCTCCTGATATGTGCCACTGCTATCAACAAAGAAATAAATGTGATGATGCCATAGTAAATGTTATCACAAGCGCCCAAACAAGGCCTTTTACTTCTTTTGTTTTTTACCAAAGTACAAAAAGATTGTGCCTCACTCAAACATATGACTGTGCACCACTATTGGATCATTCTAGAACTATAAAACAAAGAATACAGACAGTGGGTGACATGGTGGTAGAGTGGACGCAATTCTAGGCATAGCATTGAGACAGAACAACAGCAGAGTAGATCAGAATAAACAAATGCAGCCAATATTCTAGTTGGCATTAAAGGGGTCCTACAACACCTTTCAAATGTAATTGGACAATGCTGCCTATTAGAAGTCCCAGCTCCTGCAAACATGTGAGCTAAATATGATTGCACTGCGCACACCAGGGAATTTGAAATTTTGTTTCAAATACAGCAAAATATCACCTGCTCTTCTTTCATAATCCCGCCATTAGGAGCATTGTCTACATAGTTTGAGGCAGAACTAGCCTTGGCAGATTTCATGAGGACAAAAAGATCCCTAGCATTTTGAGCTTAAAGGGTCCCTGAAACGTTTTTTTGACATTGCGTCACTGCTTAGGCAACACAATTATGAAATCATTCACACCGTAAATAAAGCAAAGCACCATGCGCTAAGGCAGCTATGGGCTTATTTCTGTCGCCTTCTTCCTTACCACTGCTGTTCCTCCTCAACTCGATCTGCTGCGGAGTGCGCGCTAGCGACGACAGCGCCTCCCGCGTCAGACGCTCTGCCGAGCCCTCCGTACTGACATAGCGCCAGGATCGCCGTATCAGGATTGCTGTACGAACTGGACCACGATAAAGGTGACGAGCAACAGAGCAGGACCACTGCGCACAC
This sequence comes from Hyalomma asiaticum, assembly GCA_013339685.2. Lineage (NCBI taxonomy): Eukaryota > Metazoa > Arthropoda > Arachnida > Ixodida > Ixodidae > Hyalomma > Hyalomma asiaticum. The sequence continues at coordinate 341,887,936 of CM023481.1, read as the reverse complement.
CTGATCGCTCCCGTTCAGGCGGCGCCGGAATCGACACCTCGTGACCAACGTAACAGCCTATAAAGACGGCAATGCTCCCAGGACACAACATTTGGCAGCGGTGACAGCATCGACTGCACATCCGCTAAACAGTTCCTGCTTCATATTGCAGGTCAGCCTACTTTTCTTTTACGTTCATAAACGTCTTAGAAGTTTTTGCTGTCACTGCTGCCACAGTGTATCATAGTGTGTTCTGTAGCGTATACCCCTTTATGTTGTGAAATCTGCAAGTGTGCCTAGATAATCACTGAAATGGCTTCTAGCAAACCTGACGCTCTGTCAGATATTTCTAAAGCGTTGTTTGAAAAGGCACCAGCTAGCATTAAAGAGGTATCAAAGGTGCTTGTTGAGATGACCTCTAAATTTGTTGAAGCTATGGGTGACCTGAAAATGAAAATGAACAAGATGGATGCGACAAACAACTCAATGAAAGCTGAGCTCACTTCCATTAGGCAATCAGTCGGGTACATGAACGAAAGCTTTGAAGAATATCGAAATGAAATAAAAAGCCTTAAACTTGAGCTCAGCGAAGTGAAAAACCAGGGCCTTGAATGCAAGAAAGAGAACCTAAGACTAAACAAAGAGCTGCAGGAAACGAAAAAGCAGCTTATTGAACTAAATCAGTACAGTAGGTGCAACAACCTTGAATTAAGAGGTATACCTAAGACTGAAAACGAGGATGTCCTCGAAACAGTCGAACAAGTTGCATCTTGCTTGAACGTCCAACTTTCTGACGGTGACATTGACGTGGCTCATTGCGTCCCGTCAAAGGGCAATACGCCCCCAAACGTAGTAGTGAAGTTCACATCCAGATCAGTTCGGGACAAACTACTGAAGGAAGCTAAAAAAAAACGACTGAACACTGCCATGCTAGGTTTTCAGAATAGCGACCCAGTCTACATAAACGAACACTTGTGCCCCGAAAGAAAAATCCTCCTTGGAAAAGCCATCCAAAAAAAGCGGGAAAAGGGATGGAAATTTGCATGGGTCTCTGACGGAAAAATACTTCTACGGAAATCCGAGAATTCGAGAGTAGTGCATCTAACAAGTGAAGAGGATTTATCGCTAATAGTATGAGTGTTTTTTTTGTTTTTTTATCCGCAACTTGTACCATATTCCTTGAAAATGGCTTATACAATTAAAGAGGTTGACAATCATTGTAGAGCGAAATCTACATCAGTTTTTCATTGCAACATCCGTAGTATTAATAAAAACGGGGACTTGCTTTCTGCTTTCCTGTCCCAGCATGCGCATGCGTTCAATGTCATTGCAACAACTGAGACGTGGTTGCGTAAAGGTGAAGCATTCTGTTTTCCAGGTTACAGAACAGAATCAAATGCGCGGGAATCACGTTCACGTGGGGGTGGCGTTGCTTTGTTCGTTAAAGATAACATATCCTATCGAAAAATTCAAATGGCCACATATAGTTGCAATGACATAGAATCCCTTTTCATTCGCCTCGAGCATGACGTCATTATTGGTGTACTTTATCGCCCTCCGAGCAGTAGTATCGCAGGCTTTCTTGAAAAATTGGAAGCAATTTTGTGCGTTTTGTCGGGGCACCAAAATAAACCAGTGATTATAGTAGGCGACATGAACATAAACACATACAACACGACCGACAGCGATTATGGCTATTTGTTGCAGTCCTACAACTATCGTAACTTAATTACATCACCAACGCGTGTAACTGAGGTATCGACGTCTTTAATTGACCACGCACTGACAAATCTGGATACGGGTGTCACCGGTGGCGTTTACTTGGAGCCAATCTCTGATCACCTACCTATTTTTGCCGCTTTAGATTGCCAAACGGGTACCATGAAAACAAAAAGCAATATCGTAACGAAAATAGATTACAAGATATTACGAGAAGAAATTTGGGGTATTAAATACAATGAAATACTCAACGAGGATATTGACATCGAAATTGATAACCTAATTAAATATCTAAAAATCGCTATAGAAAGGAGTAATCGCAAGGTAAAGAAAGGCCGCCATGATAAACCTATGTGCCCCTGGATGACAGAACAAATACTTCAAACACTCAAGGCCAAAGAATACTGGCACGACAAATGGCGCCATAACAAAGATAATCCCTACTACCTACAGCAACTTAAGTTTCAGCGGAATAAATCTGTCGCTATGATTCGATCGCGCAAAAGGCAGTATTATACTCAACTAATCAGACAGACCGCTGGCAATACGAAAAAACTGTGGGAGATAATAAACGAAATCATAGGTAAACAGCGTAAGCAAACTGTGCTTCCCGAAACCATTGATGAAGACGTTGTAGAAAACTTCAACGCATATTTCGCAGGTATTGGTCCATCCCTGGCTGAAAAATTTAACGACTCCGACAGCATTTCTATATCGCAGACTCCTCTGCCCAATACCTTCGTTATGTATAACATTGAGCCTGAAGACGTGATAGCAACAGTTAATAAAATGTCTACCTTTAAAGCTTCGGGATTAGACGGTATTCCTATTCGTATGATTAAAGAGAATATAGATATTTTAGGACCAGTATTATGCAACCTGTTCAATCACTCCGTGAGCTGCTCCAGATATCCATCTCGGCTTAAGATTGCTAAGGTTGTCCCCATCTACAAAGACGGAGACCGCAGTGACCCTTCTAATTACAGGCCAATATCATTGCTCAGTACCATTAATATTATATTTGAAAAAATTCTGATCAGTCGGTTCCACAAATTTATTGAAAAATATCAGGTTATGTGCCCGCAGCAACATGGCTTTCGTCCAAATCATTCAACTTCATCGGCAGTGTTAACGTTAACTCAAAAAATTAATGTAGCTTTGCAAGATAATATACTTGTGTGTGTCATATTTTTGGACCTGAAAAAAGCCTTCGATACAGTTGATCACAACATACTTTTACATAAACTAAACCATTATGGTTTTCGCGGTAGCCCATTAGATCTTCTTACTAGCTACCTTCATGAGAGAGTGCAGGTGGCTAGAATGAACGATATTACGTCATCACCAAAGTGTATGCGCACTGGAGTCCCTCAAGGATCCGTCCTTGGGCCACTTTTATTTTCATTATATATTAATGACCTCCCACAAACTTTGGACACTAGTGAAGTTATTATGTACGCCGATGACACTTGCATTGTTATAACAGCCGAGAACATTTGTGATCTAGAAACTAAAGCAAACAAAGAGTTGAAAAAAGCATGTGAATGGTTTGTGAAGAACAAACTTACTATAAACGTCAAAAAAACTAAATATGTAGTGTTTCGAACGCGTAACAATATCATGCCTCATAAATCACTAGATTTGCGAATAAATGAATTTCCACTTGACGAAGCCAGCTCATTTAAATATCTTGGCGTGGTATTTGATAAAAATCTGCACTGGCAAGAGCAAATAAACGCAGTTTGTACAAAGCTCTCCTCGGGATGCTACGCGCTCTCACGAGCACGTCATCATCTCGATACTAATACTCTGCGTATTTTATATTTTTCGCTCATCCACAGCCATATCTCATATTGTAATGAATCATGGGGTGCGGCATACAAAACTTATCTTGAACCTGTTCGCAAACTTCAGAATCGAGCCCTGAGAATAATCACCCAATCATCCTACAACGAGCCGAGTCTGCCTCTGTTTATGAAAATGAATATCTTGCCCTATGATAAGATACACGAATCAAAAATTGCCACGTGTGTTTTCAATATTGTTAAAAACAACCTACCTTTTCATGTTTCTTTATTTTGCACATCCTCTCGCGTAACCAGGAATCAAGCATATGGAAACTTTAATCTTCCTCCAACTAAGAATACTTACGGACAACGTTTACTGCAGTTTTCAGGGCCAAAAACTTGGAATAAACTACCAGCAGAAGTAAAACAATCGAAAAATTTTCCATCGGTGCTTAAGAAATACTTGCTTACTATGAACAGTGTTTGTCAATGTGAACAATTATGATGTCATTTTCGTGTGTGTTTGTGTCAGTAATTTGTGATACCGTTAAAAATACCATTCTCAACCAGTGATTTGTTTTTGTTTTCGAGATCAGCTATGTATATTTTAACCTTTTATAATAATGCAACAATATGCCTTGTTTACCCCTGTTTCGTGCACTTACCGATACTTTCGTTTTCCCTTTGTTTCGCTTGCACAAATTAATGATGTACGACAGCTATCTGTATATGTGTCATATATATATCTTTTGTTCATGGAACTCCTATTTATTTAGTTTTTGGACCCGCAAATATGTGTCATATATATATCTTTTGTTCATGGAACTCCTATTTATTTAGTTTTTGGACCCGCAACTAGCCTTTGCCTATGGGTCCAAACAGTTTTGGCATTTCTGTATGTTTCCCGTCTGCAAATAAAGAATTGAATTGAATTGAATTGATATCCTCACTGAGGTCGCCCGCCTCAGCAGTGCTAGCCTCTGTAATAGAGCGCCGGCGACTCGTGTGTACGCCGCCAGATGCCGCGACGATACCGTTGACTGAAACGAAGGAGTACGTTGTAGAAGCACGTTGTTCGCAGCTAGGTTTTGAAAATTACGTGCACGTCACTGGCTCGGGGCCAATCAGCGACCTCTCATTCGATCGGTCGATGACGGGGGCGTTTGAAAACGCCTTTTGGCGAGCCGCTGAGATCTTTTGCGATGCACGTGTTGAAAACCTTATTGTAAATTCCACACTTTACGCACAGTGCTGAAATCTGCCCTCAAATGATCCTAATGACTCGCTCTACTGGATCACCATGTTTGCACAAAATCATCAAAACCGTTTCAGGGTCCCTTTAATAAAGGATATCTATGTATGCAAGATATCTATGTTTGCACTGTCAGTCTGAAGATGGTCGTCTACTTGTTTTGTTTTTTCCCAAATTCCTGGGGCGTGGTGTCCAGCATACCTCACCAGTGCTATGTCAAACACATGTGCCAGTCGGTAACTTTTCTGGAACTGAGCCTACTACAACAGCACTTACCAATGCATATAGTTGTTTCCAAACTAGCCGTTACACTTGCTGTTGTGCTGTGTAGTTAGCACAGTTGCCGCAGCCCCCACAGGGACGTCCTGGGCAGTGACTGGCAGCACACTTATAAGTGCACGAACACATTCAAAGAAAAACGGAAAATAATTAATTTTAGTTGTTTTGCTGCAGACACGGACACACAAAAAAGAAAGGGATAAACCATGGTGGACAAACACGCTGTCCTTTCTCCCTTCTTATTTTTGTGTCCTTGTCTGCATTGCAACATGTGTCTGTGTCTTTTAATGTATGACCTGCATTATAGCTATTTAGGTGTTATTTTGAACATGTCAGCAAAATTTCTGTATAATTTGCACACCCTCTTGTTTAAACCCTACATTTGTGAAAAAAGTGCACAAATTACAAGAGTAAATATGGTAACTAAAGAGACACAGCAAGCATAGTTTGGCAAAGGCTTATACGGTGAAGAGCAAGTACCCACATGCATTAAACCCATGCAGAATTTTTAGGAACAACATACATGGACCAAGGCTTGAAGGGCTTTGTTTTGGAGCAGAGCAGCAAGGAAGGCACGGTCGTCATCACCACTGTGAGCTTTATGGCACACCTGCTCCAGGGAAGCCAGAAGCCTTTGCAGCGCTGCAAAAGGCAAACGGCCAATCTGGAAATCTGCCTTTCATCCACTCATGAGGGCTATCAGCTCTCAGTAAATGAATGTGTAAAGGATGCAAAGTCTGTCCTGAATATTTTTTACAGGTTAAATGTTTGCCTTGCTAGTGCCAAATGCCCATATTTCAATTACTTCAATTTTCAAAGTCAGATGAGCTGGCTGCAATTGTAAAATTTATGTGTACATAGTGTCTCCTGCTAATTTCGTAAGCCGACTTCATATTCTATCTACATGCATTCAGCTGCCCCCCACAATCTGCCACCCACCTCTTCATAGTCCTTCAACCCTTCTACTTGCTCGGCTGTGTAGTTGATTCAAGCTATTACATTACCAGTGCAATGGTAGCTGGTAGATATCCCCATAAGGAACTTGGGCAAAGCAGCCCATAATGAGCAGACATAGATCTCTGCAGAACATGACAAAGGAACAACTCCTTAACAACAACTCCATACTCCTTTATGTATCATTAAACTAATTGACAACTAAATGAAAGCATGTGTCAACTCAAGAACATCGGAGTGGAGTGGACTTCCTTTGTTAAAAGACATCTTCTACACCCCTCACTGCACAGAAACTTCACTTATGAGATTATGAAGAAAGAACTTTGGAAGGATGCCGGTAGGCGTGTAATTAAAAATTCTCTTCAACCTAAGCAGGTTTCCAATTTCTTACTTTTTAGAAACTAAATAATATGTGGTCAAAATAAAACAAGCAATCACCTCAAACAAATAAAATGTCAACATTTCATGACCACTCGGATCCCTGATTAACAATAAAGGAAAGCATGAATGGGGGCATGTATTTATGGCCTACCTCTGTTTCTTTACACCAGAGCACCAGATTTTCGTTGCATAAATCCAAACTACGGGTCATAAAGTGCTTCTGAGGGCATCATCCCCATTAGCTAGCACTGGTCGGCAGTGCCAGAGAAAAAGACTACCAAAAGCTTCCATCCTCAGCAGTGAACCTGAATTGCACTACACTGCAAGTGGGTTTTGAGAGGATGTGAAAGGAAAACACAGTTTTTTTTCAGAAGCTTGCAGACTGTAGCATGGCAAAGCATGGCTGATGGAAGCATACAAAATACAATGGAATTGCTGCTGACTGCAGTACACATGGTCTCATTCTTCCATCACATTCAGTCCTTTGGCAATCGAACACACACATAAAGGACGCTCAAATAAAATTTGCAATAGCTACAACATATATTGTTCAACTCCTTGATTACAGTTGCATGTTTGTCATATAGCAACTTCCTCCCTCATACCACAGATAATTTTCTATGGTGATAGTACCACCGTAACGCATAACAGAGAGACATGGGAAAAGAAGGAAGACAAGCACCGCATGTGCTAAAAATCACCCATGGCACCTTGTCCTTTCTTCTTTGCCTATGTTCTTCTAACATACAATGGCTTCAATATGTATCAACCAACTCACAAAAGTTTTTCTTTGATACTATTCTTACATAATTAAGTTGCCTGTGTCGACATAAATAAATCACACAGGCAACAACTAAATGTACTCGCCTTTGTTTTGTCTCCATTGTGCAAAGCAAGTAATTTAAAACTAAAAACCTAACCAGATCAATGATGGCGCACTATTGAGTAATCTTATCTGGTTTAGCTTTTGCTGCTGCAATGTAAATGGCAGCAAATGATACCACAACACTTACCACTGTTTCAGAAATCAGGGGTGGAAGCGCGCTTAAGCCTCTTGGAGCAGCTAAGGGAACAGGAATAATGCTGTTTTGGAACAGCTTAGGTGTATTAAAGAGGTGTTTTGGAGCAGTGTGAGTCTGTTTTGGAGCAGATTTCTAGGTTCAAATATCAGCCGTTCAGACAGGTGCAAATAAGTCCTATGCAAATAAGTCTTATGTCACCTCTTTCACCTCAATGCACTTCAGCTGAAAGTCTGTGTTCGTGTTGTCTACTCTTATTGTATTGTGTCTGTTTCTGCATGCCTTTTCTTTGCATGATCAAGCATAACTGTTAATTGCAATTTTATATTTCTGGTAAACGCAGAAAACAAAAGCTTAAATGGCTTAAACTCAATACTGAACCAACTATACTTTCAATTAATTAAATATTGTATCTATTTTGGCACGCCTTTTCTTTGCATCACTGTTAAAGTTAAAATGGCTTTTACTCAAACTCAATGCTAAACCAACTACACTTTCAACAAATAAAATAAAGAACAATCTGTTCTTATCACTAACATATCACAGCTTGGAGGGCAAGCAAAAGTAAGAAAAAAGTGATGCTTTGAACAGCTTAACCTGACAAGACTTCAGACAAAATAAAAATAAATGAGCCAGAGCTCTGCTGTTTGGCTTCTTGGAGGAGACAACCAGCTGTAAGCACAATAGCAAGCTTCATTTTTCCTTTTTTGCTTTGCCCCACAACATGGGCACGTGGCAACGGTGTCGTACTGGCAGTGACTCTCACCTTCCGAAGTCCTGGTTTCGTGTCGTTTGAAATATGTTTAGCTCTGCTAATAATGGACCAATATGAAAAATTTGTGTGGTAGATTGCTCCCTAGAGGAGACTTACGAACCTCCAGTGTATAACCAAAACTTGCCATGTGGCCTGGTGAGGGGTGCTTTAGGGTGGAAGCCTTAGATTTCCCTATTTCATGGTCGTGCTGTGGCATACAGAAGAACAAGAGGGTCACGTGGCTTGAGGTGCACGAGTCATTCACCCAGCTACCAGCTGGCCTTGGCAAAAGAAGAGCATCATGTGGCTTTAGGCACCTAAGCCAGGACATGTATTGCTGTGATCTTTGCTCGATAAAAGCCAATGAACGATGCTCAATCCACGAATGGGTGCTGTAGCCTCCTCTGCCATCCACCATTTGGTGCATTGGGTGGGGAGGAGAAGGGAAATGACAGCAGCAGTGTAATAGGGGCGATGAGGGTAAGAGTGGTGGCAGCGCCGGTAAGGAGGATGGAAATGTCAGTGGTGACACTTGCAGAATGTTCTGGAAATGCCAGTGCAGCACCACACTCACAGCACACTTGCACATTTTGTATACACCACCGTGCGGGCTGAGTTTATGAGAGCAGCAGATCAACAAAAAGCCCAACTAAACTTTCGTCTTCACACTCTTAGAAAGTATTTTTCCAGCGTAATAAAGAAAGCCCATTGAAATATATAAAATATAGTACATAATTATGCGCCGTGACACTACAATACAAGCATTACTCAATAAACCCAATAGGAAAACCTTTTTTGCCTTTAGTAATCTGCCTACACAGAGTGTCGCTCGCATATGAGCAGTCCCCTTGAATGAAGTGCATGCAGGCAGCTCTTACTGTGACAATGCAAAAAGCTACCCAATGATTCAGATAGCTTCTGTATGCTCGTTGTTCCTTTGTAGTAGTGCATTCATGCACACGTTCATTCAATTCTTCTATCATGATCATTTGCATTATAAAGAACCTGCCCAAACACAATGCCCCATGTGGGGCGATGCAGGTGATGTACAAGAGCATGAGTTCTCAAGTAACTTGACAATAAGGAACTGTGCCATAGTTCAAGATGTTGCCAAGAAACCCACTCAATAGTGACATGCTAATAAGTATTGAATAACGTCGAAGGAAAATTTAAGAAAGTAGTAGGATTTAAGTAGTGGGAGAGTGAGAGCTTTCACAGGTAAAATACTCTATGCTTTCAAATTTACCATATTTGGCCAATATAACCCAATGTTAGACTTTGAAATAAATTCAGTTGGGGTGAAGATAATGCCCACATTTCACCATGAAGTGTGGCTTCATGGCAGTGCTAGCTTGCCCTTAAAAGGTTGTTTTACGGCATAGCAGCCCCATCCTGCAGTGACACTACCTTTTCAAGCACGATACGTGCAGAAAAATATGTCTAGCGAACATTACACTTGAGGAAAATGTACCACTGGTTCACAAAACTACATCCACTGAGAACCCGTACGCAAGAGGTAAGATGTTTACTCTCCCCTGAACTTGTACACTGTCATCATCATCGCATGTGAACACATTGTCATGCAGTATATTCACACATTTCGCAGGCTTTCTTCAACACGCGGAAAATAGAGCTATATGAAATATAACGCCCTTTTTTTAGTCACATATTTCAAACACATGCAAGATGCAAAAAACTGATATGTTTTTGAAAGTTGCCCCAACATGTACTACTGACATACCTGCTGTAAATACAATTAAAAGCAGTAATTGTCATAAATTAATTATTTAGGAAGAGTCTACAATGTACTAGACACTTCTTCAGGTACATGTGACTGAAGACTGACTGATCTGACGACTGATGATGACTACCTACTACCTACTACCTACCTACCTACCTTACCTACCTACTACCTTTTTTTTAACTACTACCTACCTACTACCTCCCTACTACTACCTACCTACCTATCCTACTACCTACCTACGATCCCTACCTACTACCTACCAACCTACCTACCTACTACCTAACTACTACCTACTACCTACCTACTACCTAACCTACTACCTACTACCTACTACTACCCACTACTACCTACTACTACCTACTAACTAACCTACCTACCTACCTACCTACTACTACTACTACGACCTACATACCTACCTACCTACCTACCTACCTACCTACGACTACCTATACCTAACTCCTCTACTACCACTACCTACCTACCTACCTACCTACCTACCTACCTACCTACCTACCTACCTACCTACCTACCTACCTACCTACCTACCTACCTACCTACTACCTACCTACCTACCTACCTACCTACCTACCTACCTACCTACCTACCTACCTACCTACCTACCTACCTACCTACCTACCTACCTACCTACTACCTACCTACCTACCTACCTACCTACCTACCTACCTACCTACCTACCTACCTACCTACCTACTACCTACCTACCTATACCTACCTACCTACCTACCTACCTACCTACCTACTACCTACCTACCTACCTACCTACCTACCTACCTACCTACCTACCTACCTACCTACCTACCTACCTACCTACCTACCTACCTACCTACCTACTACCTACCTACCTACCTACCTACCTACCTACCTACCTACCTACCTACCTACCTACTACCTACCTACCTACCTACCTACCTACCTACCACCTACCTACCTACCTACCTACCTACCTACCTACCTACCTACCTACCTACCTACCTACCCTACCTACCTACCTACCTACCTACCTACCACCTACCTACCCTACCTACCTACCTACCTACCTACTACCTACCTACCTACCTACCTACCTACCTACCTACCTACCTACTACCTACATACCTACCTACTACCTACCTACCTACCTACCTACCTACCTACCCCTAACCTACCTACCTACCTACCTACCTACCTACCTACCTACCTACCTACTACCTACCTACCTACCTACCTACCCTACCTACCTACCTACCTACCTACCTACCTACCTACCTACCTACCTACCTACCTACCCTACCTACCTACCTACCTACCTAACTACCTACCTACCTACACCTACCTACCTACCTACCTACTACCTACCTACCTACCTACCTACCTACCTACCTACTACCTACCTACCTACCTACCTACCTACCTACCTACCTACCTACACTACCTACCTACTACTACCTACCTACCTACCTACCTACCTACCTACCTACCTACCTACCTACCTACCTACCTACCTACCTACCTACCTACCTACCTACCTACCTACCTACCTACCTACCTACCTACCTACCTACCTATACCTACCTACCTACCTACCTACCTACCTACCTACCTACCTACCCCCTACCTACCTACCTACCTACCTACCTACCTACCTACCTACCTACTACCTACCTACCTACCTACCTACCTACCTCCTACCTACCTACCTACCTACCCTACCTACCTACCTACTACCTACCTACCTACCTACCTACCTACCTACCATACTACCTACTCACCTACTACCTACCTACCTACCTACCTACCTACTTACCTACCTACCTACCTACCTACTACCTACCTACCTACCTACCTACCTACCTACCTACCTACCGACCTACCTACCTACCTACCTACCTACCTACCTACCTACCTACCTACCTACCTACCTACCTACCTACCTACCTACCTACCTACCTACCTACCTACCTACCTACCTACCTACCTACCTACCTACCTACCTACCTACCTACCTACCTACCTACCTACCTACCTACCTACCTACCTACCTACCTACCTACCTACCTACCTACCTACCTACCTACCTACCTACCTACCTACCTACCTACCTACTACCTACCTACCTACCTACCTACCTACCTACCTACCTACCTACCTACCTACCTCTACCTACCTACCTACCTACCTAACCTACCTAACCTACCTACCTACCTACCTACCTACCTACGTCTATCTGTCTGTCTATTGACTCAATGCCACCGCAGAATTACATAGAGGAGTGGGGTTACAAGTTCATGAGGCCTGTCTTGAATGATGCATGATCAGGTGGATCAGGGATCAGGATACAATGTACAACATTGCACAGTAATGAAGATGTAATACTGCCACATACGTGAGGTGCACACCCTGTGGTGTGCGTACACCCTGAAGCATCATAAGTATCTTCTGGCCATCCTAAATATCCTGTGAACTCATGGCTGTTGGTGGCTCGGTTCATATTAGGTGAGATGGCTCAAGGAGGACTTCAGTATCTACGTGCAGCTTACTTTATTCCAGTTTATAGAAAAAGGGTTATAAATAACAAACAGCTGTCGTTAAACCATTATCATCAGATACAGACTACTGTGCCAAAAGCTACAAGTTGTTTTAAAGTAAATTGAGGGATTTCATAAGGTATATTTCAGGAGCCTTTCCTCATTTTTCTTATTTAATTTTACTAGTTAACATTTGCTTGTGGAGAACAAAATGCACGAAGACTATTTTCTCCTCATTAAAAACATACATAAGTGGGAGAACATGCTCAAAGAGAGAGAGAGAGACTTGAAAAACATTCAACGGAATACCGTATTTACCTGCATAATTTGCGCCCTCGCAAAATCTGCGCACCCCTAATATTTAGCCAACTTTGCAAAAAAAAAAATTCCTCGCATATTTTGCGCTCCCCCTTCCCAGCTCGCCGGCGCGCACGCACGGACAGACTTTGAACAGCCACGCGGCCGCGCCCCTCGCTGCGCAGGCGAGCGCAGTCATACGCAAAAGGAGCTGTGAGTGCGATGCTCCCTTTTTCCGATTCTTTTCTCCGGAAGCCCCCAAAGCCCAAAGTACAGTCGCTAGAATAAAAGCATGCAAGTGGGGGCGACGAAAACGGCTGAAGCAGAGATCAAACGAGCCCGGCCTATCGGGGTGATGTTATCACCCCAATCGGGGCACCTCCGTCAATGCGGGGAGGAAAGGCCCCCGCCCATCTCTAACGAGCATGAAAAGACGCGAGGCGGGGCGGGGGGGAGGAAGGGGAGTGTCGCTCGGCTGCCGAGCTATCGCATGGCTGCAGAGATAGCGCTGGGGCGCGCGCTATCTCGGCAGCCATCAGCGGGCGGCTCGTAAACTCTTCTACGTGCTGCGCTCTCAACGCGAAGGAGCAGCGTTTACACCAGAGTTTTGCAGTGTTACGTGAGTGTTATCTAAAAGAGTTACCGCGCTAGTTGCATTATATTACATGTTATTTCAAACGCGTACGCGAAATATCCATGTAATTTGCGCACCCCCTTTTCAGAGCTCTAAAAGAGCGAAAAAAAGTTCGTAAATTACGCGAGTACATATGGTACTTCTGACCCGATACAAGGGCAAAGGCTGCTTATCAAAGAAAAACCTGAAAATGTTATTGGTTAAAAAAAAGGAAGAACTGTAGATCACGGTAAATTTTTTTAACAGGAATGACTAATCCAGTCTCCTGCATTGACCCTTTTCCGAATATTCAGCTTCTGGAAATTATGCTTTTACAAAATGAAATAAACTTAAACTTGAACAAAATGAAATGAACTGGAACACCACGACTGCCATTATTAAGGGCATTACATGTAAGCAGTCTTTTGATATTGCTGAAGCCGTCTGCAAATCATTCTTCAGAGTAAAAATCTGTTGATGCTATAACTGCAATCCTGCTACCAATTACTTACTGAATTTTTTCTGTCCTGCACAACACCTCAAGTCACCTCAAGTGACTAGTGGTGCTCTAAACAACACATATTCATGCTGCTCATACTGACTACTTCATATCTCATATACTTTCTTCAAGCAGTCTTTTCCCTAAAGATTACAACACAAAACGATTATTATTCCTCTGTACAAAATGTTGACTGCAAAATGTTGACTGCTGTCTAACATCTGCCCCATATACATTACAACTTTTTTAACATTATTGAAAAGTTATTCATTCACTTTACAAAATATCTAAATAAACTTTGCCTCAAATTGGGCTTTGTCCTGGGTACTCCACTGATCTAGGTGACATTTCTTTCACTGAGCTTCTAAACAGTGCTACAGACGAAGGTTCTTAGGCTATACTATTTATTGAACAAAACTAATGCAATTTAATTAACCACAATACCGTTCTCTTCCAAGTTAGAATCACTATCCACAGTCTGTCCAGCATTAACATATACGTAGTTATTTGAAGGACACTAAACAAATTGTCAGCATTTGTGATGAATATCCTACAGAGAAAAAATCACTATTACAGGGATCCCACAAGCGACTACTTTAGGCTCAATTTTGTTTTTGTTATCCTTTCACATACAGTGAACTTGGAAACAAGGATTTCTTAAAGCTTTCGGAACTGCTTTTTCTGAAGGACCAAGCTAAAAGCGCTGCATGGTTGTTTGGTAGTCACACATTGTCTGCGCATTGCAGAACATCCAATATATTAGCCATTGTGTCTCTAGGCCTCTGCTGTCAGTTGATAAGGCTGGATAGAGAAGCGAACATGAAAAATTCTTGGAATTATATATGCCTCATGCTTGTCAGATCCATCTACCCCACTGGTTCGACGACAGCCCTGTTGCATTTGTCAGACACAATGACACCTTTTGTTGTTGTCAGAGCATACTGTCACAATCATACAGATTGGATTATCGTTGCCCTGCTTTCCTAAAAGGTGCTGTCTAAAACATGTTGATAATATGTTTCACATCATGAACAGATTCTGCCAAAGCAATAAGAAAGGCAAAACCTTAAATATTCAGTCTCTGTTGACCAGAGAGAACAGCTGCCATGCCACGGCTTTCGACATCGCCTAGTAAACATTGACACTCAGCCTATGTTCATGTCATGGCGTGTCCCCAAAGTCCTTGTTCTGCCGATAGGCAGGCCATGCTAACAGTAGAGTTTAGTGGCACAAAAGTGACTAAGCCTATGCTGCCCCAGCCACAGGATGATAAAATTCTCTTGGTAGATGCACCCTACACTAAATAAAACTTGTTGGAAAATCCATTGTACCAACAAAGAAAAATGAGGTAACAATGGACTATCTCACAAAAAACTGTGAGGTGAAGTGGTATGTGTAACATATAGAGCACGTAATAACGAAACAAGAAAATGGGTCAAGGGCTCATCTGTTTGTTAGAAACAGCCTAAAGAAGCCAACAGACAATGAAGCCAAAGAAAGCATAGGGGAAAATATTGTGATTTTTAACTGTACAGTCGAACCCGGATATATCGAACTCGCCAGAAAACGTTTATAAGTTCGATATATGGCATAATTCGATATAGGCTCGCTATAGGATTTGTTGACGTAAAGATACCATATTACTAAAAGGGCTTTATTAATATAATGGCTGAGTTCCGTGCCATATTTTCGCATGAAATAGTCCTGGATGTTCTTCTGTTTCAGCCTGAACCACTTTTTCTAGGGTGGTACCGGCACTTTTCTCCGCCATCGCGAGGGAAAGCCAACTCACGGGCACTTTTGAGGCATGTGGCATTTGATATATCGGTTGTCGTTGCTATTTTCGTTCGATGTAACCGCAACTTTTGCTGTATGTTCTCAATGTAAACTTACCTTGTTTAGAAATTGTTCGATATACGGGATAATTTGATATGAACGGGTTCGATATAGTCGGGCTCGACTGTAGTACAGTAATTATGGGAAAAAATAGGAAGGAATTAAAACGCACCTGCCTTACACCAAACCTACGACCTTCCAATAATGCGTCTGATATTCTACAGATTGAGCTATGAAGGCGGTCATTCTCCAGTCCACTTTATTAGGTATTTACATGTGCATAATCCTGGAAGCGTTAGGCAGCACAGCTCACAGCCATGGCAGCAAGTGTGGAACACTTTTTTTTTTACCAGAAGGCATCACGTAGAATATGATCTTATGATGAGACGACTGCTGCCCAATAAACTCTCACATGCTACTTAAAGGCACAAAGTCTGCCAGAACGAAGCCCAAGAAATAATGAAACAGGGAAATGGGTCAAAGGCTCGTTTAGGTGATTAAATGCATTAACATGTAATTACAATTTATTACACGTTAAAAGTTCTTGGCATTTATGTCATGCTAGTCACGCCTTCTTTTTGCGTAAACAATATGTTACGTGCATATATTGTATTAAAAGTCGACAAAGAATTACATCAATGAAACATTCCTGATGGCAGCACATGTTCCATTGTGTTTGTTTGTTGGTTGGTTTATTTACACACACACACACACACACACACACACACATACACACACACACATACATACACACATACTGCAGTAGAAATGCGCTATGGCAGGAGTGGGTATACAAGGCAACCTAACAGCAGAATTTTAACAAACAGCAGTGAAAATGGTGCAAACAGGTAAAATAATGCAGTTGTGTGGCTATACAAGGTCCACAGTGCACAAACATGTGATGAACATGAAAGAATATGGAACAAAAAAACAATGCAACATAATAGCCGATACCAATGTCAAATAGACGAGGGTATGTTACAGATGCATGTTGGCTACGAAGTTCCAGTATTCACCGAATACTGGTTACGCTAGCGCTACTAAGGGGCTCAACACATATGAACATACCTTGGTCACTATGTGTTCCATTGTACTTGCCTCCTACAGCCATTCCCTTTGGTGGCAGCAAGTCATCATTACTGGAAAAGTTACAAAAGTGCCGTGTTTTCTCTGTTACTCAAAACAAGGAAACAATAGGCACATAGCACTTTTATGTGATCGCATGTGGCTCCACAAAGCAATAGAGAAGACTTAAACAGTTGGCTGAGGCCAGGGTGCATTTTGTTTTTTTCTTTAGCCACTTGTACTCCTCCTTGGCAGGAACATTACCAAAGGAAAGACTTTCAGCTGGGCAGTGGATGAAGACAATACCTGATAGACCCACAACAGCTGCAGCAAAGGAGCCAAGATGGCATCTTGCACGGATTAACAGGAGCAGTAATAAAGCTTAAACGAACATACCCTGCTGTGGAACACAAAACGAAGGTGAATGAAGCGAACCACATGAGCAGGCAACTGGATTTAGTGGATGCACACCCCATTGGCAGTTTGCCACGGCTAATTCCGTCTTGCTCCTAGGTACAACATGGCCAGGGAAATCCCGACAGTGCCATTCTTAATTTGTGGCTGGGTTCAACTAAGAAAATTTCAGTGCTAATAAGGCGCGCAGCAACATGAATCAACCAGCGACCCACACCGACACGTACTCCGCATTCTACTCGCTAAACAACACTCACATTATATAAAGGACGAGGTAAAAACATCGGTGATCTAATAGTGAATACATGGCACGTCGATGTTCCCCACGATACTTAACACGAATACAAATAAACAAGGCAAAGCGTACTGCCTTCTATTTATTGCGTCAAGTTGGATATTCACACTTTCGAGGTACTGACGCGAAAGGTGTTTGGACAAGTAAAGTGGCAAGTAAGAAAGCACGTCTTACTGAGCGCCTTGATGCACAAAACTAGATCTAACGTTGTCCTGCTAACACGAGTCAATAAAATTATCTAGGTTTTACCCGAAACATCTCACCTCAAAAACGTTTCTCGCCAGCGCAACTAGCCGCAAGTGGGCGTCAATCGCGTCACATCACTGCAAAGAAACCCAAATGAAATACGGCGCAGTCAAGCGAGGTTGGTGTGATGCAACAAGCGCGTCCGTTCTTTGCGCTGCATGTACTACATGTCAGCGCGCACAGCTCGTATATTTGTGCTCCTCATACACTGCTTTCAACACTACTATAACGTTTAAGGAGCAATTTAGTGAGCTTCATTTATTCTTTTTCTCGCTTACATCATGGTTCTAGAGAAGCATGATAAACGCTGCGTAATAATTCGTGCCACCTTTCGTGCAATCAACGGATGTAAGCAAAGCTGCGCAACCAAATTTGTGGAACACACTTCCAAAAAACGCGAACCGTCAGTGCGTAAAGAAGCACCACTGGATGAGCAGCCAGCATTATAAAACTTTCAAGCTGGTAGCAAATGACCCACCTGTAATTCTTCCTAAAAACAAAACCATCGCGCGTTGAAGAAAACGGCGCCCGACGATGACGCTGAATGGGAGTGGGAAGTTGTCAACACAGAAACGCAACACCAAAACAAAACTGAAATAGACGGGGAGTGACAAGAGTGCCAAGCCACGGCCGTGGCCAAGCCAGGCCTGGAGTGCACGGAAGTGACTATTCCGACCGGGTCGTAATAGAGAAACACATTGCGACCCGGTCAACCCGGTGGCAGCAGAGTCGGCCGTTTTCGTGCGTTTTCGGGACACTCGATGTCTTGTGCGCATGCGTGAGCTGCGAGGGTGCGATCTAGGGGCTTTTGTCACGTTTTCGTCTCCCTATGGTCTAGGTACTACCTAGAAAGCAGCGCCAGGTGGTTTCCATCCCTAGAGAGCCGGCTTCGCACCGCGGTACAGTGCCTAGAAATATTTTCTAGGCACTATAACCGCGGTCACAGAACATCTATAGGCATGTTTTTTCCTTCCTCCATGTCCAACGTAGAGAAGGGAAACTGTACCTTTGACAGTGAAACGAAAATAAGTGTAGCGGTGGCGTCGTAAACTAAAGTATACAACCGAAAGATGGCGCTGCGCAAGCTATCATCATCACCACGCAATACCACAAGAGTGTACTAGAAGCTTAGTGCACTCTAACAGAACGGCGCCGTCTGCCTATCCTCCTCGTGATCCAAACTAGAAGAGAAGCTCAGGGGAAGATGGATGCTTGAATCGATAAACAAATCGCAAGGTACGATTTAAAACAGGGAATGTCGCGGGAGCCAACGTTTCGACAAGCGGACTTGTCTTCGTCAGGGAGACAAGTCCGCTTGTCGAAACGTTGGTAGGGTGGCTAGAATGGGGAGGTGTGAGCAACGGCGGCGCAAACGTGACCCCAAAGCGCACCGATGCCGCAAGGGGCGCTGTAGGCATGAGCGTGGGGAACGGAGCAGACGACGCATTGCGATGCGCTCCTCGCACACTAAAAGCTACTTCCAGTTTAGAACCGTAAATGTGTGTGTGTGTGTGTGTGTGTTCTTTTTTTCGTTAGCGAGTGTACCAACGTAGTCTGACCGCACAGTTTTGTTCTTCGGTGATGTCCATTAAAGCACTTGCACTCAACAGAATCAGTGGTGCACATACTAGGGAAAACTGCATATATGCCATTTATTTGATGAAGCCTCTCAGTAAGACTTTTCACAGCGTAGCACTTCTCAAAGCAGCTTAAATGTAGCTTTCTTGGGAAAACATTCAGCTGAAAAATGTTGTACACATGTGTCATTTGTTAAGTCGGTCCACTTAATGATGCTCTCGTCTTTGATCATGTCCCCATAGTGTTCTCGTAGTTATTTACTAAAAGGAGGCTTTTTTTTAGGGTGCCGGTTCCAATGTTAAATTTTATCGTAAATCTCCCACTCACTCTTCCCAGAGCGGTAAATATACTCCTGGCGGTGTTTTCTACATTTGGACGTTTATATTTAATATTCACTTTTCTACTTTTTATGCGGTACCTGTTATACCTTTTGCGGCTCAGGAACGGCATTTACTTGTCCTGTATAAGAGTACGCCATCTTGCCTTCTAATTAAGTACTGATTTTATATCGTGCGGAAAAGGCGCATGCCTCAAATGCCACATTAGCCACTTCAGCAGTTCTTGACAGTGGGCACACAGCCGTACCTTTTGTAACGACGAGGCATGTCATTTCGTACTGATACAAGCAGTTTACTATGACTGCAAACAGTGAAACAATAAATATGGTTTTGACGTCGTTCATTCACAAATGGGGAAAAAAAGGAAAACTGTCGGGAACATTGGTCTATAATACGCAAGGTTTCAGTGTTCGCTCGGTCGACAACGCCCGAGATGGCCACATATAAAACGAACTTCGAGACCTTTGCGCGCATATTTTCTACAAATAATATATCTCGCTCTCACTGTCCTTATCTTTTAATACCTATATTGCCCTCTCGCTCCATCTTCTGTCAGCTATGACATCAGTTACTGCTGTCTCCAGTATATATTTCCTCGAATGAGCAACCGCTGCAACAAATTGCCAAGTTCTCCTGCAACACGTACCTTGTCAGCCTTTGGGACTGCCCGAGCCCATTTGGCAAACGCTTGATTGATTGATTGATTTCTGGCGTTTTACGTCCCGAAACCACGCTATAATTATGAGAGACGTCGAAGTAGAGGGCCATTTCAAGCACCTGGGGTTTTTTAACCTGCACTGACATCGCATAGTATACGGGCCTCAACATTTCACCTCCATCGAAATGCAGCCGCCGCAGCCGGGATTCGATCCCGCGACC
Organism: Hyalomma asiaticum; assembly: GCA_013339685.2. Taxonomy (NCBI): domain Eukaryota; kingdom Metazoa; phylum Arthropoda; class Arachnida; order Ixodida; family Ixodidae; genus Hyalomma; species Hyalomma asiaticum. The sequence goes on along the minus strand of CM023481.1, from coordinate 341,867,483 downwards.
CTCGGATCAAACGCTTCTTTGCACGCAGGGGGCACGGAAGGGATAAGCTTTTTCCGGTGTTTTTCTGTGTCGCAACCAGGCACGGAGCACCAACGTTCAGTATTCTGTTTCGCTCTCGACTACATCTCGCCGTCAAACAGTCCAAAACTGGCGACGAGACCGACCAGCTCACATCGGCGGTAGCGTAGGCGAGGCCGGTGCTACCGGCGCAGCCGCAGCTACCCCGCAGACTTTACCCCGCTGGAACCGGCAGCGCCACATTCCCCCTGGTGGCATCGGTGCGAGGAGGGGTCACGCGCGGCCGTAGGCAAGCGCCGCCGGTACTCACACCTCCCCATTCTAGCCACCCTAACGTTGGCTCCCGCGAGATTCCCTGTTTTAAATCGTATCCTCCTCGTGGTATTTCTGTCGTGCGCCGCGGTGCGGCGTGACAGAACCCGAAGTTACAGAGCGAAATTCAATAAAGAAGGGTACACATGTACGTGCTGTGGAAAAGCTAGGGAAACGACAGATCATATTTTGATTGAATGTCCACCCAGGTGTAGCTGTGGACACTACCCTACAGGAGGCCATGGGTTTCAGGCATTCAGGAGTAACAGGGAAAAGCTGAACATGCATGCCGGCGATAGAGATAAGTAAAAGCATGGAGGAAAGAAAAACTAGTAAAAGGCGCTTAGAGCATTGGTGGCGCAAAAGTATGCAGCAAACAAAAGCGCAAGGTAGTTCGGGTAAGATTGTTTCATCACAGAGGAACGATAATAGATAAAATAAATAGACAAGGAGAAAAATATTAGTTGTGAAAATATGTGTGATTCGGGAAAAGAAATGTTTGTAGAGGAAACAGAAATAAAGCTAGAGCTTGGTGATCCGGCTACCGCCCCGTTATAAAGGGGACGCTCCTAATATCCATCCATCCATCCATTGCGAATACGGCAATTTCTTCCGAACGTGCATTTTGGCTGACAAATCTATGACGCAGGCATTTCGTGAAAAAAAAAAAAAAAAACCTCTTTTTGAAAATGCCTGAAGGTCCTATCCAAACGCGAATATGCTGCTGAGATTCCTCGTACGCTCACTGAACAGCACCTTCAACGCGCTTCCTTATTTCCACAATTTCCACTGCGCGCATCTTACCAAATGAACAAAACATTAAACGACATATGTGTGTTGTGCCCATTGCAAAGCTGCGATATCAGTTACGCGGGAACGTGGGATAACTGGCTCTAACCTAGCCTATCTTCCCATGTTTCACATTCAAGTAAAGAAGTTACGTGTGCGGTGCGGCCAAGGTGAAGCGCTCGCTGAGGGAAAGTCCCCTGTTTAAGTGGCGGCGCCTGGCGGCGGCACGCTGTACTCGCGCCGACGGCGCGGTTTATTATTGTTGTCGCGCTCTTCTGCCGGGCACTGAAAGATAGAGGAGGCACTGGCAGGCACCAGTGGTGTTCCGTGCAGGGAATTTTCCCTTTTTCAGGGAAATTACGACCGTCATTTTGGACGAAAGGGAAAAAGGGAATCTTCGCAATATTGCAGGGAATTTTGGAGGTTAAGACATATCCTTATAATTTTCGAAACACTTCTGTTACGGGGCACTGTCGGTTCGTACTCGGTTGGCAGTTTTCGGTTTCTCCAATCGTTCCCGGCCCATGTAGCACGGAAAATCATAGCCTTTAAGATTCGTTCCTGTTATACGGAGCGTCTTTTTGTTTACTCCGGGCGGTACGCTCGAAATCCACATGTGCGCTATGTAATTACAGCACATGAGCTCCGAGATTGTCGATCGCCATCGTAGCACAGCCGAGTGGAAGCCATTATTCTTTCAGCAAAAGTTGGCAATTATGTATGCGACAAGCCAGAAGCTTTCAGTAACAAAAACAATAATAATAGCACACTTCATTTTATACAGCTGCCGTGTGTACACAAACGAGTATGTACGGCATTTCTTCCGCATCTCATACCGCTTAATGTCAGTTCGAAGGTACTAGCTTCCGCGTAGTATGAAAAGCCAATCTCGGAGGCAATGGTTTGAGTTGCGAAGGAGCACAAGCGCGAAAAGAGAGCGATAGCAAGAGCCGGAAATACGTCAAACACGCATATATGTATTATATTTGTGCAGGGAAATATGCGGGGATTTTTAGCGATGCATGCAGGAAAAAATGCCTGAAATGGGGAATTTTCATGCCTCGGAAAGGGAATTCTTCGGCGCAGGACGGAACATCACTGGCAGGCACTGGCCTGGCTCGCGAGGCGGGAAGGGAGGAGGTGACGTCGGTCATTCGGAGCGGGCGGACGCGCTCGCTAGAGAAGCCGTTACGTAATCCATTTAAATCGTCATTAAATCTGTTTCTTTTCCATCAACGATCATGTCATCGTGGAAACCAACCCCTGACATGGCGACGAGGAACTTTTAAAGGCACCAACGCGGACAAACCAGTGATCCATGCTGCGAAGAAGGCAAGCACACGGTACGGCAGAAAAGGCGGTGTCAGGACAAAGATACGAGGTCAACGACGCGGGACAGAAGCGAATCTGAACGTCCCCGGCCTTCACGGTGTCAGCGAACGGCCAATCATCCCCTAAACGAAGCACGGTGTGCAACAAACGAGCAGTCATGACGGATCGAGAACCCGAGGTGAGACGCTCGACGCTCAACGACGAGTACGAGAGCGAAGACCCTCACGGTGACACGCAACGACGCAGATTTTCCCCCGAGACGCCCATGACGACACGAATCGAAAGCTCGACGGAACTCACGATACTGGCAACTACGATGCAAATGATGGTACAGCTCTTGGAACGACAAATGGGAGCGCCAGCAAACTCAGTCAATGGGGCAAACGAAAACGCCACGATCCAGATTACGACTATGCCTGATCTCATGGCGACTCTCCCTACATTTTCCGGTACAGACAACGATAGTCTGAACGAATGGGTCACATCTGTAGAGAATATGCGCGAGAGGTGCTCATGGAACGACATGGCCACGCTAAACGCCGGCATCTCGAGGCTTCGTGGACGAGCAGCAGCTTGGCACCGCATGGACGGCGTGAAGCTCAAAGACTGGCACACTTGGGTAGCGGCACTACGAAAGGAGTTCGACAAACAACCACTGTTCTGCGAGTGGGTGGAGAGCGTGAACGCACGGCGACAAAAAGACGACGAAAACATCACAGACTATATGTATTCCCGACTGCAACGCATCAGACGCGTCAAGTACGCACTAAGCGACGACGACATCGTCGACTGGCTCATTCAAGGCGTTCGATCGGAAAACGCAAAACCCATGCTCGCGGCTTTTCACGATTTACGAAAAGGAAGCGTGTCGGACTTCATCAGCTATGCGCGACAGTTCGACAGACGCACGACATCGACGAGAGGCGAAATCGCAAGCGTGAAGCCATCTCCACGTGACAGCAGTGTGCGGATCAAGACAGCAAACAGCACAGCGAAGGATGATCATCAACCGAGCAAGCCCACGAGAATGTCCGCCGACACATGCGCTCGCTGCTTACAGCGCGGACACCGCGCGAAGGACTGCACGAAACCTGACACACGCACCGAAGAGGAGAAGGCAGCCGCCGCAAAACGAAGGGAAGAAAGAGTAGCGCGAGAACAACGCACCCACCGCATCGTGACGCCGCGCACGCAGGGCAGGACCATTCTCGTGCCTACGAAGATCAACGGTGTAGAGACACTAGCGCTATGGGACACGGGATCTACTGCAACTCTCGTTTCGTCAGCGTTTGCAGAACAACATCATTTCGATGTTGTGCCTGACACGGACTGCGTACTCAGAGGACCATTCGGAGACTCAACGACTCCCGTAGGAGCAACTCAAGGGCACATCGCCATCGAGGATGCAAGCGTGGCCATCGGTGTAAAAGTAGTGAACGACTTGCCACGTGACGCCGTCATAGGGACCAATTGGCGAGAATGCGTTGCATTCAACTACATCGAACGCTACACGAATGGAACACACACACGCTCGTGTGGATACCGAAAAACAGTCCACCAGAAACGCCAGAAATGGAACATCGAAAAAACATCACAAGGATGACAATGAAGAAACCGATGTAACGTCTGTAGCTGCCACATTGACCAACTCCCCAAGGCAAGGTCATCCTAATCTTCTATCACTGGAGGAAGTGCGTCGCGAAATCGCAGAAGTGCAACCGGCAAACTTCAACGCGGACCAAACAGAAAAAATGAGATCCGTACTGAGTGAAAACATCCATGTTTTTACAAACCCCCGCAATGAATTGGATCTCTGCACGCATGCCGAGCACACGATTGACCTCAGGTGACAATACACCAGTTCGCATGCAACTGTATACGACGAGTGACGTCAACAGAAAGTTCATCAGAGAGGAAACAGAGGACTGGCTGAAAAGAGGCATCATCCGCAAGTCGAAGTCTGCGTGTGCCTCGCCTGTTATTGTTGTGGACCAGCCTCACCACGAATCGACTCCAAAACGAATATGCGTCGACTATCGTTTCCTGAATGCGAAGACGACCAAACGCGCCTACCCCATGCCGCGAATTGACACACTACTCCGCAAAGTGTCAGGGTCGCAACTTTTCTCGAAACTTGACGAGAAAAAGGCCTTTCTCAATGTACCAATACGTGAAAGTGACATCGAGAAAGCAGCGTTTGTAACTGAAGACGGACACTACGAGCCTACACGCATGATATTCGGATTGTGCACAGCTCCGTCAACCATGCAGAGCATTATGGATTATGGTCTGAAACCGTTCATCGACAGCGGACACGTCATCGTGTATATGGACGATATATGCATATTCACGAATGACATCGAGCAGCACATCAGAACCGTGAACGATGTTCTGAAAAAATTTACAGACCTGAACCTACGAGTGGACTTCAGGAAATGCACTTTCGCTGCTGACTCTATCAGCTTCCTGGGATACATAATTTCGAGAGACTGAGTGGCCATCGATCCAAGACGGAAGAGTGCCATAAAGAACTATGGGCAACCGCGCTCGAAGACAGAGGTGCGATCATTCCTAGGGCTGACATCTCACTACAGGAAGTACATCAAGGACTACATGAAGATCGCGCAGCCACTAACGAAGCTAACGAAGAAGGATGCACTTCTAACGTGGACGGCCGAATGCCAATCAGCTGTGGATCTGCTGAAAGAGCAACTGACTGAAGCACCAATACTCGCTAATTTTGACCCAGCACTTCCGACACAAGTTCACGTTGACGCATCATATACTGCATTTGGTGCTGTCCTTTCTCAAAGACACGCGGACAAAACGTGCATCGTGGAATACGCAAGCGAGAAGGTGCCCGACCCGGACAGGCACAAGCGCTCGACAGATTTGGAGGCGATAGCAGTGCACTGGCCTGTCACCGACAGATTCCACCAATACCTCCAATGGCTATAGCACTTCGAAATATACACCGACAACTGGGCGATAGCGCATATCATGTCAAAGAAGCACCCACAAAGGCGATTCGACACACGTCGGGCAAGACAAACGTCATTGCAGATGCGTTATCACGAGTCCCAGAAAACAAGCACAATGTGTTCGTTCTGAAGGCTGAAGACAACCGACTCGGCAGAGCGCAGAAAGACGATCCTACGCTTGCCCCGATCATCGACCAAACAGAGAGAGCACCAAGGATGACCCCCTACAGGATGGTGCAGGGCAGACTTGTACACGTCACCACCGACGGAGACAGAGAGAAACACCGCATCGTGGTGCCAGAAAGCCTAAAACACTCGGTTCTGATGTCATACCACGACGAAGACGGTCACGGCGATACCTCTCGAACACTCCGAAAAATCGAGCAATGTTACATTTGGCATGACATGAAACGCGACTGTCGAAGACTACGTACTTCGATGTCAAACGTGCCAAAGATATAACGCCAAGACAGGAGCGCAAACCGGTTCGCTAAACCCCCGTATGCCAATGCAGGCACCATTCGACACCATTGCTATGGACCATGTTGGCCCAATTCATACCGAGGACCCCAACAAGTACTTCATAACAGCAGTCGATGTCACGACGAGATTCCTCATCACGCGTGCCATACCAGACAAGTCGACAGAACATGTTCTACTCTTCCTAGATGAAGACATCGTATTCACATTTGGAATGCCAAAAACTGTGGTGACAGACAACGACAGAGTCTTCACTTCACGAGCTGCAACACGCTACTTCACGGAGAAGAGCATCGATCACAGTTTGACTGTGCCTTACGCGCCCGAAACGAACGGTCTTGTTGAACGTGTGAATGCAAAAATATTGTCAGTACTCCGAAAGAACCTCAACGGCAACATGGACCACTGGAGCGAATACCTTCGAGAAACAACGTTTCAGGTTAACAACCAGCCGCACGTTGGTCTACAAACGTCACCGTTTCAACTGGTGTACAACTACGTTCCCCGTCGAACCATCGACAACGAGCTATCGGCACCAACGGAGCCACAAGACCAAGCAGAAGTAAGACGTGAAGAAGCACGAAACACGCTAACCGACTACCTACACGAGCTCAAGCGCAAGTACGACGCCAAACACAGACCACCACCTTTCAGCGTGGGTGACGAAGTATGGTACCACAAAGGGTCACGACCAACAAAACTAGGGCCAATGTACGTTGGACCCTACACGATAACAGAAGTGGAGAAAGAGACGTACACAATCTCCAAAAAGGGCACTGCAGAGACTAGGCTTGCAACAGCCAGACAACTAAAGCCTTTCCTCGTGCAACCCAGTCAAGCCAGTTTCAAGTTGACACAGTCGCAGACATGTGACTAAATAGCCACGGACTATAACGAGCCTGACGAACAGTTCCAGCTACAAAGTGACACTCGCCACAAACTGCAGCTGAACGAGGACAAGCAGACGCCACCCTGAACAGCTGACGACCAGCCACGTCAAAAGAAACCGCCGCGATGGTTGGAAGACTACGTTACTGACATTTCCGACTGTTGCGAGGACGCAACAGATTAAAAGACCCGGCCGTGTTAGCTGAGAGACTACCGACACCTGTCGTCGAGTCGGAGAAGGAACAAGTGCCTGGCTCGCGAGGCTGGAAGAGAGGAGGTGATGTCGGTCATTCGGAGCGGGAAGACGCGCTCGCTAGAGAAGCCGTTATGTAATCCATTTAAATCGTCATTAGATCTGTTTCTTTTCCATCAACGATCGTGTCATCGTGGAAACCAACCCCTGACAATGGATATTAGGAGCATCCCCTTTATAACGGGGCGGTAGCCGGGCCACCAAGCTCTAGCTTTATTTCTTTTTCCTCTACAAACATTTCCCGAATCACACATATTTTCACAACTAATTTCTCTCCTCGCCTACCTATTTTATCTATTATCGTTCCGCTGTGATGTAACGCTCTTACCCAAACTACAGTGCAACCCACTTATAACAATATTGAAGTGCCATGACAATCACATTGTTATAACCGATAATTGTTATAACAGGGTTGCTTGAAAAAAAAGCTAAATGAGGGGACCCCAGGCTGGTTTGTGTATGTGTGAGTGGGGGGGACAATGGCTAAAAGCCTCTTCCCATACTCAGTATGCTTCACAGCATGACAATGAGCGTAAAAATGCCCAAAGATGCCCCTGAACCAACTTTAAGCTGCACACAAAGGACCCCACTCCCTACCCATCCCTCCCTGCAGCCCCTACCCATCCCTCCCTGCAGCAGTGTTATTTTAATCCCCACCTTTGATTTCAGTAGCCAGAGAAAATAGTGCTGAGGCCTTTCTGGTTCCTCATAATCAGCTTTGGAACCAGTGTCCTTTGTTACATTTTTTTTCAGGGTAAGCCTCATGTTTAGGAACTGGTTTCCATCGTATAACAATGGGGCAGCCTTTTGTAGAGGGGAACAGCAAGTGTGCAGTGGCAAAAGTTCGCTTTCTTTTGAAAGATCTTACAAGCAATTACCTCTTGGCACCGATACTCGGTACACCCAGCAGCCAGACTTCATTGTTATAACCAACAATAGGGCATGGAAACATTGTTAAAAGAGGGTTGGTTCACCATAGAAAACATACAAAAGTTGATGGTGCAGCAGCTAACCATTGTTATAACCAATATATTGTTATAACCGGTATTGTTATAAGTGGGTTCAACTGTACCTTGCGCTTCTGTTTGCTCCATACCTTTGCGCCACCAATACTCTAAGCGCCTTTTACTTATCTCTATCGCTGACATGTTCAACTTTCCCGTGCTACCCCTGAAACCCATGGCCTCCTGTAGGATAGTGTCCACAGCTACAGCTGGGTGGACATCTGTACATTCAATCAAAATATCATCTGTCGTTTCCCTAGCTTTTCCACAGCATGTACATTTATCCCCTTCTTTATTGAATTTTGCACTGTAACTTCGGGTTCTTAGGCAACCGGACCTTGCTTCAAACAGTAAATTGCTTCCCTTTGGATTACCGTAAAATTTTTCTTGATTTCGTCTGTCCCTTTTCTGTAGTTTTTCAATGACAGCTTCTTCTACATTCCTGCTATCCAATCAGAGTTCTCCGCCGCTCTGACCATGCTCCTAACGCTCTTTTTCGTCCCATCAGTTTCGTTACTGGCTGTATACTTACTGGTGAGCCTCCTAGTTCTCTTCCTCCATTGCGAGTCAACGTTCTTCCTATACAAATAGCTGAATACTTTCGCTGCCCATCTACTTTCTTTCATATTCCTTAATCTCTGTTCGTACCTAATTTTACTCTGAGCTTCCCTCCCTCAAAGTCAGACCATCCCATATCCCCCTTAAAGGGCAACTCCGGTGATTTTTCAGTGTACACTGATCTTACTGAAATTTTCAATATGTATTCCCCTCGGCACTGTAATAACATATTCCAAACCAGGCGGCTGCGAGTCATTTAGTTTTCCTGGAAACGAATTTTAAAATTTTTTAGCGGATTCCCCTGCGGGCCACCCTGTGTTTTTGACGTCATCACCTTCAACACTGCCTACCCGAGTTTGCGGGACTTTAAAAGCAAAACGGCGGTACTTCAGCAATCAAATCGTCGCCGTCAAGTTCAGAAAAGCTGGAATAACTCAATACATCGTCGGATGACCTCGCCACTGTCATTTTTCTCCATATTTTTGACGGCGGGAAGGCTGTGACGTCATCGCATACGCTGCAAGAAGCGTCTACCTGTTTCGGTTTCGGTTTGAACACGCCTTTCGCTCAGTTATTTAAAATTATTGGTGCATTTCTGAGCAAACTGAACCACCCTGGCTGCTACAGGACTATCAGTACTATTCGAAAACATTGATATCAGAACATGGTGAAAAAACCGCCGGAGTTGCCCTTTAACAGCCTCATTTGTGGTCTTCCCATGGGCGTCCAATGCGAGACGTCCGACTGTCCTCTGATTCACGTCCAGCCCTGATTGTACCTCATGCACACCACTGAGTTTCTTAATGTAAGTCCTAGCACCATTACAACTTTCCACAAACTGCACATTACCTCGTACCTGTTGTAACCCCACAACGCTCTATGCTTCATTATGGCAGAGTTCCTCTTTCTTTTAACTATCATAGCTTTTTCTTGTACTTCTATCTATCTATTCCCATCATTTATCCATATCCCGAGGTATTTGTACTCACAAACTCTGGGTATCTCCTCACCCTGTATTGATACGGTCTGATCGTTGCTGTCGTTGAATATCATCCAACCGCATTTTGTCACACTAAATTTTAGCCCTAGATCTTCACTTTCCCGACCACATATATTAACCAGACCCTGCAAATATGTTCGACTGTCTGCGAATAACACAATATCATCTGCATAAAACAACCCAGGGAGCTTTTGTTCTACCACTATACCTTCCTGTTTGTGCGACAGCTTAAAACCAATATTGCTCATTTCCAATGCTTTCTCCATTCTCCTCATGTAAAGCATGAATAATAGTGGGGACAACGGGCATCCCTGCCTCAACCCTTTACCTATATAGACGACCTCCATTCTACCATTACTCGCTATACCTTCCCATTCCACACATACTGTATTTCCACTGTATATTTCCTTTAAGAGCTCTATACAGTCATGCCCTATACCAGCCTCTTTCATTATGTGCCATAAAATATTCTAATTTACATTGTAGTACGCACCCTTAATATCCAAAAATGCCAAATGTAAAGCTCTGTTCTCTTTTCCGACTATTTCTATACACTGCGTAAGTGCAAAAAGGTTATCATCTAATCTCCTGTCGACTTGAAATCCATTTTGGAGTTTGCCAAAAGTGCCATTAAGCTCTGTCCATACCTGCGTTTTTAATTTGACTGCATCGCCAACCTGTAGAGTACAGTAGAATCTCGATGGTACGAATTTGTAGGGAGCACGTAAAATATTCGTATCATCCCGAATTCGTATGAGCCAAAACAAGTTAAAGCTGATCATGAAGATGACCAAGAACTTTATTGGGGTCAACTACTTCTTGCTGAAAATGTCGATGATGTTCTTTTGAACTTTTTTAATTTTGCTGTCCCTCAAGAAAGCCGCCTGAAAGGAATAAAACCGTGCTGCGGTTTCTTAACTCACGCTGTCGGTGCTTACGGTGTGACGCGGTACATCGAGGGCGTCAAGGTTTTCCAAATTTGGCGGTATGAGATCACACTCACCGGCATCTTCACCATCACTCTCAGACTCTGTATCCTTTGCCTCGTCGACCAATTCTTCGATGGATCGAAGCTCATAGGTCGCTACGTTGTCGTCCACGGTGACGAAGTCTCGCGCCGAAGCTCAAGTTTCAAGGTTCTCCCAACCCTCGATGTGCGAATCGTCGTCAGGCTCTTGGTTATTTTCCATCGGAGCCGCATCCAGTTCCGCGTAAAAGCCACGCTTGCGAAAGAAGTTCGCGATCATGTTCTGGGTCACATTATCCCATGACATGGCCAAGAAATGTAACGCGTCAAGCAGGCTAATCCGCAAGTTTTCATCCTTGCGCTCAATTTTCGCCAGGAGCCTCCGCACAAACAATCCCTTAAAATGGTGCTTCCCATTTCGGATTATTCCCGCATGCAGCGGCTTAGACGGCTCATGGTGTCCGCGGGCAGGAACCTTATGGCGACATTGCTGAAGTTGCAGTCTTTGGGATGGGCCGAACACTGGTCAACAAAAAGCGAAATTTTCCTGCTTTTCGCTGCCATTTTCCGGTCCAAAGTCTTAAGGAACTCGTGGAAAAAATCTGAACTCAAAAATCTGAGTCAGTCGCTCGCGTGAAGCGGTCATTTCGAGTGTTTGTATCATCCGCAGTGCCTGGGGAAACTGTGCGTATACACCGAATGACGGTGCATTTTATACAACGTAGTCCGTCGAAAACAACATTACAATTCGTATTATCGCGAAATTCGCAACAGCCGTAATCATATCATCGAGATTCTACTGTACTGATGTAATGGTCAGTTGTCTATGAGCGAATGTTATTTTTCTCTCCCTTGCCCTTACAAATGAACTTCATCCTACTCTGACGCCAACTGTCCGGTATTCGCCTGTCCTGCGAGCTTTTTTCAATTGCATTTAACAGGGCTTCCTTGCTGTTTCTTCCGAGCTCAATTATTACAGTAATGCTAACCCCATCTAATCCTGTGGCTGTGCGTTTGGGAATCTTTTCCTCCGCCTTCTTCCAACTGAAATTTTCCAGAACTAGTTCTTCTACTTGGTCTTCCTTGCTACTGTTACACGTTGTAAAAGGAGGCTCGTCATTCTTCTTAAAGGAATCGGCTATTGCATTTCGAATATAAGTCAGTGCGTTGTACCCCTCCAATTTCCTTCTTTATGTTGACAAGGGGCACCTGATGACATATGCGTGCAAACCATAAGTAACATCTACAAAGATTGCACATCCGCACTACTTCTACAAGAGAGGAGCAGAAAAATTCCAATCAAGAGAGAGAGAGAGAGAGAGCAAACATTTATTTTAACGAAATGAAGGATCTTCCTCGTAGGGTGGAGCCCTTAGTTCAGGGCCCCATTGGCTCGCGCCACTCCACGTGCTCGCTGGATCTGCCGACGCTGCTCCTGCGGCGCTGAGTTGGTCAGCGCAGTCTCCCAGGAGGAATGTGATGGTGATGGGATAGAGGAACAGCCCGGTGGACATGGGCATTCCCACATGCAGTGATAAATTGCTGGCTGCGCTCCACAGTAGGGGCAGTATGAGGGATATTGTGTGGGATGAAAGAGGTGTAGGGTGAAGAGACATGGGAGGGAATTAGTCTGTAGTTGCCGCCACGCGACAGCTTCCTCCCGTGTAAGGGAATGGTGTGGTGGGGGGAAATAACATCGGCTTTGTCTGTAATGTTCTAGAGTGTCAGCGTAGTTCAGTGGTTCTGTTGGTGCGTCGTCTGGATTGGACAGCTCTTCTGATGGCGCCCGGTTTGTGAGCTCTCGGGCTACCGCATTAGCGCGTTCATTGCCATGGAGAGAGGCGTGTCCAGGTGTCCAAACTATACGCACCCTGTGTAGTAATGAGGGGTGTAAAGATGTCAGAATACGGTGTGTGTACGGTGTCACCATTCCTTGTGCTATGTTCCTGCAGGCAGTTTGCGAGTCAGTGACCACTGTCGTAGGTTAGTCCCATGCTGGTAGGATAGAAGCATGTACAATAGCCAGGGCGACAGCCGCCTCTTCCGCCATGGCACTGTCGTTAGTGTTAAGCGTGGCCGAAACGCTTAGAGTGTCGGTGTTGTCTACAACGACAAGACACATGGCCTGTCTTTGTGGGTACCGTGCCACGTCAGTATAGAGGACCGGCGTATCAGAGGTACCATCGCCTAGAACGCGGCCTTTATGACGGTCAGGATGCATATTTCGTGGAATCGGGGCCACCTGAATTTTGCTTTGAATCTCAAGTCCAAGGTTCTTGCGTTTTTGTAGCGCTTTGTTCGGCAGGGTGTATCCCAACCGGGAGAGAATATCAGTACCTTGCTGTGTTCGTTGGAGGCGTTGAATTTGACTGTTCAGGTGGCCTTCCACCAGTTCTCGGATGGTGTTGTGGGCCCCAAGTCGCAGTAGGAGCTGCGTTGACGCGTATTGGGGTAGTCCCAGAGCCGCCTTTAGTGCCGTGCGAAGGAGGGCGTCCATCCTGTCCGTCTCGGTTTGAGTAAGGTTATGGTAGGGGAGTCTGCTAATCACTAGAGCTTGCACAATTCGGAGGGTGTCTTTTTCCAGAAGCCCATGTCGGCGGTTTGTAATGCGCCTTATCATGTGCGTTACTTGGGCAATTTGTTGGCGTAGTAGTTGGACAGTATATGTAGCCTTGCCGTTGTGTTGGATGTGGAGCCCTAGTATACGAAGTCTATTAGGGGCGAAGCTCCTTATGGCATCACCCATTCGTCCCCATTATCGTTTGTTTGTAACCACCGCTCGTTGAGTCTACAATCCGGCCATAGATGGCGCTACTTGTACTATATAACGAATGCATATATGCTGAGAAATGCAAATAGATGGCGCTGTCCCATAGAGATGCATGCAAACTGCAGTTGGGTGACGATATACTAGATGGCGCTGGTCGTCATCGCCCTTTCTCGTCTAGTTTCCTAGATGGTGCTGTCCCATAGAGATGTGTACATTATGGCGGTTGGGTGACTGGACACTAGATGGCGTCATCACGGTGAATATGCCGCGGTCGAGCTCGACGACGGTCGAGCAGCGTATTCTTCCGCAGCGTATTCGCTGCAGGGTAGCAGCGACGACAGTCGAGCAGCGTATTCTTCTGCAGCGAATACGCTGTAGGGTAGCAGCGTATTCTTCCGCTTCAGCCGTGATACGTGCAATCCTTTGTTTTAGCTTGCGGTTGTGCCGCTGCCTCTTCCACCGTTTGACAAGACTTCTGCGAGCCTCCCATAGGTGAAGTAGGTGGCTGTCCACTTCCGGGCGTGTTCATTGTTGTCGTCACTTGTTTGGTTGCAGCTTTGTAGTCTGCCTGTAGGTTTTGAATCCATTGACTTAGTGAGGGCGCATCACTTTGACTGGACGTGATCCTCTTTTGTCGAAAAGCCGCCCAATTCGTTATTTTGATTACACGCTCTGGAATGCGTGTCGCGGCCAGCTGGACTTCCGTGGCCAAAATGCTATGGTCGCTACCCAAGTTCTCTATCATGTTATTCCATGAGCATTGAGTCAGCCCTCTGACCATCGTTAGGTCGGGACATGAATCTCTGCTTACGCTATTGCCTGTTCTGGTAGGGGTGTGAGGTTCCGTTAAAAGAGTTAATTGATGAAGGGCCATGACGTGGGCTAGCCGGCAGCCTTTCGGAGATTCTGTTTGGGTACCCCCATGCTGGATGGTAAGCATTGAAATCACCGAGAATAATCAGTTTTTTCGCTTGCTTGCTTGCAGCTGCAAAAAGCTGTCCGAAGTCGTCCCGTCTTGATTTCGGTGCACTGTGGATGTTTAGCAAGAACAAGCTTGTTTGGGATCGAGCTCTCGGTACTATTTCTAAGAGTACATGTGGAATGTTGGAGCTGTCTAGTGTGTGCTCGACCACTGTGATGTGCTTGGATACAAGGGTCGCGGCTAAATGCGGTTTGGTGGTGTCATATTTATCTGTGTAAGCGTTGTAGCCACTAAGAGTGGGAGTGCAGTGCACTTCTTGAAGCGCTATGACATCTGGTGGGTGGGGTTGTGTGGCGATGAATTGTGCGAGTCCCCCGCGCTTGAATGAAATGAAGCATTAATGAACTGCTTCATTTCATTCATGGCCTGTTTTATGACCTTTTGCAGCATGTGCTTCACATCAGCCATAATCTCTTCTTTTAATTTTTGCATCTCTGCTCGCAAAGCTGTTCCCATTTCTTCTATCATTTCTCGCACCTCTAGTTTTGGGCAGTAGTTGTGAGTGGCTAGCTTGTCGACTGTGGGTGTAGGAGTCTCAGTGTGTGTAATAGCATGTGCGTCAAACGGTGCGATTTGTGTTTGTTGTGATGAACGTGATGAAAGAGGTGGAAACTGCTCTGACCAACTCACCGACATTGTCGTCGCGCCAGTGCTTGAGGCCTCCACTGTCGCCTTTTCTGTTTGATGCTGTGATGTCTTCGTCCAAGCGACCTGAGGTTATTTCAGGTGTTGATGCTGGTTACGGTT